>HG992206.1:1451754-2051754 GCA_905220545.2 Melitaea athalia
TTTTTTTGTATTCCTTGGATCCCACGGAAGGTTTTTATATAAAAAAAAAAAACAGACAACGCAGTCTGTCCTTTAATAATTAAATTAATAAGAAAAAAAAGCAACCTGCTTTGGGCAGTTAAAAGTCGTCTTTTGACATTGGATCCAAGTTATCCGAAATAAACTATTTTATTATATGATGCATGACTGATTTAGTTACATAATCCTGTTTCAGTAGAAATCGTTTGGATTTTAGATACAAAAATAGTAGTTTTGTCCAGTGCTCTTTTGATATTGATTTGAAATTTTCCAAAATTCATTCTAATGAAACAACTTTTTCGGATTTTATCGCGTTTTTTAATTTCCCGACGTTTCGGAAAGTTACTTTACAGCAACCATGGTCACGGGAGGACTTGCTGTAAAGTATCCGACCGCGATAAAATCCGAAAAAGTTGTTTCATTTCAATGAATAAAATTTGCGTAAAAATTAGAAAACAATATTTTCCAAAATGTTCTAGAAATAGAAATAAGAGAAAATCTGAGAGTGCAAAGCCAGGACTAAATGCCGGACGCAATTACACATGCATTAACACTCTCAATTGTTTGTGTGGCCAAAAAATGTCTTGTGTCTAGCATTATCGTAATACTCCTTTCCTTATCTATATTCCTGGTCTATATACAATTTTTGAAGTAAAATTTCTTTACGCACGCTTGAGTTTGGCAGTAAGCTGGTGAATGCGTGACGAGAACGTTACGAAAAGTGTAATCGAGCGAGGTGAATGGAAGTTGAAAGGGATATATATGTTAGTGAAGATAAACAGAGAGGGATTTACGTTTCGTATGTTACTGTAGGAGCTAAAGAAGTTTTACTTCAGTCGCTTGGTCTAAAACACACTTTTTTGTACAATTATTAAATTATATATTTTCTCTTTACAGAAATCAGTAGTGGAAGCAAACTTAGACCAGCTTTTGGATAAATTCATGCAGCTCAAAATCAGTCCGAGCTCGGGTAAACATCAAGTCGACCCCAAGTTGGTGGACGTTAAGAATGTCTTCAAGAGCACCATTATACGCTTCGCCGTCCAGCAGGCTAAGTTGTAAGTCTATGTTGTATTATATTGTATGTTACGGATACAAGGCAGGCGTTATACTGACCAATATATAGGTGTCTGTGACTGCAGGGCTTGCTTTGTGGGTTGGTCTGGGAATCTGCAAGGTGTGTGAATATAATTCCTTCATTGCTCGGTTTCTTCAGTTCTGAGCTGGTAGTGGAACTTTGTTATCCCTTATCTGCCACTTAATGATTATTATTTATAATCACATCATCTTTTCTGCTACAGTAACATATACTGCATACCATTTCTAAGCTATCTACAAAAATTCACTAAATAGAAGTACCGGTTGCTTAAAACCGAATAAAAATTATATCAAGAATTTCGATTTAGCTGGACATAGATCCATAGCTTAACGGCTAGAGCACCGGACACGGTATGTCGGGGGTGCAGTGAATCTCGCTGAATCGAAAAATTTTGATATGATAATAAAAACCATTTTCGAAATTCCTCATGTGTGGGAACCACAAAAATAAAAATATACGAATTAAATAGAAGCAGTTTAAGTTCCGCTGTAAACCTAAAATCACACTTCAGCCTATCGCAGTCCACTGCTGGGCCTCCCCAAGTTGTTCATGTGTTTTGCCCATAGTCATCATGCTGGGCAGGCGGGTTTGTGTAAACCTAACTTGTGCCAAAAGTAATATCAACCAAGTTATTCCAGATCACGATGTATATTTTTAAAAAGTAATACTATTTTCAGAGAATAAAAAATTTTCTTCTTTATAACACTAGTTAATTATTTTAGCTTCTCCGAGACAGTTTGAAGCAAATTAAATTAAACGTAAGGACAGCGTTACAGTATTTATGTAGAAGAAATTAATAAAAGCCTACATTTTAATCATACTTCACCATTTAATTTATAATTTCATCTTAGGCAGGGGGTGCACGATGTGGAAAATTGTGGATGATATGCTTGTACTTTGTAGGCTATTTAAAAGCAATAAGGTATTATTCTCCATGCTGGCTGTGCCCCGCGGTTCCACTAGTGTTATTTCGAGGAAAAAATAGGTAATAGCATTCCTCGGTAAATGGGCTATCCAGATCTAATTCGATCCAGTAGCTCCTAAAATTAGCGGCTTTACCTATGTTCATTTTTTATCAAGTAAGATTAATTTATTGCAGCTCTGACTCTTCTTCTCGTTTATGGACTAACATACAAACAAACAAACTTTTCAGCTTTATACTACTACATACTAGCCGACCTGTGCCCACTTCGTACGGCGTTAATTAATTATTTTTGCCTATATCACTCCTGAATAGTGTAGCTTTCTGTTTGTGAAAGAATTTTCATGATCGGATCTGTATTTGCGAAGATTACCCTCTACAAACAAACAAAGTTAAAAACTTTACCTCTTTATAATAATATTAGTATAGATGTATACATAGATTGATTAGCAAATCATTAGTTACTTTAGTAATTACTAAATACTTAGGGTGATTTCAAAGTTAAATTCCCACGTCATGCCCTCCCATTGTTAGTTTAGTTTTTAACATGGTTTATATTCATTTTTTATCAAGTAAGATTAATTTATTGCAGCTCTGACTCTTCTTCTCGTTTATGCACTAACATTCTGTGGAAAAAATGATTCTCAAATATTAAAAGTTTGCATAGAATCCAATTGAAAACGGGGCTGATTTGGGGCATGACAAACTTTGTAGTGGTCTGGGCACATGTGCTCGTGATTTTTGTGTTGCTTTTCTAAGCCCCAGACACAGTATTTACAGCCTACTACGACAATATGTGAATCTTTTTTTTTTGTGCATACCAACTCAGAAACCTTTGTGGGCTCAAGCACAAAACTTTGCTGAAGATCATGACATGGTCAAATTGGACAGTTTACGATTCTATAAAGGACATACAGACAAACATTCATTATTATATATAGTTATAGTTTAATTAATCCTGATATTAATATTTAAACTTAAATAAATTCTTCAATATAGGCTTTATTATATGTCTAAGTAAAGAAAACTTGATCTTTCACAGACGTCAATCAACGGATGCACCAAAATACACAGTAACTCCGGTGAGACGTAGTTCAAGATTAAGTTCCCACTTCCGTACTCAGACACCGTTGACATTATGTTCGAGTATACAGCAAGCGTCCGAGCTGGGAGCTGAATTCAAACCTAATAAAGCCTTAGTAAAGAGCCCTTAGTAATTACTAACTTAGGGCCTGCTTTACCGATCATTGATAAAGTTTTCTAATTATTATTATTCATAAGTTAGCCGTTCATAAATAACGTAACACGAATTTCACGATTTTCTTCCCTATCCTTGTCACAGCTTGTCACATTTATCAGACTTAGTGTGACCTCACATATTTTGCAATTTTTCACATCAGTTTCGACAATATTTTTACTACCATTTATTATCATGTTATAATTCTCACAATTAGATATATTATGGGTATTTTGAAATCTGATGTCACAAAATTTTGGCCCCTTCTCTACCCTATATCACACTTCGTTAACCCCCTATCCCCCCCCTTAACGTCTGACGTAATTTATGAATGGCCCTTACTAATCGGCTTAAATATGACTAAAATATGCCATTAATGCCTTTTTCTATGCAATAAATTACAGATTAACAATTGCGAATAGATATAATTATACCATAATTATCCAAAAATTATCTGTTACATACCGTTTCATCTCAGATAGCTTTAACGGTTACCAGTGAAGCAGGCCGTTGGTATAAAGGTGTAAATATTTGTTTTATTGTTAGTGTAATATGTGTCCCAGTGCAATTTCTAAAACTACCCTCAGGGCTTTTAATGTTAATGGTCGTTTATAATTTTTATTTGGATCGAGTTTGATATAAGCAAACCCATATGTAATTAATTAAATGCTTTTTGTAAGTAAAATTTGTTGCAATAAGTTTAAATTTCCTTGTGTTTTTATAAAGTTTAATATCTTTAGATCACTAACGACCGTTTTCAATAATCTTCCAATCTCTGGTTTTGTCAACTACTTCAACTAGCGATAGTTTTAACACAATTGGTACGGAGCTCACATCAAAATTCTGAGTATTGAATGAGTATTGAAACTGACCGTAAAAGATTTACATGTAAAATAGGACGAAAACATATTAATGTTGGAGTTCCCGATGTTTTGATATTTTAAACAACCATCTCATGTTTGTGTGTTTGGGGGTCAAATGCCCTGTTTTACATAAAAATCGTACCTTTTAGGCTTTCTCAGTCTTTAAGTCTCACTTGCTAGTTTATATGTTTCTTCTTCAATATATTTTTTTTTAGTTTTATTACTGTTCCAAAGCTCACTATCAGTTTATTCATACTAAAATTTTTTTTTTCACACAATTCTTATTTTGTTTAAAAGTATTTATTCGATTAAGTCATGTTTTCCTGTGTATCAAAATCATGTTTTTGTACCAAAAATGTAAAACGGCTTTAAATGCGGATTTTTTAATTTTTTTTTCCATATGCTACAATATCACAGGTAGGGCACAGCAGGAAATTTCCTGCTCAAAATATGAAGCAGCCCGACTGGGGTAGTACCTCGACCTTACAGAAGACCACAGCTAAATAATACTGTTTTCAAGCAATATTGTGTTCCTGTTGGTGAGTAAGGTGACCAGAGCTCCTGGGGGGAATGGTGGTAGGGTCGGCAACGCGCTTGCGATGCTTCTGGTGTTGCAGGCGTCTATAGGCTACGGTCTTACCATCAGGTGAGCCGTACGCTTGTTTGCCGACCTAGTAACATAAAAAAAAATATCATAATGTCTAATATATTCTTGTATAATATGCCTTACTCTTAATTTCTATATACTATATTAAGCTGTATATTACATAAAATGTGTGTGTGCAATTCACACACGGAAGAAGTGAAACTTCTAAAAATTAGCCTACAAGAGATTGTTTCATCGAGAACATAAAATACTTTGTACTGTATTCTGTCTCATTCTCTCCTTTACATCTATGTGTTTTAACTTTTAATTTAATAGAAGTTTCACTTCAAATAATTACTGCCACCTACACTTTTATATCTTGCCGGTAAAGAGTCTTTGTGTATGGTATAAGGCTATATTCTGTATTATATTGTAATTTTAACACATACTCAATCTCAATCTCAATACATAGATTCAAACACATACATGCTATGCTACATGTAATCTATACATATAATAAAATGGTAGAAAAGTCAAAACTGTACATTGAATGTTTTTTTAAAAGAATACTTGGGGTGTGATCTACAATCGATACCGAAGCCAAAAATATAGTTTTTAGAATTTTTGTCTGTTTGTCTGTTTGTCTGTTTGTCTGTATGTATGTCCGGGATAAACTCAAAAAGTACTGCATGGATTTACTTCAAATTTGGCACGAATATTGTTAAGAAGTCGGGTCAGAACATAGGCTATATATTATCACGCTATCACCTACGGGGAAAGAGCAGTGAACCTTTATTTCTTCAAATGTATGTCCGGGATAAACTCAAAAAGTACTGCATGGATTTACTTCAAATTTGGCACGAATATTATTAAGAAGTCGGGTCAGAACATAGGCTACATATTATCACGCTATCACCTACGGGGAACGAGCAGTGAACGCACGCAGACGACGTCGCGGGCAGCAGCTAGTAAAGTAATAAACAAAGAGGTAATAAAGTACTCTGTGATGTAATGACAAATTCATTTGCCATTGCCATGTTGTTCTTTTTGACGACTATTCAAAGAAAATTAATCCTACTATTTGCCTATTATTGTAATTTGAGTATTTTGTAAATTATTGAAACTTTTTATGATTTATTATCTATTTGAATCGCAATTAATGTACTTTTTTCATTATTTAAAAGCTGTAATGTTTGTGTATAAATTAATATAATTATGTAAATACATTTTCGCGGGACTTATCGCAGGCGCTCTAGTCACGGGTGACTGAACGAAATAAGTGTTATAAGAAATGTCGCGATGAATAATCGTTTCCTAGGCTCGCATTTCCATTCTTAAAAAAGCGGAAAAAAAAATATTACTTTTCTCCCTTAAATAGGGATAAGAAAAGGCGCCATATGGAAATTACAAAAGCGAATGGACTGTTTTATACCCAATCACATTTTTCTGTCTGTTTAACTGTAAAATTATGACGAAGAGACGTACTCTTTTTTGAGATGAATAATTATTATAATTGCTTAGTGTTTTATGAAATAAAATATTCTTGTATATATTTCTTTGTTTTATTGTTATCTAACCTTGATGAATTAATAATTCAACATACTCTTCAGTAATATAATCAAAATAGTTTAATGTTTATCAATTCCTAATTGGTCAACAGAAGACTTTTATGTTTAATTATTCTGATAAAGTGAAACTAAATATTGTGCAATTTGCACGTCCTTTTTTGTCTCAAAATAATGTGATAATTTAGTTGTAAGTTTTTAACGAAATAAAAGTCCAAAAGATTCTTCTTAAATTGGAATTTCACAAAATAAACCGGTGCCGGGTAAATTAAACTTAAATTAAGAGACACCCAGTAATTTGCGACCTATTTGTATTATAAGTAGGTCGGCAAACAAGCATACGGCCCACCTGATGGTAAGCAATTACCGTAGCTGCAACACCAGAAGAATTGTAAGCACGTTGTCGAACCTACCCCCAATCTCCCCTACGCTGGTCACTATTCACCACATGAAGTATGAACACAATATACAATACTAAGCAATATTATTTTGCTGTGATATTCTTTAAGATCGAGGTACTCCTCCAGTCGGACTGCTCCATATTTTCAGGTAACATATATCTTAAAAAACAATGTAGGAATATTTGAACCAACAAAAGAAAAAAAAGTACTCTTAGTTTTGGCGCGATTTTATCTTCGTAACTACGGCCATATTACGTTACACGGTAATATGACCGTGTTCATAAAGTAACAAAAAAAATCATTCAAATTAAGTCATTAAAATTAGTTAATTAAAATTTTTTATTTTAAAAATATAAGTAAAACTAATATTTTTAAACTTAGTGATAAATCAATGTAAACTACTATATTAGTAGTAATTGTTTTTTCATGGGAACACTGACACCAATTCGTGGAAAACCATTCGTTAAATGACGTTGACGGTAGTGGTGGTTAATATAGCATATAGCATAAAAGTATAGCATGCTAAATGTTTATAGCAGATAGCATTTGCTATACTGACTATGACTTCGTGCTAAATCTATAACGTCTCAAACGCTAAACACACAGTGCGCTGCAGCGAGGCTAGAGCGGGATAACATTACTTTTTAGCGTTTTATCGTCTCATCTCTGCGAACTTTTGCGTATGTCCACTCACGAAAAAAAACTGTCATTACCCATTTTAATTTTTATTATAAATCAATGTACGAATAAAATTTTCCTAATACAGTGACCAATAAAATAAACATCATAACACTTTAAGATGCTACAAAAATAACTTATAAATTAAAAATTCAATTTCAATACCTCACCTTTCGATAGTGGCAGATTTTTATCA
Organism: Melitaea athalia; assembly: GCA_905220545.2. NCBI lineage: Eukaryota > Metazoa > Arthropoda > Insecta > Lepidoptera > Nymphalidae > Melitaea > Melitaea athalia. The sequence goes on from HG992206.1 coordinate 1,459,320, forward strand.
CAAACAACACAATAATATTTACACTTAATACTTTTTATACACATTACCACTTATTATTATTTAACACATATTTACACTTATTATTAATTATTATTTAATCACTGTCGCTGAGGGGGGAAATCCCAAAATCAAATCACACTTAATACTAACACTAAATAAAACAAAATTAATACTAACACTAGATAAAACAATTAAAACTAAATAAAACAAACTGAATACTATAACACTAATAAACTAATTACTAATACTAATAATAAAAATTAACAACAATAAAAACGAAAACTTTTGTAGCCGATAGAGCTCAAGACAGAGATAGTGGCACGAATACTAACGTGTGACTGAGACAGATTACCGTATACCGAGTATCGAGCAGCGCGGCCAAGTTTTGTAACAATGTGCTAAAATTATAGCATATAAAATAGCATGCTAAAAAAATTTAGCATTTAGTCTATAGCATGTTTATAGTTTATAGCAGATTTGAACATCATAGGTTGACGGCAACAATTCGCAATTGGTTCACCGTTCATTCAACTTCATTCAGTAATCAGTTGGAAAAAATTGTCAGTTGACGTAGGTGCTGTCAGTAATAGAATTATTAAAGATTTTTTTACGATTATCTCGTAGAAAAATAACAAAAGGATTCTCCGTGACTTTTTAAAATAAAACTTATCGTCGAGTGCTAGTTTTGTGCCGTTTTTATATTTATCATCAACAAAACAGCTGATTTTATAACATAGTTTCGGTAAGTTGCAATTTACATTGATTTTAATATGACTTTCTCTTTAAATTTTATTTTTATATAAAAAAAAATATGTTTCGAATATTAAATTGATAGCCAAAAATTAAAATATTTCCCGTTCTACTAATAACTTTGAAAGTGATTAAAGTTTAATTATATTCGTTGCGAGGTCATTTTTTTTTTCAATTTGTCATTTAATTTATAACATAAAAGGTTATAAAGCCGTAGCGTAGGTACAATGTACCTATAAGAACTATTACAATAGTAGTCTATGACTATTAACTATTACTATATTCATATATTGTGCAACTATATTGTCGTATGTATGTGAAAAAATAATAATTGGCGCGCGTAACTTCTTTGTTCTAACTTATAAAACATTGTAAATTATTTTTAAAATTAATGCTTTTATGTTGTTTGTTTTATAATCTGTGTGAGATTGTTTTGTGATTCACGCGCGGCGTTTTGTTCCCATGTAACCGGAAACGTGGCGGAAATTGTGTAGAATTGTAGATCTTCGCATAAATTACTGTGAATCTATACATTTATATACATAAATATATATTATAAATACGAAAAATTTGTATTTTTGAATAGACATTTTTAGAAATTTTTTAATATCTACATTATGGTCCGTCGACCCTTTATCGGCATAACTTCGTTACATAAAAAAAAATAAATAAAAAAATAACAAAGACAAGTAATACAAATTAGGTAGACGAAAAAATAGTCAAGTAAATACGCGTTATCAAAGATTACTCAAAAAGTTGTAATCAGATCTCAATCAAATTTAAATGTCACCACATGCGGACATGATAGACATCAGCTTTCGATTAAATTGAAAATCATTAAAATCGGTAAACCCAGTAAAAAGTTATGCGGTATAATACACCGTAGGTCGACGAAAAAGTAGTCAAGTAAATACGAATTATAAGATATAACTCTTAAAGTACTTGTCAGATCTCAATTAAATTTAAATGGGACCACATGACACGCAACACCTTTCAATTAAAACAAAATTGATCGAAATCGGTCCACCCAGTCAAAAGTTCTGAGCTAACATACATAAAAAAAAACATACGTGTCGAATTGAGAACCTCCTTCTTTTTTGGAAGTCGGCTAAAATCAAAATCAAAAACAACTTTATTTAAATCGGCCCCAAGAGCACCTTCGAATCGTCATTTTACAAATTAAAATTTTAAAGTTATTATTATTTTAGTAAAAGTGAAGCTACCACCGATTCGGAATGTAGATTCAGCGGAGAAGAATCGGCAAGAAACTCCGCAATTCACTTCAGCCTATCACAGTCCACTGTTGGACATAGGCCTCCACAAGTTCGCGCCCGACATTATGACGCGAACTCATGAGTTTTGCCCATAGTCCCCACGCTGGGCAGGCGGGTTGGTGACCGCAGGGCTGGCGCCGTCGCACCGAAGACGCTGCTGCCTGTCTTCGGCCTGTGTATTTCAAAGCCAGCATGGATGGTTATCCCGCCATCCGTCGGCTTTTTAAGTTCCAAGGTGGTAGTGGAACTGTGTTATCCCTTAGTCGCCTCTTACGACACCCACGGGAAGAGAGGGGGTGGCTACATTATTTAGTGCCGTAACCACACAGCACCATTCCATCACTGCTTCTATCACTGCCGAACCGAAATAAATAATTGGAAACTTAAAGTAACTAACAAGAACATAGCAAATATACAGTTTTACATATAGAAGAAAGAAGAAAAAATAAATACGTTTAAATAGTATTCGGTACATAATTATATAATTACTAGCTGACCCCGCAAACGTTGTTATGCCATATAATGTTATTAACCCCCTTAATCCCTTCCTCCCTTATAACTTAGTGGTATGAAAAATAGATCTTGGCCGATTCTTAGACCTACACGATATGCACACAAAATTTCATAAAAATCGGTCCAACCGTTTCGGCGGAGTATTTTAACTAACATTGTGACACGAGAATTTTATATAATACTAGCTGACCCGGCGAACTTCGTACCGCCTAACAGTCGATTCTTTAATTTTTTTTAATACTTATCCTTCCCGGAACACCTCCACTAACACTTAAACTTTACGGTATGGTATTAAAGTTCAAATTGACTTTTAAGTATTATTACGAATCTTTTGTATGGGAATATAGAAAAGTGTAGTTTTTAGCCTTTTTTATTTTATACTTTATTGCACAATACATACATAATTGTACAAAAGGCGGGCTTAATGCTAAAAGCATTCTCTACCAGCCAACCTTAGGATGTACAAGAGCGGACGTTTTTAGGCAATTTTTTAAAATTTTCTCTCCGTAAGAACCATCCTCGTACTTCGGGGAATGGCATAAAAAAAGAATTAGCGAAATCGGTTCAGCTGCTCTCGATATTTGCGCTTAGCAACACATTCAGCGATTCATTTTTATATATATAGAGAAGATATATAATATAAGATAATATGAATAATCAGGATTTAGTACTAACGGCGATCTTATCGTAAAACTTGTTGACCCACAATGTCGACTAGTGTGGAGTGGGTAAAACAGTTTAACTAGGACAATAATTGTAAATATAGATACATACATTATACATCATATCATCATCTCTGCGCTTATCCCACTTATGTAGGGTCGGCACAACATGAGTCATGGAACTCATGTTGTAAAAGATTTGCCATGGTATATTTTACGACCGGCCTGACATCAACCCTCCTTGGAAATCCCTGGCTAAGAAGAAGGATAGGTGGGAAGGATTTATGTGAGAACAGGTTCTGGGGTTAGGGACACCAGTGCGACGGATTACTGGAAGGGGTGTGTGACACTAGCAGCTAGAGCAGTCCAGTTATCGGATAGATATCTAGTGGATCCCTTTGGACATACATACATATGTATTTGTACAGCATTTTTACAACATTTATTTCCGGTCTGCTTGTCTATCCTCGTGAGTCTCGCCACCGTGCCTCGGAGAGCACGTTAAGCCGTCGGTCCCGGTTGTTATCATGTACACCTGATAGCGATCGTTACTCATAGTTGGTAATATATCCGCCAACCGGAGCAGCGTGGGGGATTACCAGTGCTATGACTGTTGCGCCAACGGGCGTCATTTTGGTATATAATCTGTAAATAAATAAAAAAGAAATACTAAGTCATATAGATATAACACTATCTCACTATTCGCTTACGAAGAAAACAGTTCTGGGAAGTACCCGACGGTAAACACTCTATAATATTAAGGAAAAATGCCGATGTTGTGACTGTGTATTTGAAAGTGGTCAGGTGCGAGTCAAAACGTCTGGTTATCTTTTACACGAATTTCTTTTAGATGTACAATCTGAAAATAAAATAAAAACACATCAGAAAATTTGCTCCTTCGCTTCAAAAACACTTTAAAATCGTAATTTTACATAGTATATATTTTTAATCATCAATACATATAATAAAAATGTAAATTTAATATGTTTGTGCACGCTAATCTCAGAAACGGCTTATCCGATTTAGATGCGGTTTTCACTATTGTAGCTATTTAGTGTCTGTATCTTTATTTTAAATAAAAAAAGTTATTCCAATTTAAAGAATCACGTTGAACATGTAAATACCCAAACGACGGTGTTTATAATCCAAATTAAGCCACAAAATGCTGTCCAAAGTCACTAATTCCACGCGGACGAACTCGTGGTCGTGGGCACAGATAATTAATTAATAAATTATGATTAATATGGACAGTCTTTACCCCTTTCATTATAGAAGACAACCTGTGAAGACAGTATTTCATTAATGTTTTTTATTATCACATCGAAATTTTCAATCTAGCGGGATTCGAACCCGCACCGGTGGAACATGTCGGGGGGTGCGGGTTCGATATGATGATAAAAAACATTTTCGAATTTCCTCATGTGTGGGAAACACAAAAATAAAAATAATACGAGTATCTCTTTATGTCTTCATAATTTTACTCCATTTATATTACCTATAAATTCTGTAGTCTCTGTCTGTGCTATTGACATTGATAACGGACAAAAGAAGAGATCGTTGAACTCCACGTTATGGCGAAAACAAATGGAAAATTGGAAAATTGGATGGAAAATTTTGCGATAATAACAATATTATTGCGATAATACTAATACAAAATAGTTTAATAGGAAATTAAAACTAGTTTGTTCTTAAGTTGTCTAATTGTACTTCAATCGACGTTTTTAATTTGTATAGCACACGATTATTTACAAAATTATAATTATGCATCATGATCTTTAACATAAAAAACCGACTACAACTAGATCGACCAGTAATACAACGTAGATAGACGAAAAAATATTCAAGTAAATACGCGTTATTAGAGGTAACTCGGAAACTACTTATCAGATCTCGCTCAAATTGGAATGGGACCACATGCAATAGCTTTCGAATATAATAAAAATCAGTCAGTTCAGCCTATTGCAGTCCACTGCTGGACATAGGCCTCCCCAGTTCGCGCCAGACATCCCGGTCTTCCGCAATCCTCATCTAGCCTAAACCGGCAATCTTACGTAGATCGTCGGTCCAGCGGGCCGGAGGACGTCCCACACTGCGTTTGCCCAACTCCTCCAACGGCCATCGGTCCTGCGACACAAATGACTAGCCCACTGCCACTTCAACTTGCTAATTCTGTGGGCAATGTCGGTTACTTTCGTTCTCTCGCGGAGAATTTCATTTCTAATCCTATCTTTGAGAGAAACCCCAAGCATAGCCCGTTCCGTTGCACGTTGAGCGACTTTAAACTTGTGGACCAGTCCCTTCGTCAGTGTCCACGTCTCGGCTCCGTATGTTAACACAGGCAGGACGCATTGCTCAAAGAATTTTGTCTTCAAGCATTGCGTAATAAAAATAAAATCGTCAAATTTCGGTACACCCACTAAAAAGTTATGAGGTAACATACATAAAAAACGTACAGTCGAATTCAGAACTTTTTTTTGAAGTAAGGTGCGTTTGACCTTGCACATATGATACGAACAGACATGGCTCATCCTTAATATATATTTCTCAATCTATATACATATAATAAAATGGTAGGAAAGTCAAAACTGTACATTGATTTTTTTTTTTGAAAGAATACTTGGGGTGTGAGCCACAATCAATACCGAAGCCGGAAATATAGTTTTTAGAATTTTTGTCTATTTGTCTGTATGTATGTCCAGGATAAACTCAAAAAGTACTACATGGATTTACTTCAAATTTGGCACGAATATTATTAAGAAGTCGGGTCAACATATAGGCAGTGAACCTTTATTTGGTGCTGTATAGCGTTCACGCAGACGACGTCGCGGGCAGCAGCTAGTAATACATACCATCCTTACATTACATTCTTTCTATTATATAATTACACTATGGTTATACAATAGTCTATTTTATTACCTTCATCTACGCGTACATATGACGTCAAGTTGTAACGAGTGTTTTTTGTGAACCCTACCAAAAAATGTCATCATAAGACGCCTCTGGTTTCGAATGTAATTGCAGGTGGTAAAAAAGGCCACTAGAGCCTGTTTTGTCTCAATTAATAAACTACAAGTTTTAGATATTTAGATTTATAATCTATATATATATATATATAAATAAATCAATTGCTGTTCGTTAGTCTCGCTAAAACTCGAGAATGGCTTGACCGATTTAGCTAATTTTGATCTTGAAATGTTTGTGGAAGTTCAGGGAAGGTTTCAAAGGTGAGAAACATAAATAATATGTAACGGAAAATAATAAAAACGACGATTTAATTTTCCAATACAAAATTTTACTAGCGGGGTAATGTCTTTTGTCAAAAACGTTGTCAATTGGTTGTCGAATATTTATAGGTGCGTTCAGAAAGTGTTTTGTGTATATTTTTCGCAAATATGTGTATGTGATACGAAGTTTACCGGGCCATCTAGTTGGGAATAAAAACATATCTATACTAATATAATAAAGCTGAAGAGTTTGTTTGTTTGTTTGTTTGTTTGTTTGTTTGTTTGTTTGTTTGTTTGTTTGTTTGTTTGAACGCGCTAATCTCAGGATCTACTGGACCGATTTGAAAAATTCTTTCAGTGTTAGATAGCCCATTTATCGAGGAAGGCTATAGGCTATATATCATCACGCTAAGACCAATAGGAGCGGAGTCCACGCCGACGAAGTCGCGCGCAGAAGCTAGTCATAAATAAAAAGGAATTCGATGATGAAAAAGAAAAAGAAAAAAAAAGTGTGTGTGCGATTCCCACATGATAGAAGTGAAACATCTTTGTCAAACTAATTAAAAAAAAACTAATTTAAAATTAGCGGCTTGTAGCGCGGCTCGTCCTTCCCTGTCTTTTTGCCGTTGCTTCCGGTTTGAAATCACAACGTTTCTAAAGAAGTTTCACTTCAAAAACGAGTGTGCTTTAGACCACACGACAGAAGTAAAACGTCTTTAGTTGCCCCTGCAATAACATACGAAACGTAACTCTCTCTTACTATATTCACTAACTTATATCTCCCTCTCAAGTTCCGTTCGCCTCGCCCGATCACACTTTTCGTAACGCTCTCGTCACGCATTCACCAGCTTACTCCCCAAGTCGAGCGTGCGTAAACAAGTTTTACTTTAATCTATACTAATATATAAAGCTGAAGAGTTTGTTTGATTGTTTGTTTGTTTGTTTGTTTGTTTGAACGCGGTAATCTCTGGAACTACTGGGCCGATTTGAAAAATTCTTTCAGTGTTAGATAGCCCATTTATCGAGGAAAGCTATAGGCTATGTATCATCACGCTAAGACCAATAGGAGCGGAGTCCACGCCGACGAAGTCGCGCGCAGAAGCTAGTATATCCTAAAGTTTTATCTGATACTGTCATACCTCAGATCGGTGAAACAGGGCCTCAATCAACTAAATAGTCACATAATCTATACATCTATATCTATACAAATAAATCAAATTAGAGTGTCTGATGGTCTGTTCCGCTTTTTACTATATTCATATGAATGTATACAAGGTACATATATCAAATTAACATTTTTTACAATTTTTGTCTGTCTGTTTGTTCCGGCTAATCTCTGAAACGGCTGGACCGATTTTGACGGGACTTTCACTGGCATATTGCTCATGTAATAAGAAATAACTTAGACTACTTTTATTTTAGAAATTTATATATATTTTATAACTGCGAACTGAACAATACCTTTTTTGTTAAATTCCACGCGGACGAAGTCGCGGGCACAACTAGTTTATTAATATAGAATTAAACTCCGAAAATCCCTATTTACAAGCTCAAGCTATATAAGTACTGTTTATTTATCTTATTTGCTTTCATATAGTACACAGTTGCTGTCGAGATAGTGCAAATAAGGGATTAAAAGATTTGATTCAAGATGACTAGAAAATAACAACCAGCCTTGTGTAGTGGTGCTTGTAGGCGTCTAAAATACCGAAGGTTTGCGGGTTCGATAGTCGAGGGTTTTTATATTTGTACAAATTTCTTTCCGGTTTGGATGTCTGTCCTTGTGGTTCTCCCCACCGTGCCTCGGAGAGCACGTTAAGCCGTCGCGCGTCGGTCCCGGTTGTTATCATGTACACCTGTTACTCATAGTAGGGAATATATCTGCCTACACACAGTGGAGCAGCTTGGTGGATTAAGCTCTGATCCTTCTCCTACATGGAGAAAGAGGCCTATGCCCAGCTTTGGCGTATTACTAGCTGAATCGAGCTAGAAAATTGATTTTTTTAGATAAAATTCATTGTAGGCATAAAATAATATAGAATTTGCGTATTAGTAAAAATATTTAATGTGTAAAACAAATTGAGAGAAACTTAATACTTATTTGCTTTGAAGATAGTAGCAGATTGCCCAGATTGTGTAGAATGCAATGGGCGTACTAATGGCTAATTAGGTCAGATATCTTTATAGAGGTAGGCCACAGTAGGAAGTATCTTGCTAAAAATCTGGAGCAGCCCGACTGGGGAAGTACCTCGACCTTACAGAAGGTCACAGCTAAATAATACTGCTTTCAAGCAGTGTTGTGTTCCTGTGTGAGTAAGTGACCAGAGCTTCAGGAGGGAATTGGGGGTAGGGTCGGCAACGCTCTTGCGATGCTTCTGGTGTTGCAGACGTCTATAAGCTACGGTAATCGCCATCAGGTGTGCCGTACTCCAAAACCGACCAAAGTTATAATCTATACTAATATTATAAAGAGGTAAAGTTTATAACTTTGTTTGTATATACGGGGTAATCTTCGCAAATACTGACCCGATCATGAAAATTCTTTCGCTAACAGAAAGCTACACTATTCAGGAGTGACAAGATAAAAGGAAAAAGATAAAAATATATAAAGATTTTAAATCAGCAGGATTTGAACCTGCGCCCTCTGACGTGCCGTGTCAACAATTCAATCTAATCAAGCATTATTATTTGCCTTAGAAATTAATTGGTGATTTTAAAACATTTATATTTATCTGATTTGCTGAAAATAGTGAGAGTGTATTGGAACATATCAAATTTCACCGTACCCTTCTTATGTGAAATGGATTATAACGCCCAACGAAGTGGGCACGGGTCGGCTAGTTATAAAATAAAAACATTATTGGATAGATAGATAGATAGATAAAAATTTTATTCACAATTCCACATTCCACATACATAATTAAAAGAATAAAGAATAAAAAAGTATCAAATAAAATATCTTAATAGCACAATAAAAACAGTGTAGGTATGTGTGCTGCAGAATCGCAAAAAGGTATTTAATCCTTATCAATTTAAACATTTTATTCACATTATCATAATAGTTTAACACCATTTAATTTAAAAATATTAAACGTGTCTTATAAATAAAATAAAATAACTCTCTACTCGCGTATTGAAACAAGAATTTGAACATTGGCTTTTGTGGCTAGACTATGATGATATAATCCGACCGATTTCCGACCACTTCGACCCCTAATAGGGCTTGGCGCTGATGCGCCCGGAGATGGCTTATATAGCCGATTTTCGCAGCAAACTCCCTTGCACAAAGTGGGCAAGTGAGCTAACCGCTCTCATAATTATAGTGAATGGCGGCGAGTGGACGGGCTTTGAGCTCATCGCGTTTGGCGTCGAGGTCAGCTAAGCGCTGTTCCTCAAATTCGCGGATTCGCTTCATCACAATCTCGCGCCATTCTGGTCGCTGTGCTGCCAAACTATCCCAGCGAGAGAGCTCTATATTGCATCTTTTCATGTGACGCTTCAGAACATCTTTATATCTGAGGAGTTGTCTGGCTAGACTACTATAAATACAGAAAACTGACTATAAAAAAATCCCCTTACAATACCTATATCTATATTATGGAACAAAGTTACCGTCCGCGTTTCTGAGTATTGGCGATAGTCTTAATGTTGAATTGATTTTCATGCGGTTTTTACCAGTAGACAGAGCTATTTTCTCCGAAAAGATAAAGTGTCATAATTTGTGGAGGTTGAAACGTGATAATTGTGAAAAAAGGTTGGAATAAATGAAATCTTCTGGGAGTTTTCATCGCAAACGCTTTCTTAAACCTTACAGATATAAAAAAGTGTGTGTGTACTTATGTACGCACGTAAGAAGTTATACTTCATTGGCTAGCTAACTTCACGTTGCTAACTTCTTCTTCGTTTACTAGCTAACTTCAGGGTGTCGGTTTTTTGTGACGGTGTGCGCGCGCATCGTAAAAATTTACTCTCATCATTTTTCCCTAACGCGCCAAAAGAACTATAACTTCAAAAAACAGTATATGATAGAATTATTTTTCTTTTGTAGGTCTACAAAAAAAGTCCGCAAAGACATACGTGTCTTTCAAGGACAGCTAACGACATTCAAAGTTCTAAACAATTGTGTTTTCTCACAATTAAATAAGCATTATTTGACTTAACTCAAGTGGTACTCATTAGATCTCGATTAAATTTAAATGGGATCCATATGACAAGCATATATGTATATTTAAACTAGCTGACTCCGCAAACGTTATTTTGCCATATTATATGTTACTAGCTTCTGCGCGCGACTTCGTCAGCGTTTACTCCGCTCCTATTGGTCTTAGCGTGATGATACATAGCCTATAGCCTACCTCGATAAATGGGCTATCTAACACTGAAAGATTTTTTTAAATCGGCTCAGTAGTTCCAGAGATTACCGCGTTCAAACAAACAAACAAACAAACAACCAAACAAACAAACTCTTCAGCTTTATTATATTAGTATAGATTAACCCCCGCAACCCTCATTTGTGGGTGGAGTTTCGTAAAATCCGTTATAAGCTGACCTCTACTCGGCGAAAGGAATATTCCTACCAAATTTCAAGTCTCTACGCCGTATGATCGTGATGAGTCAATAACAATATATATACCTACGTGGAAGGTATATTATAGATTTTTTTTTTTTTTTTTTTTTTTTATGTTACTAAGTCGACAAACAAGCGTACGGCTCACCTGATGGTAAGTGACTACCGTAGCCTATAGACGCCTGCAACACCAGAAGCGTCGCAAGCGCGTTGCCGACCCTATCCGCAATCCCCCCCAGGAGCTCTGGTCACCTTACTTACCAACAGGAACACAATACTGCTTGAAGACAGTATTATTTAGCTGTGGTCTTCTGTAAGGTCGAGGTACTACCCCAGTCGGGCTGCTCCATATTTTGAGCAGGAAATTTCCTGCTGTGCCCTACCTCAGTTAATACTCTTTTTAGATATCCGACGTTTCGGATACTTTACAGCAACTATGGTCACGGGAGCAGAGTTGAAAAAGTTGTTTCATTATAATAGAACTGCGTTTTTATGTGTGGGTACCTCATAACTGTTTACTACTTGTTATAAGAATTTTTTGAAAATTCTTTTGTTATTCGTATATGTGTTTACCATGTGACCTCATTTTGAGCGATACCTTTATTATTTTATTTGCTGTAACCTGCGCGCGTTGCCATGCTTTTTTTTCGGTCGTACCATCTGATAAACCTTTGTGGACTCATGCACAACACTTTGCTGAAGATCATGACATGATCAAATGCATAGTTTACGATTCTATAAAGTGCATACAGACAAACATTCATTTTTATAGATTACAATCAGTTGCGTGAAATTACTTTGTTCGCGAACGAAACGAAAAATCCGACTTCAATTATTTTCAGCAACAAGTAATACCTACAACATACAACTTTGCATGTAATAATATGTGTGGAATGTGAATTTCTTTGTTAGTTCGTATATCTTATCAGAACAGCTGGTCATCCACTATACCAATTGCTCTTAATTAATATTCATTTACTATCAAAGTACTTTAATGAACCCACATCTTACAATGTTACAGTTATTCAATGCGTCAGCGTGTTTGGAAGCTTGTTTTTCAATCTCGACGGAACCGATCTTGTGCTGATTGGCTCAAAGCTCTTGTTCCTTGCTCAATACTCCTGGTTTTGGGGGCCATCCATAAATTTACGTCACTTCCCCCCCACCCGTAGGCTCCACAAATTGTGATATTGTGTGACAAAGGTTGGGGAGGCGTTCAAAATTTTATGACATCACGTTTCAAAATATAATATATGTTCGCTCGCTTCAGCCTCAGCATAGGCTTCCTTCCCCGTGTAGGAGAAGGATCAGAGCTTAATCCACCATGCTGCTCCAAATCTCCAATGCGGATTGGCGGATATACTATGTCGTCGCAACAGCCACAAACCAATGCTGTGACCATTGCGCCAACGCGTCGTCAGATGGAGATTATAATATACTATATGTACTATAATAATATAATTACTACTACATATTATACTACTAGTATAGTATCATGAGCGGAGTCTCATAAACGAATGCTGAAAATTTTCTTTGTGTTGTCACGAAACGAAGACCAACTTCGAATGTCCTTGGCACGAAATAAAATGCAGGTAGAAACGCGTCGGTCGATTAGCTAAATATAGATATCCGCAAAGGTTCTAAATATACACTTGCCTTTGATGTGTTTAACTTTAAACTGTAGCCACTGTAGGAAAGAAAGTGGAATTTTTCCTGAGTCAATTTTAATTGTTTGTTTGAAACCGTTCTGATGAAGCGATGTTGAAAGTTAGGGTTCGATACGGATATTTGTGTTTTGACAAACACTTCAGCTTGCTTTGGGTGTTGTTAAGTTTGTCAGTCTTCGTTAACACTTGATTATATGATTACATATTTGCATGTAAGTTACTTGGTTTGTCTTGGAAGAAATGCGTTAAATTTTAGTCAATATTGCGAAAATTAATTATTGCACTATTGCGTTGCATTTTAGGATTAGTGGACACAAGTGGAAAGTTTAAATGAAGAAAATCGTCATTTTTAAGCTGTGCTTAAGTTTGTGTTCCTGTTGATTAAGTTGAACAGAGTTTCGAGGGGAGATTGGTGGTAGGGTCTACGATTAAGGGGGTAGAGACTAATAGTAATGAACTATTTAACTACTATTAAACAATAAACTAATTAATGTTTTTAGATCACAGCTAAATAATACTGCTTCAAGCAGTTTTGCTTCTGTTAGGTCGAGGTACTTCCCCAGTCGGGCTTATCCAGATTTTAAGCAGGATATTTCCTGCTGTGCCCTACCTCAGTTACTATTGTTACCGTTACCGCTTAATACCGTTTTTGTTATAATCCAATGAACCGGAGTAACCGGAGAACCGGAGGAGTTCCAATGAACTCCAATGAATGTGACGCCGCGTGTGCGCAGCGGTCACAGCACTGGTTTGTGGCTGTAGCGCTGGCGGTTGCGGGTACGATCCCCGCACACGACAACATTTGTATTGGCCATACAGATGTTTGCCGTGGTCTGGGTGTTCGTGCAGTCCTTGTGGGTCACCCCACCGTGCCTCGGAGAGCACGTTAAGCCGTCGGTCCCGGTTGTTATCATGTACATCTGATAGCTATCGTTACTCATAGTAGGGAATATATCCGCCAATCCGCATTGGATCAGTAGTTCTTCTCGTACATGGGGAAAGAGGCCTATGCCCAACAGTGGGATATTACAGGCTGAAGCGTAAGCTCCAATGGAAGACTATCATCTGACTCAGGTGCATTTGCACTGAAATGAGAGATGGCTGCATGTAATAACTCTGGACTATTTTTGGTGTTTTATTTAAAAAAATAAACAAAGTTCTATTATGGAATAGTTTTTTATTTACAAACCAATCCCGTCTATCACGCGGCCTTGAGTCGGAACAGACGCCACGTGGTCGATGACGTCAGCAACTCAACGTAGCGCAATGAACGAGGTTTTCCTCAGCTAATAATACTTAATAATAATATTTTTATAATTAAAAATCAGGTAAACAATTTTGTAAATTTTTCCTTTCTAAACTAGGATTAGGTATCTTGGCAACGTTTCCTCTATTTTTTCTAACTATAGAAAACTTGTTTTGCTTCGACAGTAGCACTAACGGCCGGTTTCCCAAAGGCTGATCAACGGAAAAATTAACTAATCATCTGTCAAATAGTCCGGGCTCCCTAGTACATTTTTTTCACTTGATTACTATCAAGCTAATTTTCCGAGAGTAGCTTCATTTTGATGAGACGATCAAAAATTTCCTCTACGAAAACTCTATTGTGGTAGCTAACAGAGGTAGCAGGGGCAGCAGTGAGCATAGGACCGACGACGACATTGATTTTTTTTTCTTTTAGTTACTTAATATTTAATATATAATTTAATAGTAATATTGTCCTACAAATTGCGTGGTACGTTATCCCGGTGAAAAAAATGTAATGGAGCCCGGACTATTTGACAGATGATTAGTTAATTTTTGCGTTGATCAGCCTTTGGGAAACCGGCCGTTAATGTTTATACTTATAGTCCAAATCTATACATCTATACCTACAAATAAATGAAATTGGAGTGTCTGTTTGTAATAATAAAATAACCGCTTTTTACTAAATGCATATGGATCTATACACGGTACATATACCAAAATAACATATTTTTTTTACAATTTTTGTCTGTCTGTCTGTTTGTTCCGGCTTATCTCTGAAACGGCTGCACTGATTTTGACGGGACTTTCACTGGCAGATAGCTAAAGTAATAAGGAGTAACTTAGGCTACTGTTATTTTAGAAATTTATTTATTTTATAACTCTGCGAACTGAAAAATAACTTTTTTGTTAAATTCGACGATATATGTCTGTATGTCCTATATAGAATAGTAAACTATGCATTTGATCCCACAAGGGTTTCTAAGTTGGTAGGACCAAAAAAAAAAAAAACAAATATATTATAGCATAAAAAATAAGAGGCGTTTTAAAAGTAGCGTAACGTAACGTTATAAAGTAGCCGTTGTGCCCACAAAATATAGTCAACGAAGACTTGAAAAAACTTTTCTAATTCAAAAACTAGAACTAAATAACCTACGGAACTACGGATCAAATGACCTTGGTCTTTGAAGGAGCACAATTATATAATCAACTAGCTTGTGCGCGCTACTTCGTCCCCGTGGAATAGGACCACCCGATTTTGAAACATTCTTCGTTAGTGCTACGCTCCTATTGGTCTTAGCGTGATGATATATAGCCTATAGCCTTCTTCGATAAATGGGCTATCTAACACTGAAAGAATTTTTCAAATCAGTCCAGTAGATCCTGAGATTAGCGCGTTCAAACAATCAAACAAACAAACAATCAAACAAACAAACAAACTCTTCAGCTTTATTATATTAGTATAGATTACCAGACGCATAAAAAAACTGCAAATCAAACATGTTTTGCATTAATCTCTATATAAATATAAAAATGAATCGCTGAATGTGTTGCTAAGCGCAAATCTCGAGAGCGGCTGAACCGATTTTGCCATTTCTTTTTGTATAATATTCCTTGAAGTACGAGGATGGTTATTACGGAGAGAAAAATTTTAAAAATTACCTGAAAAAAGTCTAAAAACAACACTTTTCTATATTCCCATACAAAAGATTCGTAAGAATACTTTAAAGTCAATTTGAACTTTAATAACATACCATAAAGTTTAAATGTTAGTGGAGGAGTTTCGTTAAAAAATAATTAAAGAATCGACTGTTAGACGGTACGAAGTTCGCCGGGTCAGCTAGTTTTAAATGAAATGAACTTTTACTTGCGTCCCTATGCGGATGTAGACTCGACCGGCCGACCGGTGTGCGACCGGCGGCTGTGACAGTACTTTGGCTGCACTTATTTTAAATGCAAAATAGATAATGGAAATAAATTGAGGAATGGTCTAATAATTCTTTTTTTACATAACTAAGTCGGCTAACAAGCGTACGGCTCACCTGATGGTAAGCGATTACCGTAGCTTATAGACGTCTGCAACACCAGAAGCATCGCAAGCGCGTTGCCGACCCTATCCGCAATTCCCCCCCATAGGAGCTCTGGTAACCTTACACAGGAATACGATACTGCTTGAAAGCAGTATTATTTACTATTTAGCTGTGGTCTTCTGTAAGGTCGAGTTAGGTACTACCCCAATCGGGCTGCTCCATTTTTTGAGCAGGAAATTTCCCGCTGTTTCCTACCTCAGTTATATAAAATGTATAATAGTATGTAAAATGTTTGATGATTGGAATTCTGTTGTAAGTACATTGTTATACATAAAACAAATCATAATGTATCTGTGAACTGAGGTAGGGCACAGCAGGCCTGCTCAAAATATGGAGCAGCCCGACTGGGGTAGTACCTCGACCTTACAGAAGACCACAGCTAAATAATACTGTTTTCAAGCAGTATTGTGTTCCTGTTGGTGAGTAAGGTGACCAGAGCTCCTGGGGGGGATTGGGGATAGGGTCGGCAACGCGCTTGCGACGCTTCTGGTGTTGCAGGCATCTATAGGTTACGGTAGTCACTTACCATCAGGTGAGCCGTACGCTTGTTTGTCGACTTAGTAACATAAAAAAAAAATATTATGTTGATAATATCTCATGATTCTCATGCAAGTGACTGTGTGTTTTCAATGAGAAATAAATATACAATTTTCGGCGGTTCCCCTCGATTTCTCTGGGATGCCCTCATCAGATCCTGGTTTCCTTATTATGGTACCATCCTTGGGATATCTCCTTCCCAACAAAAAAAAAGAACCATAAAATCGGTTCATAAACAACGAAGTTATCCGCGAACACACATAAAAAATATATACATACGGTCGAATTGAGAAACCTCCTCCTTTTTTGAAGTCGGCTAACATGTAACAATCCAGAACAAGCTTTCATCCAAAGCTACACCTTTCACCTTCAAACATCATTCTACTCGAGTGATCTCAATTGAAGTTCACGTATTCACGCATAAAAAAAAATATGGTAAAATTGAGAAACATCCTCCTTTTTTGAAGTCGGCTAACATGTAACAATCCAGAACAAGCTTTCATCCAAAGCTACACCTTTCACCTTCAAACATCAATTCTACTCGAGTGATCTCAATTGAAGTTGTGTCAATAACACTCGGGTGTCTGGCCTTTCGACCGAAGAGTGTGTGTTATAATGATCTCTGTGTCAGCGAAACAAAAATAAATTTGAAATGGAAATGTAAAAGTATAAAAGCTGAAGAGTTTGTTTGTTTGTTTGAACGCGCTAATCTCAGGAACTATTGGTTCGATTTCAAAAAGTCTCAGTGTTTCGGCTCACTTGATGGTAAGGTAATGTAAGCGATAACCGCAACTCATAGTCACCTGCAACACCAGAAGCATCGCAAGCGTGTTGCCGACCCTACCCCCAATTCTCCACAGGAGCTATGGTCACCTTACTCACCACAGAAACACAACACTGCTTGAGAGCAGTATTATTTAGCTGTGATCTTCTGTAAGGTCGAGGTACTACCCCAGTCGGGCTGCTCCATATTTTGAGCAGGATATTTCCTGCTGTGCCCTACCTCAGTAAAAATATGGATATGTTATGTACATGAATTAAACTGTATTTGTGAAAATCGATCGAATAAAGGAAGCAAGTTCATAACATCATTGTAAGCCATAACATAGCAAAGAACACAATACTACACAATAATACTGTTCTGAGGACAAAAGACTAAACGTTCGAACTCAGCTGTGTCACCAAACAAAAGAAACTGAAAAAATATGTACATAGTTACATATATATTTCTCAAACTCATATAACAAGTGTTTGTATAACCTTACAAAAAAAAATGTTCAAATACCTATTCGAGCGAGAAGTCTGTACCTATAATGTTTAGAATAATATTGGGTTGTCTGGAAGAAATGGCTAAATAGCCATAAGTCCGCCCAATGTACTTCACAGTCTTTAAATGTCTTTAAATAATTTTTTTTTTTTTTTATGTAACTAGGTCAGCAAACAAGCGTACGGCTCACCTGATGGTAAGACTGTAGCCTATAGACGCCTGCAACACCAGAAGCATCGCAAGCGCGTTGCCGACCCTATCCCCAATCCCCCCCAGGAGCTCTGGTCACCTTACTCACCAACAGGAACACAATACTGATTGAAAACAGTATTATTTAGCTGTGGTCTTCTGTAAGGTCGAGGTACTACCCCAGTCGGGCTGCTCCATATTTTGAGCAGGAAATTTCCTGCTGTGCCCTACCTCAGTTGTGTTTCATGTTTAAAATGTAGTTGTGGTCGTACAATAAAGTATAAATAAATAATAATAATAATAATAAATTGAAATAAAACTTACTTACAAATCAACAATGATTTCTTTTGAATCGTATTTTTACTCGAAATAAATCGATGAATGTATGAATGAAATTGTGTGTGATAAAATTTGACACAAATATGATTAATTGTTATATTATACAACTAGCTGAGCCCGCGACTTCGTCCGCTTGGAATTAAAAAAAAATTGCTCAGTTCGCAGAGTTACAAAATAAATAAATTTCTAAAATAAAAGTAGCCTAAGTTACTTCTTATTACATCAGTTATCTGCCAGTGAAAGTCCCGTCAAAATCGGTCCAGCCATTTCAGAGATTAGCCGGAACAGACAGACAGACAAAAATTGTAAAAAATGTTATTTTGGTATATGTACCGTGTATAGATCCATATGCATTTAGTAAAAAGTGGTTATTTTAATATTACAAACAGACAATTCAATTTTATTTATTTGTATATAGAGTATAGATAAATACGTTCTCATTCATGGGCAGTTGGCAGCCTCTTCGCGAAATTATATAAACCGAGTAACCGACCGGGCTTGGAGGATATTTTTACAAGAATCATAAGATAAAAGTTATATTTTTTCGTTTTTCCTTATCAATTCGTATTATATGATTTTATTGTAATTTTTCTTGTAATCTTCTATATCTATAAAAGATATTTACACCCATATATTGACTCATCACGATATCTCTGGAACTATAAGGCGTAGAGATTTGAAATTTGGTAGGAATATTCCTTTCGCCGAGTAGAGGTCAGCTAAGAACGGATTTTACGAAATTCCACCCACAAGGGGGGTTACAGGGGTTAATAACATATATGGCAAAACAACGTTTGCGCGGTCAGTTAGTTTAAATATACGTTCGCATAGGTATATCTGATTAACGGAAAATATTTTCCTAGATTTTTCCTAGATATTTAAGGAATCGTTAGACATTTCCTGCTCAAAATATGGAGCAGCCCTACTCGGGAAGTACCTCGACCTTACAGAAGACCACAGCTAAATAATACTGTTTTCAAGCAGTATTGTGTCCCTGGTGGTGAGTAAGGTGACCAGAGCTCCTGGGGGGGATTGGGGATAGGGTCGGCAACGCGCTTGCGATACTTCTGGTCTTGCAGGCGTCTATAGGCTACGGTCTTACCATCAGGTGAGCCGTACGCTTGTTTGCCAACCTATGTAGTTACATAAAAAAAAAAAAACATAGCTGCTGTAGTGAATAATGGGAAAATAACCTACCGTGGATAAACTTGTGCAAATGATATCGCATCCAAAAGTCTACGTCGGATGAAAGATACAACTTGCTGCGTTTGATTATTTCGAGTTCCCGATAAAATCGTAGTGGCGACTAGTGCGTTTGTTAATTTTTGAAGTGAAAACTTATTTAGCGGCGTTGAGCACTTTTATGGGATGGGTAAAAACTGTGAAACTCGCGTCAGGACACGTGGGCGTAAGACGGTTGGAGAGTATTGTTGTAACATCGAAATCGATTAATCGAACAATCGATTGTTTTCTTTCGATTGTCGATATTTAATAATTATTATTTAGTTATTAAATATATAATAATAATTATATAATAATAATTAAGATATAATTAACTCTATATTTAATAAATATTTTAATAAATTATGGATGTAAGTTGATTTTTCTGAGAGATAAACTTTTTAATGTAATATTATATTTTATAGTGTATAATGTATTTTAATGTAATATAAATTGTAATGTTTGTGTACGATAGCGCAATAAATAAATATTGTATTCTACCACATAAATGATAGTACTTTTATATTGATAATAAAAGCAATTCGTTCAAAATTATTCCCTAACTATTCCAAAAAATCAAAAATGCACAACGTTAATAATCAAGTTTTCACTTCTGCCGGCACTCCCGGAGTGCAACCCGTCTTTTTTAGGGTTCCGTACCCAAAGGGTAAAAACGGAACCCTATTACTAAGACTTCGCTGTCCGTCCGTCCGTCCGTCCGTCTGTCCGTCTGTCCGTCTGTCCGTCCGTCCGTCCGTCTGTCCGTCCGTCTGTCCGTCCGTCCGTCCGTCCGTCCGTCCGTCCGTCCGTCCGTCCGTCTGTCTGTCTGTCACCAGGCTGTATCTCAAGAACGGCGATAGCTAGACAGTTGAAATTTTCACAAATTATGTATTTCTGTTGCCGCTATAACAACAAATACTAAAAATAAAATAAAATTAATATTTAAGGGGGGCTCCCATACAAAAAACGCAATTTTTTAATTTTTACCTATTTTTGCTCGATATTTATAAAATACATATATTTAATTATTTATATTCTATATACATTTATTTATACTACCTAGTCAATGGTACGGAACCCTTCGTGCGCGAGTCCGACTCGCACTTGGCCGAATTTTTTTTCGTCTATTTACGTTGTATTACTTTTACTTGTCGATGTACCTAATTGAAATAGATTTATTTCGTTTGCTAGCTAACACAATTCTTTATTATCCTGACATTTGCACGGGATCGGTAATTACGCACGTGAAACCGCGACAAGCTAGTGTTAGTATAAATGCGCGTATGATCTATTTATAAAGTAAATACAAATGAAGATGTTTATTATTAAAGATGAAAAACTTGTGTAGGTATCTCTATCAGTCGTTATCATCAACAAATATTTGATAGTAAATATTATATTGCAAATACTTTTCAGAAATACCTTTGTTCTAAATGACAGTTAAACAATTACTGTGTTGGCAAATTTGAGTAAATATTGCGAAGTTATAAAATGCATAAACAATCCATAATAATGAACCCAATTTTTTTACCACTGTTGCGGCAACACACGGGCACTCAGGCCGAAGACGGGCGGCAGCGTCTTCGGTGCGACGGCGCCAGCCCTGGTCCTGCGGTCACCAACCCGCCTGCCCAGCGTGGTGACTATGGACAACACACATGAGTGAGCGCCATTTTTGGCCCGAACTTTTGGAGGCCTATGTCCAGCTGTGGACTGCGATAGGCTGAAGTGTGTGTGTTTGTGTTGCGGTAAACAAGCCTACGGTCCACCTGATAGTGGATAACGTAGCCAGAATACTCCTGGAACACCAGGAGTATTCTCAGCATATCGCTGACCCTATCACCGACTTTCCCCAGAAGCTCTGGCCACTTTACCCACTACAGGAATACGACACTGCTCCAGAGCCGTATTTGACTATGATCTTCTGTAGTGTTGCTGAATTTTGTCATTTTGTTTTTTCTTATCTCAGATGTTTAGTAGCTTATAGTCTTTTTCTCAGTAAATACAGCGTTGTTTGTAATTAGAGCACCATAAGTCATAAAACAAGTATAATAATATGCACTTTGGATTGCATAATTCTTTTTATTGTCAGGTAAAATAACAAACTTAATTTGAATAATAAAATAAATATAAATGTACGTCAGTTAATTTACTACAACGGAAAACCCGAGACGTATTTAGTTTACTAATATAATAAACTAGAGATGTGTTTGTCACTGCATACATTGATACCGCTAAACTATGTAGGTACCTATGTACGTAAAAGGCGCGTTTCATATGTTCGGTATTTCGGGTCCGTCGTTGCCACCGCGCTAGGCTCGCAATGTGGACGCACCCTGAAGAACCACGTATCTAGTAAAGCGAGCTATAAAACAATAATAGTATCACATAACTAGCTTCTGCGCGCGACTTCGTATATTAGTATAGATTATTGTTATCACACTCAAACAGTAGTCATAAAGTTTACAATTGGTGACACCAAGAGTGCTTTTGCACGAGTCCTCCAGATTTTGTGCAGAATATTACTACAATTATTTAACTAGTTTATTGACAAAGTTGGTTAGATGCTAACCTTAAAGGCTTAAATACAATAGGCGTCAACGCAGTGATATGTTATCAAAGACCATGAGAAATGATAACATTTGGCAGATATATTGAATCATTTAAGATGAACTATTGATGAGTTTTACTTAATCGACAATTCGCTTCGGAGAATCTGAACCATGCCCACTGGAAAACGCTTGAACTATTTTTTTTTTATCAAAGATGACTAATACACACATGCGCTCACAAACACACACAAACACACTACATACATAAATACACACACACACACACACACACAAATCAATTTCATGCAAATGATAATATTATTTTTAGTGTATTGCTTTTGTTTGGTCCAATATCAATTCTTCGAATGTATGTATGTTAGTAAAAATACAGCAACCGGGGAGTACACCGCCTCACTCACTCCTAGCATCACAAGAAGAAGTGTTGATTGAAAAACAGGGCTGTACATAAGGTAGGACTTTGGTTCTGTATCAGCTGAAACTGAGCCACTTACTACACACATTACTGTCAAAATTATATTTTGTAAATTTAGTTATTCTACGTGTTACTTTAACCTGTATATAACAACTACGTGGCAATAAATTCATTTTATTATTATTGAAGTGAAACTTCTTTAGGCGCATGAGGTTAAAAATTTTACGGATGAAACGCGCTGGACGGTGACGTTTCAACGTCGGGCGCGGTCAGTACTTGGATGGGTGACCGCCTGGGAACATTGCGTTTTTTTTTAAAATTAGTTTGCCAAAGAAGTTTCACTTCTGACATGTGTACTTTGTACGCACGTAATTTTTTTGTTATCTGTATACATCTATGGAATACAAATGCAAGG
This sequence comes from Melitaea athalia, assembly GCA_905220545.2. NCBI lineage: Eukaryota > Metazoa > Arthropoda > Insecta > Lepidoptera > Nymphalidae > Melitaea > Melitaea athalia. The sequence continues at coordinate 1,482,265 of HG992206.1, forward strand.
TCTAACGCAATAAAGCGCTTATATTTATTGATTTTGTTGTAACTGACTCGCTAATTATTCATACCATATGCATCTTCTAAAATGTTGCTCACTGCAGATTGACAGTTAATCTTGACTCAGAATTTCTTCTGAAATGTGATCGTTTAATAATTCGTTTAACCAACGTTGACGTTTAACCAAATATGGAATATACAGTTAAATCTAAAATTTGCGAAAAACTCAGTCCAGTCTTGTACCGGGCGGCGGTTGCCTATTGTCTCCACTCAACTCAATATACCCATCTATACCATTATAAAGAGGTAAAGTTTCTAACTTTGTTTGTTTGTAGGGGGTAATCTTCACAAATACTGTCCGATCATGAAAATTATTTCACTAACAGAAAGCTACACTATTCAGGAGTGATATAGGCTATATTTTATTGTTATTGAATAAAAAATTCAGTGAAAAATAGTATACGTAAATCAAGTCGGAGAAATACGAGCGAGATAAAAAATTTATTATATATTTGCATCACAAAAATAATTGGCGCCCAACGAAGTGGGCACGGGTCGGCTAGTCTTTAATATAATCTTTCAAATTAGTACTCTCTAAATGTCGATTAATTATTTCTTATTAAAATCAGCTGCAAAAACCATAACAAAAACCTGTACCTAATTGTATTTTACTTTAACGAATTGACAATCAGACAGCCATAATTGCATAGTCCTTGCTAGACCGTTGCAATTCATGTAATTGCCATTTGGAAATCGGAAAATAGTTCTACGAAATCTAATAGGATTGTAAGAATGTTTACATTAGTACGAAATTACTTCGTGTATTTGTATATAATTAAACTAGCGACCTCTGTCCGTCCATATTTTTTTACATGATAGGTAATCACCAACATATCATATACTAAAACCTTCTCCGAAACACGCTGCATCTTATGGTATAAGTATTATTCCGATCGGTTCAGTAGTTTTCGCACGATAACCGAACAAAAAAACCGGCTTTCCATTTATTATAGATTTTTTTTATACGGACGTCAAACAAGTGTACGGCTCACCTGATGGTAAGCGATTACCGTAGCTTATAGACGCCTACAACACCAGAAGCATCGCAAGCACGTTGCCGACTATTACCTTCAATCCCCTCAGGAGCTCTTTATTTTATATATTACCTTTTCTACGTTCAATTAAAATCTTGAATAAATTTTATTTAAAAGTAGACTTTTTCATTAAACAAATAAAATAAAGACATACCAAAGAGTTTCAAACTGTTTGCTCTATGTAGAAAAAAATAACATCTATACATATAATAAAATGGTAGAAAAGTCAAAACTGTACATTGAATATTTTTTTAAAAGAATACTTGGGGTGTCATCTACAATCGATACCGAAGCCAAAAATATAGTTTTTAGAATTTTTGTCTGTTTGTCTGTTTGTCTGTATGTATGTCCGGGATAAACTCAAAAAGTACTGCATGGATTTACTTCAAATTTGGCACGAATATTGTTAAGAAGTCGGGTCAGAACATAGGCTATATATTATCACGCTATCACCTACGGGGAAAGAGCAGTGAACCTTTATTTCTTCAAATGTATGTCCGGGATAAACTCAAAAAGTACTGGATGGATTTACTTCAAATTTGGCACGAATATTATTAAGAAGTTGGGTCAGAACATAGGCTACATATTATCACGCTATCACCTACGGGGAACGAGCAGTGAACGCACGCAGACGACGTCGCGGGCAGCAGCTAGTAAGATAATATTAGAAAAAAATTAACATTCCGTAATAACCCCATTTATTGTCACCCCTTTCACCCGTAGCAACGCCCCTGATTTACTTGAATTCGATCCGTCCCTGTCACGCAAGCTAAATTATTCTCAGGTAACCCTCAAAAAGTCAGCCTTCACAGAAGCAACGGTTGACCGTCGGCCATTGAATCGCTTAGTTCCACATTACATGGTGAACGGTATTAAAACAAACAATATTAAGGTGTACTCCCTTGAAATAAATGTTATTTTTGTACACCTGAAGAAACTACAATTTAAGGCCACTAGGACAGTCTGTAACTTTTTGGTCTTTGTGAAGCTTTGATCGAAATGGAGGTTATATAGGTAAACATTTCAAGCTATATTACCTGTTTTAACCGACACCAAAAAAGGAGGATGTTTCTAAATTTTACCATTTTTTTATGCGTGAACACGTGAACTTCAATTGAGATCACTCGAGTAGAATGATGTTTGAAGGTGAAAGGTGTAGCTTTGGATGAAAGCTTGTTCTGCCGGGCTAGCATGCGTACAACGAGATAATCTCTTGACGAGAGCGATAGATAATGTCTACATCGAGTATTTTCTCGATTACCTTAGCATGCGCAATACGAGAGACATAATTCTCTTCCGAAGACTTCACCTTGTCGAGTAGAGAAACTCGTGCTGCCCTTACAAAAAAATAAACAATATTTTTACAATGCAACAATGTTATATTCTAAAATTCTAAATTGTCACTACGTTTAATCTACATTGGCCGCGTTCTATTAAGCGTCCACATCGTGTTATCTCTTCGTCGTGACGAGAAGAGTATCACGTGCACGCATGCTAACTACTGTAGACATAAAGAGATAAAACGAGAAAAGGGGTAGACAAACTTTTGTCTTGGCGCGCATGCTAGCCCGGCTGGATTGTTACATGTTAGCCGACTTCAAAAAAGGAGGTTTCTCAATTCGATCGTATTATGTATAATTTTTTTTATGTGTGTTCGCGGCTAACTTCGTCGTTTATGAACTGATTTAGCTGATTTTTCTTGGAAAGGAGATAATGATCCAAAGAGTGGTACCATGATAAGGAAACCAGTATCTGATGATGGCATCCCAGAGAATCGAGGGGAATCTTCTAAAATCGTAGTGGCGACTAGTGCGTTTGTTAATTTTTTTTCGTCTACTTACGTTGTATTACTTGTCGATGTAATTGAAGTCGGTTTTTTTCGTTTGCTAACAAACACAATTATTGATGCTTGACTTATTGTCTGTCTTATTGTTATCGTAATGTTTTATAGCCTGTAAGCTCTACTAACTTCATTTGTAATGCGTTACGTGTTTTGATTTTCTTCGAAAGGCCTTATTTAATTTCGGAATTAGAAATAGCCTAGTTTCCTAGCTTTTAGACCCAAATAAGACCATGTTTCATTAACACGTTAAACGCCGCCTTGATTTTTTTAGTTTTTCTGTTCGGGCCATGGGGGACACCATGTAGTCGACACACAATTTTTCCGTTGGTGTCGCGGGGACACCACATGACCGCGAGCAAGAGTCAACTTAAAAAATATAACATAGAAAAATATGTCATATAGTGTAAGGAAAAATAAGTAAGTTCTGTAAGAATGGGTATGGTATTGCTATAAAAACTTATCATAAAAATGTTGTAAACAAGGACTTTTAAACTGGCCCCGTGGACTAAACAAATGAGGCCCAACTGGTGCTCCCCATGGCGTTCAACGTGTTAAAATCCATTCGGTAGTTTAGGCGTGATGCCTGGCCAGACAGACATACAAAAATAGAAAAAATACAGCGTTGTCTTCACTTTCTAGAGCAAGAAAGTTATCAAAATTTCATAAATGAAAAAAAGTAATTTTGACGATTTTCATGAAGGCCCGTTGCCAATTAAGCCGCTTCCAAACAAACAAAGTAACATTTGATCTTCATGTATTATGTATATATTTAATCAGACGTTACTAATAGTTATTCGCGCGACGTCAGGCATGGGGGCGAAAGTGGAGTATGGGGGTCACAGAGTTCATGACCTAAAATCGTAGACGTCCAAACGGCCGATCTAAAAATAGCAGCAGAAAGTTTTTAGGACATTTAATTAATTAATTTTCTGAATCAACTATTGTAATGTTGAGACACGTTACCATAACAGTTCCCATAACATTCTTGTTGAAGTGAAACTTCTTTAGAATCGTTGTGATTTCAAACCGGAAGGCAACAACAGGGAAGGTCGAGCCGCGCTGCAAGCCGCTAATTTTAAATTGTTTTTTTTTTTTAAATTAGTTTGCCAAAGAAGTTTCACTTCTATCGTGTGTGAATCGCACACACACCTTTTTTTTCTCTAAATACTTGTCAAAAATCAAATTAAAGTAACTTTATTCAAAAAGGCTTTAAAAGTAGGTACCTTCGAATCCATATTAGTTTCTACACCATGCCTTGGAGATCCCATGTGTTTTTTATCATAGAAGACAATCTTAAGAAGTTCATAACAATAATAGCCATGTTTATAATGAACTTTTTCTTAAGGAGCAGCCTTTCCAGAATTCAGGTTGCGTCAAGCACAGAAGATATGCAAGAGGACTGAATCTTCTCAACTATTATTATTATTAGTTATTACCTATCAAATATCATGTTTACAATATTGTGGTGAGAAAATAAATAAATCTTATAATAATATAATAAATATTATATTTTTACTTTCAAAATATATTATTATAATAAATCGGCCAAGTGCGAGTCGGATTCGCGCACGAAGGGTTCCGTACCATTGACTAAACTAAATATAAGTAAATTAATTTTCTGTAAAACATTTATTTAATTGTAACGCCATCTATGCCGCTATTGGAAAACTTATTAGTCTATCGACGAAATTTTCCAAATTTCTAATAGATGGCGTTGGAGAGTAATAAATAATTAAATAATTATCGCCCCCCTTAAATATTTATTTTATTTTGTTTTTAGTATTTGTTGTTATAGCGGCAACAGAAATACATAATTTGTGAAAATTTCACCTGTCTAGCTATCGCCGCTCTTGAGATACAGCCTGGTGACAGACGGACGGACGGACGGACGGACGGACGGACGGACAGCGAAGTCTTAGTAATAGGGTCCCGATTTTACCCTTTGGGTACGGAACCCTAAAAAAGATATTATTGAATTTTAAGATTAAATGTATTGAATTATGTAAGTATCGATCACAGGAACTAAATTTACCCTTCAGAAAAATTTGCAAAACACTTTCAACATATATTCGCCTGTGTAGGCTACACCAACAGCACCTGTTTCGCATTATTTTAGTAAAATATGGCCCATGTCACTCAGTGAAGTCAGTGATAACTTTACATTATCTTGATGTTCAATAATGTTCGAGTTTACCCAATACAAACAAATAGATGTTAATGTTATCTGTATATTAATACGTGATTTTACGTGAAGCAAAAACTTTGTACCCCATTTTACCCCATTTATTTTAGAAGTATGACATTTCGCACACTTATAGGTTATATATAGAGAAGGAGTACAGAATGCTATTTTTTTTTTTAAATTGTGCATAAAAATAGATTAAATCAATAAAAAAAAAACATTACACTTACTGCCTGTATTTGACACACACACAAATATATACTCTTTTGTTTATTATTATAAAAGTATAGTCTTTGACAAGAAAATCTTAATAATGTTTAAACTTATATAATTATAATTTTTAATTAATTATGGTCGAATATCCAAGGGCGACCACTAGTATATAATTATTTATTTCGTGTTAAAAATACCTTATACGTTATCTATTATGTATGAATGTTACGCTATTTCTCCGTAACGAAACAATACTTTAATACATTATTTATATTATATATCCATATATTGTTTCACGTCTACAATAGACTATGAACGTTGAAAGATAAAATCAATATGTATGACATTGTAACAAAAATGTTTTATATTTGTACATGTATGTTTGTTACATATACAAATTATATATAGGTACATTTTCATTTATTTAATATTTTTAAATCTTTTTTTTACGGAAGTGACCCTGCTTCACCCTGCTTTCTGATCCGCGGGTTGTGGGTTTGATTTCCACCTCGAATCTGGGTGTAATATGTCTTTTTTTTATATGTATTTATCAAAAAAAATACTATGTAGCTGTTTTGGAAGGCTTTTTACCCGACCTGCAAAAAAGGAGGAGGTTCTCAATTCGATTGTATTTTTTTGTGTACGTTACCCTCAAAACTTTTGAGTGGACAGAATTATTTATTTAAGTTAATCTTATATTTGTTTTCAACAAATTAAATAAAGTGAAACTACCACCGATTTGGACATTCCAAGATTCTGCAAATTGAAGATCACCCTTTTTTAATGTTGGTTAAGTATGAAAAACGTGCGCCATCTCAATAATATCATTTATTAGTCACGTAGATATTGATAAAGTACTTTGACGATGCAAGTACGTAGTTGATTTTATCTCCATTTTCAATGAACTGTTATGTAAACAAGGGGTTCTGTATATATAAATATATGAGTATTTCTCACGAAAGATGTACATTTGTGAAAAAATCATGTCTCAAAAGTTTGAGTCAAAATATTAAAATAAAACGATGAAACTTCTTGTAAAATATTTCCGAAGGGATGAAGAAAATATACTCCTGATTAGGATTAGATATTGCAGGGACCTAAAATACTTCATAAAATTGTGTAACGCTTCAAGTTGTCACTATCATGATTTACTCTTCCATACAAAATATTTTTGTCTCAATGGGTACCAACGACTTTTCCGCTTCAAAAAATACTACATGACGTATGTCTAACGTTCAAATTTTCTGTAATTAGCACCTTCGTATAATCTGGTTTAAGGTTCAGATGCTTGTATCCTGCTTTCTTTAAAATAATTGCGTTTCACGCGATAAACAAAATGTCTCACCTTTTTTACTTTTTAGTCACGTACTCTTTAGTCACGCCATTTCTCAGTAATTTCTTTAATTTCTGAACGAATCTGTAGTATTTTGTACTGACAACTCTAAAAGCGTCCCTATTGGACGATGGTAAATGTCAACGCCATATTTTTTCTCTGTCAAAAACTAGATTCTCTTAGTGCGCCGGCTGTTTTACTATTTCGATACGAGAGAAAAAAAATACTTTTTTCGGGGTAAATACTTCTTAATTGTATATCAAGTTAATAAAAATGTATGTTAGGATAATTGTTAAAGTGAATTACATTCTTTAAATTCATTATGGATAAAAATCTACTTCTTTTAGAGGCTATTGAGTTTTATTTCCTTTTACTGTTTCGTTGTTTTTCGTCACGTAACGAAATAGTATGTTATAAAGCTGGGTGTAGACCATTGACATATATATTACTGCGTAGTTTTTTATTTATTTACCGGAGTTCTAAACTGACATCTGTTTGCCTTCTTATTTAGTAAGGTAAAAAGCAATAACTTTTATTTAACGACAAGATAATCAGCTGATCAGTCCAAAAAGCACGGGTAGTTGATGTTTTTTCTGACAAGTTGCAAAACTCGTAGAATAAAAGTCTTTTATTGCTTTTAATCTCACCAAAATTAGGCAAAAATGTGTCTATGGAGAAACAAGTGTGTTGCTTCGTTTGTTCGTCTTTTATGTACTCCTAAGCCGCTCAACTTTGGAGAGATGTATGTGCTCCGCCGCCAGTAAGGGTGTTTTATTTAAAGGATATTGGTTTGATTTTACGTAATTTTTAAAAATTGAATTGGTCGAAAAAGAGGGCAGTCTTTCCCTGATGAATATAGAAGACGCAGTTTATTTTTAATTCAGTTTTTTTCGGTTAAAACTTTTTCTTTTTCCTGTCTTTTAATTTGAATATGTCATTTTGATTTCAGCTAATAATAAGTGCACCTATAATGAAAAACATGTTTTTAATTAATTCCCTTATTCCCTGCACTTTTATTAAATCACTCATGCACACTTAGCTTTAGTTTACTATTTCGTTACTTTGTAAACTATTTCGTTATGATATTTCATAACAACTTTTTCGTTACATGTACATCTTTCGTGAGAAATACTCATATATTATTTATTAATAAAAACTTATTATATACGGTGTTCGATCCCTACGTTCCTTCAAATGGGCGGTTCTGTAAGTAAGAGATGACAATCCTCGTAAAAAACGTCTTACATTTCTAAAATTTGACTTTGTTTAAATACACGAGCTACTCTAGCTGCGTACTTCTGCATAACCGTACAATACTATTTTAATAATAATAATAATAATAAAAACTCTTTATTGTACACCAACGAAAATGAGCAAAATCACAAAAATAAAAACAGGAGATAGGTAATTAGGTACAAAAGGCGGCCTTATCGCTAATGAGCGATTTTCTTCTTGCCCCAACAAACGTTGCCAAAGTGCTTGAGAGCAGTATTATTCAGCTGTGATTTTCTGTAAGGTTAAGGTACTTTCCTTTAACTGGGGTAGGGCACAGCACGAAATTTCCTGCTCAAAGTATGGAGCAGCCCGACTGGGGTAGTACCTCGACCTTACAGAAGACCACAGCTAAATAATACTGTTTTCAAGCAGTGTTGTGTTCCTGTAGTGAGCAAGGTGATCAGAGCTCCTGGGGGGGATTGGGGATGGAGTCGGCAACGCGCTTGCGATGCTTCTGGTGTTGCAGACGTCTATAAGCTACGGTGATCGCTTACCATCAGGTGAGCCGTACGCTTGTTTGCCGGTCTAGTTACATAAGAAAAGTCGGGCTGCTCTAGATTTTAAACCAGATATTTTCTGCTGTGCTCTACGTCATCTCAAACAAACAAAAACATTCTTTTAACCGACTTCCAAAAAAGGAGGAGGTTCTCAATTCGATTGTATTTTTTTTTTGTATGTTACTTCAGAACTTTCGACTGGGTGGACCGATTTCTATAATTTTTACTTCAATCGAAAGGTAATGTGTGTCATTTGGTCCGATTTCAATTTATTTCAGATCTAACAAGTGCTTTTCGAGTTATATATAATAATGCGTTTTTACTTGACTATTTTTTCGTCGACCTACGTTGTAGTATAGCGCATAACTTTTTACTGGGTGTACCGATTTTTATAATTTTTTATTTAATCGAAAGCTGATGTTTACCATGTTGTCACATTTAAACTTCATCGAGATCTGATTACAACTTTTTGAGTAATCTTTGATAACGCGTACTTACTTGACTATTTCTTTACGTTTCTGAGCAAACAAAATTATTTACATAACTAACAGCTGTTTTTACTTGTTTCAGGTATTGAAATTATGTATAAATAAGATAATATACATAAGCGCAACAACACAATGGATCCCGGCTACTTCGATATTGAGAGGAAGCAGAACCCGCGGGAGACTGCCAACATATTCTCAAAGATATGCTTCTGGTTAGTAACATTAAAACCTTTTTTTAGGGTTCCGTACCCAAAGGGTAAAAACGGGACCCTATTACTAAGACTTCACTGTCCGTCCGTCCGTCCGTCCGTCCGTCTGTCACCAGGCTGTATCTCAAGAGCGAGTGCGAGCCAATTGGCCGATTTTATTTTTTAAATTAATATATTTGTTCAAAATACAAAAATAAGCATATCTTATACACTATTTATAAGCCTGCCGCGAAAACTCACAAGAGCTTATCTGGACAAGGTATAATATATTATATACTTAAGGTATCCCAATATTTTTTGGTACCGCTGTGTTGACAAACAAGCGTGTAATCTAGCTGATGGTAAGCGTTTACGGTAGCCTCTAGTAAGCACATTTAGAGACAGATATAATATTGGAAGTGGTCGTTAATGACGTAATGTTTTGGTAAATATTTTTGTAACCAGAAACCTACGGAAACGAGTATTTTAGCTACTTATTTAGGTACTTAAGCTACTTAATATATGATAATCTAGTGCTTATAGTTACAAGTCTTTAAACTACCTACATCTAGTTTTTTTTATATAACTAGGTCTGCAAACAAGCGCACGGCTCACTTGATGGTAAGCGATTACCGTAGCTTATAGACGTCTGCAACACCAGAAGCATCGCAAGCGTTGCCGACCCTATCCCCGACTTTCCCCAGAAGCTCTCTGTTACGCTTACGGCTCTAGCCAGTCCAGCAGAGCCTCGGAGATCGGGGCCCATCAGCGACCTCCCGGCGGACTGCCTAGGGTCGGGTACGAAATTACCTATGGGCGATACTAATCGCGCTGCGCGAGGTTGTTAGTTTATTATGGACTAGGACTTACCTTCAGAGGGGAGCGCGAACACTCTCCTAATCCCACAGGAACACAACACTACTTGGGAGCAGTATTATTAAGCTGTGATCTTCAATCCTTTAATCAAGATCTTTCATGCTGGGCACTGCACTAATATACATCTTATATATATAAAATTCTTGTGTCACAATGTTAGTTACAATACTCCTCCTCGATTCTTATGAAATTTTATGTGCATATCGGGTAGGTCTGAGAATCGGCCAACGTCTATTTTTCACACCCCTAAGTTACAAGGGGGGATTAAGGGGGTTAATCTCTATATAATATATAAAAATGAATCGCTGAATGTGTTGCTAAGCGCAAATCTCGAGAGTGGCTGAACCGATTTTGCTAATTCTTTTTTTATAATATTCCTTGAAGTACGAGGATGGTTTTTACGGAGAGAAAAATTTTAAAAATTGCATGAAAAGGTCTAAAAACAACACTTTTCTATATTCCCATACAAAAGATTCTTATAAAACTTAAAAGTCAATTTGATCTTTAATACCAATCGACTGTTAGGGCGCCTTCAAATTTGTCGCGCTGCTGTCGCGCGTTGTTATTTACATACATTTACAACGTCGCGCGTCAGCAGCGCTGCAGACGCGCTGCCGCCGCGCGGCTAATTTGTAGGCGCCCTTAGGCGGTACGAAGTTCGCCGGGTCAGCTAGTAACATATACATATATGTCAAAACAACATTTGCGGGGTCAGCTAGTGACTGTATATGTGTATACAGCTCGAGTTCGACTCGCACTTGACCATTTTTTTAAAATATACTATTTTCAAAATTACCTTTTGTTATGTTTCCAGGTACACACGACCGATATTCCTGAAGGGGAGGAAGGGTCAGCTCAGCATATCCGACATGTACAGGTAAGCGTGGAGAGTTTGTGCTGGCGTATGTAAATTTTTACGTGCTGAAGTTTGAAACTCATTTAAAAGGGATCGCGAGCATTATTTTGGAATATTTTAACGTGACAACGTCTAATAAATCGATGAACGCCGGCGGCATGCACGAAATGGGATGACTCATTGTAGCGTTCGTTCATCGTCCGGTTACGCTCATTGTACGCTTGCGCCGCATCTATCTCTCTTCCACTCGATTGGCCTATGCGTCCGAGGAGATGTTTTTTTATAACGTTGTCACGTTAAACTATCGTCCGTTAACCAACTTTACAGACAACCAATTTTTTAATTATTCTCTTATAAATTACCAATCTCCCAATATCCAGTAAAACCCGTTCTTAGCTGACCTCTACTCGGCGAAAGGAATATTCCTATCGAATTTCACGTCTCTACGCCTTATGGTTCCAGAGATATCGTGATGAGTCAATATATAGGTGACGCCGCTTTGGCGCAGCGGTCACAGCAATGGATTGCGATTGGCTGTTGCGCGAGCGGTTGCGGGTTCGATCCCCGCACACGACAACATTTGTATTGGCCATACAGATGTTTGCCGTGGTCTGGGTGTTTGTGCAGTCTCCCCACCGTGCCTCGGAGAGCACGTTAAGTCGTCGGTCCCGGTTGTTATCATGTACACCTGATAGCGATGGTTACTCATAGTAGGAAATATATATTTGGGTTGTCTGGAAGAAATGGCTAAATAGCCATAAGTCCGCCCATTGTACTTCACAGTCTGTAAATGATATTTGTAGTTGTGATGTACAATAAAGTATAAATAAATAAATAAATAAATAAATAAATATAGGTGGAAATCTCTTAATATTGAACATAAGTCAAATACAGTAGCAGTAGTTTAGGCACAATATACATTTTAATTTTGCATTAATAAAACGATTCCTAAAATCCTAATTCGTTTTTTTATTTTGACGCATCCTTCGAAGATTGTCTGAATAAAGGCTTCCACCGACAGGCGCCGATTCGTAACGCAGATGCGATCTAAAGGGCGCCATACACGGCGAAATACTGTATGTTAAGGTAACATAATTATTACCTGTAGTATCTTCGCCGCGTGTGGCGCCCTTTAGATCGCATCTGCGTTACGAATCGGCGCCTGTCGGTGAAAGGCCTAAGGTCGTCATTCTAGCGATAAGACCGCCTTCGTACATCTCTCTTTGTTACAAGTACCTACTATTCTATTTGTAGTTTGCAACAAAGAACATTAATATCTATGTTAATAAATGGAGAGCCGGTTTGTTTGTTCGGTTATACTGCGAAAACTACTGAACCGATTGAAATAATACTTATACCATAAGATGCAGCGGGTTTAGGAGAAGGTTTTAGTATATTATGATATGTTGGTTTACCTATCGTGTAAAAAATATGGACGGCCAGATATCGCTAGTATCTATATAAATTAAATCGTTAAATAAGTTTCTCAGTGCTAAAGTCGAGCACTCATTTTAACCGAATTTTGAAAATCTATATTAGTACGCCAAGGTTAATCTCTCAAGATCTTTGCCTCCCTTTTTAGAAAAAAACCTTACAATTACTCCACTTATATATCATTTTATAGATAATTGCTTGCTCTACCGCCATCAACAACTAAAAAATTCATTATTGTTTTTGTTTTTGTAAAGTAACTAGCGACCCGCCCCAGCTTCGCACGGTTGCAAAAACTATCAGTGTTCCTCTAGTATATTATGTTTTGAGAGTTTTTTTTCCGCCGGCTTTTTTTCTCTCGGCCTACACTAGGGACTTTACTTATTGTAATATTTAATAAAGCCGAGGATAAAGTAGATAGGTAATGTCTACCGAGACATTAGTAATTTAATATTTTGACTAAGTTAAGGTTGCTTATAACACTGGGCACATTACGCAAGTTTGTAATGTACCTAATGTTAAGATATACATTTTATTTTTTATTTTATTGTTTAATTGTTTGCTGCCTTAACTTTCTATTGCATTGTTTAGTTTTTTTTTGTAAATGATTTTTTTAATTATTTATTTTTTATTTTGACTTTCGTTAAGTGTGTACAATACCACCTTATGACGAAATAAATATTTTTTATTTTGATTTTTGTTTTTTTGATTTTATGCATGTATTATACATATAAACCTTCCTCTGGAATCACTCTATTTACTAAAGAAAACCGCATCGAAATCCGTTGCGTACTTTTGAAGATCTAAGCATATATAGGGACAGACAGACAGCGGGAAGCGACTTTGTTTTATACTATGTAGTGATTAATTATTAAAGTTATATATATGACGGCTTTAATTTTGAAACAACGCAACGTCAACATGATTGACAGTCGGTAAATTTTTTACTGTGTGAATTATTCGAACGATTGCTAGTATATAAATAAACTAGCTGTGCCCCGCGGTTACCCCCGCGTTAATTTGAGGAAAACCATAGCTATAGCCTTTCCTAATTTCAAGAACAACCATCCCCTGTTTTAACCCCAAAAGGGGGTCTTCTGAAAATACATAATTATTACACCTCAACACCGTCTATAGACCATACATTTTGAATTTCAAGTCTCTTACTTCTAAAACGTAGGACTTTCATACAAAATTTCAACCCCCATTTTATCCCCTTAGGGGTGGAATTTCGTAAAACCCGTTCTTAACTGACCTCTACTCGGCGAAAGGAATATTCCTACCAAATTTCAAGTCTCTACGCCTTATGGTTCCAGAGATATCGTGATGAGTCAATGGGTGGAAATCTCTTTTATATATATAGATATACCTATTACACTCAGACTCGGGATGCGAATCGAGCAATGACAATGAATCAGAATATTATTATTATGCAATAACAGTATTAGTGATGCCATGTCGTCATCGGCTGATTGATTAAGTTAAAGTACCTGGGTGACCGAGCCTAGCTCGGTATTTTTAGTACTTTTTTGGTTTTTTTTTTGTTTTTTCTCGGTATTTTTAGATTTTTTTTTATTTAAATAAAAAATCGAGAATTAAATTAGAAAAAAAAGGAAAAAAATAATAGAATGGAGACGGATTTGAACCATGGTCTTATCGATTGATCCCGAGCGACCGATTTCCCACCTGAGCCATTAGTACTTTATTGACAATTGCGAAATTTACCTTCGTATTCTAATCATATTGTTGCTATTTTGTCATTGTCTAAAAACATAAAAAGGGATAAAAAGGCATTTTCTAAAAATGTTTTTTTTTTTAATAGATGGAGTAATTCACAAGGAAGGTTTATATGTATAACACATGCATAATATAGTAGAGGAACACTGATAGTTTTTGCAACCGTGCGAAGCTGGGGCGGGTCGCTAGTTAAAATATAATTATTAATTTGTGACAACTCAAAAGTGCTTTTAAATTTTACTTGAGAATAAAGTATATTTTGGTTTTGATTTCACAATGGTATACTTGATTTCTTTACAGATGTACCCCGGGACATCGAGCAGCGCCACGCGGTGACGTCTTGGGTGAAAAGTGGAGAAATGAATTAGGAAAACAGGGTACGTTACATTTAAACTAATTAAAAATAGGAAACAAGTAATCATTAATTACACTAACACAATTACACTAACTGTGTGTGTGTGTATATATATATATTAACATAGATTATTTTTTTTACAGATATAGAGAAAGGTCCATCGCTTCTGAGAGCCATAATTAACGTGTATGGCGTTAAGTTCATGGTGTTCAACTTAATATTTGCAATTTTTGACAGTGCCATTAGGTGAGTTGCTAAATCATTTTTAACCGACTTCAAAAAAGGTGGAGGTTATCAATTTGATTGTCTTTTTTTTTATGTATGTTACTACTGATCAGATTTAAAAAAATCTGCATAATCAAGAATTGGTAATAAGAGACTATGAGCAAGAGCAATTTTAGTTTAAAAAATTTATTACGTTTTGGAGTTTACTCCTTAAGAATCGATTTTCATATAAGGCCCCCGGTATGAAAAAAATATGAGGAGTAAAATCTACTGAACGAATGACGTCGTTACGTTTTTTTGCGCCATCTATCTGCTACGACGTTTACGACGGTATCGGTTACGACGTTTTCGTCGTTTATTTACCATTTGATTTGGTATTAATCTTTTTCTCAGACTATAAAGCCTTTTTTGTGCATATTAGACAGTCGATCTGAAGAAGTAAACTCCAGTCGTGCGTTTTTTTTCCAGATTATCAATACCTATGTGCCTCGAGGGCCTCATCAATTATTTTTCCCCCACGCACTCCGGTGTGAAGAATTACGAAGCATACATATATGCCGTAGGGCTAGTTGGGTAAGTAAAAATCTATACACTAAATCGGCAAACAAGCGTACGGCTTGATTCAGCCTGTAATATCCCATTATTGGGCATAGGCCTCGTCCCCATGTAGGAGAAGGATCGGAGCTTAATCCACCACGCTGCTCCAATGCGGGTTGGCGGATATATTCCCTACTATGAGTAACGATCGCTATCAGGTGTACATGATAACAACCGGGACCGACGGCTTAACGTGCTCTCCGAGGCACGGTGGGGAGACCCACAAGGACTGCACAAACACACAGACCACGGCAAACATCTGTATGGCCAATACAAATGTTGTCGTGTGCGGGGATCGAACCCGCAACCGCCCGCGTAACAGCCAATCGCAATCCAGTGCTATGACCGCTGTGCCAACGTGGCGTACGGCTCACCTGATGGTAAGCGATTACCGTAGCTTATAGACGTCTGCAACACCAGAAGCATCGCAAGCGCGTTGCTGACCCTACCACCATTCCCCCCAGGAGCTCTGGTCACCTTACTCACCAACAGGAACACAACACTGCTTGAAAACAGTATTATTTAGCTGTGCTCTTCTGTAAGGTCGAGGTACTTCCCCAGTCGGGCTGCTCCAGATTTTGAGCAGGATATTTCCTGCCGTGTCCTACCTCAGTTAAATGTATACATATCACTATAGTCTATTAGCGAGGGTAAACTCCAGGGATAGCTCGTGAACTCCCCCACAAGGAATGCTTTCTACAGCTATCAGGGTATTCCATACGCGAAGCTACCCCTCTGATTCTTGATTTTACCCACTGCTGGGCCTCTTTCTCCACGTAGGAGAAAGATCGGAGCTTTATCCACCACGCTGCTGATGTTGTGATTGACTACGTGGTGTTGTAATTGACTTCGATTTAATTCTAAAAAACTCGATTTAAATTAAGAGGTGTGCCTAAGTGACAGCGCTGAGTCACTATTTTCTTAACGCGAATAGACTTTATATAGTGTGTTTCAAAAATCTGTACCAGTGATTTAAATAATTTATTTTTTATAATCATACATTTTATGCTTTGATTGTGAAAGAGACGTAAATTATAAGTTAGTGGAAGTTATAAATAAATATAGATCTAAATATTTATTTATTTAATATTGTTTTCAGATTTATGACAATAAGTGCATGTATGATGCATCCTATGTTGCTGTATCTCTTGGATATGGCTATGAAGATAAGAGTGGCGTGTTGTTCTCTTATATATAGAAAGGTATGTACCCATTATATTTGTTACTAGACTGGATTTACTAGGACGTCAAGTCGATCCGTTGGGCAAGGATTGCCTTCACATATTAACGGAATGTAATAATAATAACTTTTTAATCTATACTAATATAATAAAGCTGAAGAGTTTGTTTGTTTGATTGTTTGTTTGTTTGTTTGTTTGAACGCGCTAATCTCAGGATCTACTGGTCCGATTTGAAAAATTCTTTCAGTGTTAGGTAGCCCATTTATCGAGGAAGGCTATAGGCTATATATCATCACGCTAATACCAATAGAAGCGGAGTCCACGCCGACGAAGTCGCGCGCAGAAGCTAGTAACATATATGGCGGCACAAAATGTATGTAAGTGCCTAAAACACCGACGGTTTGCGAGTTCGATTCCCGTGCGGGATGGACATTTGTATTGAATGTCAGTTTGAATGTCTGTCCTTGTGGGTTTGGTGTGATCGTTACTCATAGTAGGGATTATATCCGCCAACTGGCAGTGGAGCAGCGTGGTGGATTAAACTCCGATCCTTCTCCTTCACGGAGAAAGAGGCTTATGCCTAGCTGGGGGATGTTTCATACTGAAGCGTAGAATTGTTAACTTATCACTACATATGATAAAAAAAGTCGCGTCCCGCTGTCTGTCTGTATGTATGTATGCTTAGATCTTAAAAACTACGCAACGGATTTTGATGCAGTTTTTTTAATAGATAGAGTGATTCAAGGGGAAGGTTTATATGTATAATACATGCATAATATAGTAGAGGAACACTGATAATTTTTGCAACCGTGCGAAGCCGGGGCGGGTCGCTAGTTTATGTCCAAAATAATGATTACTTTTCTAGCTGCTACGTCTAGACCTAACGTGCGGCGGCAAGGCGACGGAAGGTCTGGCCGGCCACGTGATCAACCTGCTCACCACCGACGCGCAGAGGTTCGACATGGCCAGCCTGTTCATGGTCGACCTGGTCAGGACGCCGATAGAGAGCGTCATCATCGTCTACCTGATGTACCGGCAGATAGGGGTCGCCACCCTCATCGGGGTTGCCTTTCTGCTCATGTTTATACCTCTGCAAGGTGAGCTTGACCTTTTTGAACTAAACTTTTTAACCTACTAGAAATAAACATTTTAAATCATATCAAAATTCTTCGATCCAGCGGGGTTTGGACCCGCCCCTCCGACACACCGTGTCAGTGATTTACCCATTAAGCTATGGATCCACATCCCGCTAGGTCGAAATTAATTGATATGATGATATATATTTTTTTGTTTTAAGCAAACCTTGGCGCCATCCATAGCGAGTCCATTACAGCACCCGACTACTCAAAGTTTCATATTACAATGAATTCTTTGACAAGAGACAAAACCATGCTATTTTTCATTCGTATAATTTTTATTTTTTGTGTTACCCACACATGAGGAAATTACAAACATTTTAAATCATATCAAAAAATTTCGATCCAGCGGGGTTTGAACCCACACATACCATGTCAGCGCTCTGCAAATTGAGCTATGGATCCACACCTCGCCGAGTCGAAATTCTTGATATGATGATTTTTATTTGGTTTAAGCAAAACTACTAGAAATAGCTTAACCTCGAACTTTTATTAGATCTTCTGATAAGTAAATTTTTTGTGTTAAGTTTCCTTGAAATAGCATTAACTATTAGACCAGAATTAGCATGTGATTTGTATTCAGACTTGTTTTACAAATTTATTTTTTGAAGTGAAACTTCTTTAGAATCTTGATTTGAAATTCGATGAAACGAAAAGCGTCACGATAAAGAAACAGACATATAAATGTATATGATAGAATGAGATAGAATACATTACACAGTATTTTATATTCTCGGTGAAAAATCTCTTGTAGACTACTTTCAGAAGTTTGACTTCTGCTGTGTGTTAATTACACAAACGAACACACTTTTTTTTTTCTTTTGACTATAGTTAAAATCGCCTCTGATACTTAAGAATAATGTAGCTGGTATACTGGTTAAAGAACTTTCAAAATTTGTTTAACCCTAGATTAGTTTCTATAAACCTACTACAATTTAACAAACTTATACTCATTTACTAAAACTATTCGAAAACGAGATAATACGATACGAATGTCTTGAGACATTCGCAGTTAATGTCGAAATATCGAGCTCGGAAAAACGAAAATAATAGATAAACATGGTAAATATCCCGTTTTCGAATAGTTTTAGTAATAGAAGTAACAATGTTAATCTAAAATCTTATACGCATTTGTTACATTATCATTAGATAAGTAACGCGGACAAAGTCTAAGGGTCTATGCAAACCACGTTTTTTAAACGCGCCGTCGACGCGCGTTTCTAGTGACACGCGCGTCGATGGCGCGTTTTTATCCTATAGAGCAGTTTGTTGGCGTTTGTATCGATTCAAACGCGCGTCGACGGCGCGTTTGTATCGCGACATACGCGCGTTTGCATCGCGTTTGTATCGCGTCACACGCGCGTTTGCATCGCGTCTGTATCGCGTTTAAAAAACGTGGTTTGCATAGGCCCTTAGGGCCGTCGACGCGCGTTTGTAGCGATACAAACGCGATACACACGCGAGTTAGACGCAGCCTGTAGACCTTTGCACACCTGTATAATAAAAGCGCGCCGTCGACGCGCGTTTTAAAAACGCGCCGTTGACGCGCGTATGTAGCGATACAGACGCGATGCAAACGCGCGTGTCACGCGATGCAAACGCGATACACACGCGAGTTAGACGCAGCCTGTAGACCTTTGCACACCTGTATAATAAAAGCGCGCCGTCGACGCGCGTTTCAAAAACGCGCCGTTGACGCGCATATGTAGCGATACAGACGCGATGCAAACGCGCGTGTCACGCGATGCAAACGCGATACAAACGCGATGCAAACGCGATGCAAACGCGATGCAAACGCGATACAAACGCGATGCAAACGCGCGTGTGTATCGATACAAACGCCAACAAACTGCTCTGTAGGATAAAAACGCGCCGTCGACGCATGCTTTTAAAACGCGCGTCGACGGCGCGTTTAAAAAACGTGGTTTGCATAGGCCCTTAGATACAATATAAGCAGCATTTTACTAATAAAATGTCTGATTTTGTGGAATTTATTTGAGTTTACTCCTTAAGAATCGACTTTGATATAAGGCCCGGGTATGAAAAAATATGAGGATTAAAATGTCATCTATTGTAATCCTATTGGGTTTGGGTTAACGATAGATGGCGTTATTTTACTCGTTTATTTACCATTTGATATGGTATTAATCTTTTTCTTAAACTAGTAACCCTTTATTGTGCCTATTTAGACAGTCGATCTGAAGAAATAAACTCCAGTCGCGCGTTGGAGTTGACACACTTTTTTTTTTCAGGTTATCTTGGCAAGGTATCCTCAAGATTTCGGCGTCAAACCGCCATACGGACAGACAACAGAATAAGGCTTATGAACGAAGTAATACAAAGCATAGAGGCTATCAAGATGTATGCTTGGGAGAACGCGTTCGCTGGTATCATTGGGGAAGCCAGGAGGTAAAAAATATGGATATTTACTAACAGTACGGGGCCGTAAATTACGTCACACTTTTGGGGGAGGGGGGTAGGTGGTCGACTAAATATGATATTGTTTGAAAAGGGGGATATAGCTCGAAAAGTACTTGTCAGATTTCAATTAATTTTAAATGGAACCGCATGACACACCAAATTTCAATTAAAAATATCTAAATCGGTCCACCTAGTCAAAAGCAATCGAATTGAGAACCTCCTTTTTTGGAAGTCGGTTAAAACGAATTTCAAACTATAAATCTATATAAATAAAAATCTCGTGTCTCAATGTTTGTCCGGGCTAATCTTCGATATTGCTAGACTGATTTTGATGAAATTTAGCACAGATGTAACCTTATCTAACTTAATAACCGCGATATTTTTATTGCAATATAAAAAATATGGCGTTACGAAGTTCTGCAGGTCAACTAGTAACATTTTAATTTTTCTGTTTTCAGAAAAGAAATGAACGTAATAAAGAAGATGTCCTGGCTCCGAGCTGTCATGATCTCATGTGTCAAGCTCAACACTAAAGTGGCAATCTTTCTCAGCATCATATCATTTCTATCTTTCGATAATGACCTGACAGCTGCCAAAGTTTTCGTAATTTTCTCCTATTACGACATCCTGAAGTATTCCTTGGTTGATTTTCTCCCCCTGGCCATAACTTTCACCTTAGAAGCATACGTCAGCGTCAAGAGGATTCAGGAGTTCTTGATGTTACCGGAAGTCGATAATCAAGATGGCATCGATTTGGTCAAAATCGATAAAGAACCGTTAAGTAATGGTGTTTTTGAGAAGATTGGCAATGGGTAAGTATTATTTTTTTTGGAAACTAACGGCGTGCTGAAATGTATTTTAGTGTACCATTGTCTGCTGTGTGGTTACGGCAGTAAAGAATATAGCCATCCCCTCTCTTCCCGTGGGTGTCGTAAGAGGCGACTAAGGTATAACACAGTTCCAGTACAACCTTGGAACTTAAAAAGCCGAGGGATGGCGGGATATCCATCCAACTGCTGGCTTTGAAGTACACAGGCCGAAGACGGGCAGCAGCGTCTTCGGTGCGACTGCGGTCACCAACCCGCCTGCCCAGCGTGGTGACTATGGGTAAAACACAAGAGTTCGCGTCATAATGTCGGGCGCGAACTTGTGGAGGCCTATGTCCAGCAGTGGACTGTGATAGGCTGAAGTGATGATGATGAGTGATGATTATAATCTTTACATACTTAAAGTGAACCATAATCATTGGCTGGTCTAGCTATAAACGTTTTTATGGGTAAAAAGATGATTATAATTTTTATAAATTTTTAATAGGTTATGGAAAACCCAAAGTGTACCGTAAACAAAATTCGATAATTAAAATTATTCGATTCAAACAGGCTTCAACGGCACTTTTATAAAAAATGAGTGTGCTTTAGACCAAACGAATGAAGTAAAACTTCTTTAGCTCCATCTAACTTATATCTCCCTCTCAACTTCCGTTCGTCTCGCCTGATCACGCTTTTCGTAACGCTCTCGTCACGCATTCACCAGCTTACTCCCCAAGTCAAGCGTGCGTAAAGAAGTTTTACTTCAAATAAAATCGACATTTCAACATTAGCTTTTTTGCAGAAACCAAATGAAAGCTTAAACAATTGAAGAATAATATTGTTATCATTTCAGTCAACAAGCGTACATAAAATCGGAATCGAACCTAGAACAGACAAAGCCAGCCGTTCTAGTCAGCTTGAAGGATTTCACAGCGCATTGGAAGAACATAGAAAAAGAAGGAGACATGCAGGTTTCCGCTTTGACCGACATTAATTTAAATGTGAGTAATCTATATGTACCTATATAAAAAAATTGAAAACTAACCAAATCTATAGGAATGACACCATCTCAACGTTAAGTCACGTTGACAGAACAACAAATGGTCCGGGAGCCAGGTACAAATTCGGTCAATCATTTCGTCCCAATCGAATTTTCGTAAAATGCATAAAGGGATTTTTATTATGAATATTTGCGATTGTCAGCTACGACTCCGTGGGTGGGGTGGGCAGTGACAAAACTAGTGGTGGTTAATATAGCATATAGCATAAAAGTATAGCATGCTAAATGTTTATAGCAGATAGCATTTGCTATACTGACTATGACTTCGTGCTAAATCTATAACGTCTCAAACGCTAAACACACAGTGCGCTGCAGCGAGGCTAGAGCGGGATAACATTACTTTTTAGCGTTTTATCGTCTCATCTCTGCGAACTTTTGCGTATGTCCACTCACGAAAAAAAACTGTCATTACCCATTTTAATTTTTATTATAAATCAATGTACGAATAAAATTTTCCTAATACAGTGACCAATAAAATAAACATCATAACACTTTAAGATGCTACAAAAATAACTTATAAATTAAAAATTCAATTTCAATACCTCACCTTTCGATAGTGGCAGATTTTTATCACAAACAACACAATAATATTTACACTTAATACTTTTTATACACATTACCACTTATTATTATTTAACACATATTTACACTTATTATTAATTATTATTTAATCACTGTCGCTGAGGGGGGAAATCCCAAAATCAAATCACACTTAATACTAACACTAAATAAAACAAAATTAATACTAACACTAGATAAAACAATTAAAACTAAATAAAACAAACTGAATACTATAACACTAATAAACTAATTACTAATACTAATAATAAAAATTAACAACAATAAAAACGAAAACTTTTGTAGCCGATAGAGCTCAAGACAGAGATAGTGGCACGAATACTAACGTGTGACTGAGACAGATTACCGTATACCGAGTATCGAGCAGCGCGGCCAAGTTTTGTAACAATGTGCTAAAATTATAGCATATAAAATAGCATGCTAAAAAAATTTAGCATTTAGTCTATAGCATGTTTATAGTTTATAGCAGATTTGAACATCATAGGACAAAACCTCCCACGCGTGGAGAAAAAAAATTTTTTTAGTAATTTCATCCCACCTTAAAATTTGTCGGATTATAGTTTACCTAATATCTTGAAGGAGAAATAATGTCAGCTGACCGTAACATGTTGATTATATGTCAGAGGAAATTGGTCATGAAAATCTGTCACTGGCTCCCGGACCAAAAACTTGGCTACGGCCCCTGTAATTGGAAATGGATTTACACATGTGTCCATTTTTTTTTTCGGTGTAACGATATTACTGTAACTTCTGTTGATTGTCCATAATAAATAAATTAACTAATTTTTCTCACAGATAAAACCAGAAACACTGACAGTAATAGTGGGGACGGTGGGGTCTGGGAAGAGCACGCTGCTATCGGCTATCCTCCGCGAAATAGTTCCCACTAGTGGGCATCTCACCGTACGCGGGGTGGTGGCGTATGCCGCTCAGGATCCTTGGCTTTTTGAGGCTTCGGTAAGTAAAATATTAATATAAAGTAATTTTAAAAGAAAATCTTTAAAAAAAATCGGTATAACTGTGTGTGTGTGTGTGTGTGTGCGTGTGTGTGATTGTGTTAGTGTGTGTGTGTGCGTGTGTAATTTTTGTGATGTGTAAAGGGCTCTTGATATAGACTTGACTACTATCTGTAACTTTTTCTCGCAACGTCTCACTAAAAAAAATATTCATTTTTCTTTACTACTTTTTTATTTCAACACTAACATCAGATTTGCCTATAACACTAAAATACAAAAAAAAAAATACTTTTCGTTTACAACAGGTACGACAAAATATACTCTTCGGTCAGGAGTTAGATTTAAGGCGATACAAGCAAGTGATCAAGTGCTGTCAGCTCAAGAGTGATCTGGACATATTGCCCCATGGGGACAAGACTGTTGTCGGGGAAAGGGGTGAGTTATTGAAAACTGAGGTAGGGCACAGCAGAAAATATCCAGCTCAAAACATAGGGCAGCCCGACTGGGGAAGTACCTCGACCTCACAGAAGACCACAGCTAAATAATACTGTTTTCAAGCAGTATTGTGTTCCTGTTGGTGAGTAAGGTGACCAGAGCTCCTGGGGGGAATTGGGGATAGGGTCGGCAACGCGCTTGCGATGCTTCTGGTGTTGCAGGCGTCTATAGGCTACGGTCTTACCATCAGGTGAGCCGTACGCTTGTTTGTCAACCTATAATCCATTTCATAGGTACGATGACATTTGATATGTTCCAATACACTCTCACTATTTTCAGCAAATCAGACTATTTTCAGCAAATCAGATAAATATAAATGTTTTAAAATCACCAATTAATTTCTAAGGCAAATAATAATGCTTGATAAGATTGAATTGTATATAATAATACGCAATATATTGCGTTTTTTACATTTTAAAGAAATTAAAAAAGGTACAGAAAAAAAAATAACCTAAAATTAGAGGCATGAGACGAAACGTTTAATGTAGGTATAGGGATTGACACGTAAACGTAGTAATCGGCAAAAACAAATAATTGTAACGGCCATCTTGTTAATCGAGTCAACTCACTTATTGTTATAGTTGTATTTGTAGCTGTTTTATTGTTGTTATACTTGTATTTGTTGCTGTTTTATTGTTGTTAAGTTCTGTTATTCTGTTGTTCTATTTTTTGTTAGTTATTCCATTTTGTGTGTGTGTTCTGTTCTGTAAAATGCCGAAAATAACAAAGAAGACCGTTTTAAACAGTCTAGCCCGAGAGTTGGTTGTCCGCTTTCGGGAATACGAAAATTAATTTTAATAAGCAGTTAAAAATATATTTTTTTATAATCGATTAAAGGTTAACCGCAATTGTACTCGATAATCGAATCACATAAATGAATTATGCATGGTCACCTCACTATAGAGTTAATTTGACATGTGTCACCGTACCCATCTTAAGTGAAATGCAGTATAGTTACATAAAAAAAAATCATAGTACACGAGAAAACCAAAAGTCACAAGAGAAATATACATATAATTTCAGGAGCATCGCTGTCTGGTGGTCAGAGGGCCCGGATATCTCTGGCGCGCTGTGTCTACCAACAGGCTGACCTATATCTACTGGACGACCCGCTGGCCGCTGTCGACGCTAAGGTAACTGACAACATACGCTACGTTACATCCTGTAATATCCCACTGCTGGGCATAGGCCTCTTATCTCCAAGTAGGCTGCTCCAATGCAGGTTGGTGGATATATTCCCTACTATGAGTAACGATCACTATCAGGTGTACATGATAACAACCGGGACCGACGGCTTAACGTGCTCTCCGAGGCACGGTGGGGAGACCCACAAGGTCTAACAACCAGACCGGAAATAAATATTTGTATAAACACAAATATCCACTCCGATCGGGAATCCAACCCGTGACTATCGGTGTTTAGGTGCCGCCGACACGGCACACGCACCATTACATAAGAGCGGTCGTCTGACAACATATATAGCCGTTACTCCTACATCATATTATGCATCTCATACTCATACTCTCTCATACTCATACTCTCTCATACGCATACTCAGCTACAGGAAAATACGAAGATTTGCACTCATATGCAGCCAGTAGTCTTTGGACTGGTACTAACCGTTTCGCTTCCTAGTTTATGACAGGTATATTTACATAAGAACCGCGTTCAACCAAATTCTTACACGCAACCTTATGGTATCGCAGAGAAGACCGACTTATTAGTATTTTATTCAAGCATATAAAACAAAATCTACATTCTAAAATATTCCATTCTCTCATTAACTCCTCAGTATTTTAAAAGTTGACAAACTCTTTTCAACCATTGCATTAACTTATTTCTTTCAACCACTCAATTAGCTTCTTTAAACCACTCAATTAATTTCTTTCAACCACTCAATTAACTTCTTTCAACCACTCCATGAACTTCTTTTAACCACCCAATTAACTTCTTTCAACCAGTCAATGAACTCCTAAAATGCCATTCCAGGTAGCGCAAGCGATCTATGAGGACTGTATCCGTGGTTTCCTACGCGACAAAGCGACGGTACTCGTCACTCATCACGTACAGTTCGCGCAGAGAGCCGACTGCGTCTGTGTCATGAGGGCCGGGCAGGTGAGTGGGTTAGCTGGGAAGTTGTGGGTTGGGAGAGATTGGCTGGGAGGGTAATTGTCTGGGAGACTAATTTTTGGGAGACTTCAAACAGACAGACAGTTCAATATGCTATTACCATTAACAGAAATTCTGAGAAGCAGCATTCTGTTGATGGTAATACGCTGTAAGCTTGTACTAATTTGAAGGAAGTTTCAGTTACTCTATTTCAAAGAAATCGCTAATAATATTCTTATTGCAGATTGTAGCTCAAGGAACATACCACGAGTTAAAGAATGGAGTTGCGGAGTTCGAGAAGCTGATAGAGATGAGGGAGAAGGTGGAAGAAGAGAAACAGAAGAAGAAGATTGAGTATGAGATGCAGGAGAATGCGGTGAGTGTGGATATTTTGAAATACTTTTTACTGAGGTAGGGCACAGCAGGAAATGTCTTGCTAAAAATCTGGAGCAGCCCGACTGGGGACCTCCACATTACAGAAGATCACAGCTAAATTAATATTGATTTCAAGCAGTGTTGTGTTCCTGTTGGTGAGTAAGGTGACCAGAGCTCCTGGGGGGGATTGGGGATAGGGTCGGCAACACGCTTGCGATGGTTCTGGTTTTGCAGTCGTCTATAAGCTACGGTAATCGCTTACCATCATGTGAGCCATACGCTTGTTTTACGAGTATATAGACCCTAAACACAGAATTTCATTCTACAGATATTTTGTTTTGTTTACTTGCAATAATACTTCATAGATAAACATTTATATTTTAAGGTGTACAATACTACAGTCATAGCAGATGCTTTAAAAGCTGCCGAAAAGAGAAGCGTTAGTTAATTTATTATAATATAATACTAGTTTAAAACTAAACTTAGTACATTCAAATTTAAAATCGCTGTAGTTTCAAAAGTTTTAAGTAATGTTACGCAGTGACGAAGTGAGCTTAATTCGCGCCCGGGGCACAATAACTTTTTAGCCCCCCCCCCATTTGAAAACCATATAATATGTCCAGCAATGTTTTGTTTTGCGGACTATTTGGCGCCCCTTTGTGAGTAGCGAGGGGGGGCATGATGCCCCCCCCTTTCCCCCCTCACTACGCCACTGATGTTACGAAACTCTTAGAAAGTTATCTATGACTATAATAAATAGTTATGAGTATTTAGTTCCAAGTTTGTCTGAAAAATGTAGCTTGTTTCTTGTTTGAATTAGATATGTGAAATTTTATGATGATAATAATAATATTCTTTATTGCACACCATTAAAAGATACAAACATAATTAGTACAATTAGATAAAGATGTACAAAGGCTGTCTTACCGCTAAGAGCGATTTCTGCCAGACAACCTTTGGGTAAAGGACAGGGCATAGAAAAGCAGTTAGGAAGTGTTCAAATAATTGTTATATAAATCAGATATATATATACATACATACACATAAATACATAAACGTATAGATATATACATAATTATATATACATGATATTATTTTGAAGTTGAATATTTTTGAAGAAGTATGTCCAGTATCAACTTTCTAGTGTTTAGTGCTTAGTTTAGACTATTATAGATGGCCTAATTAGTGAAATGAGAACTTTAAATTCATAAATTGTAATCAAAACATCTAGATTTTGTTAAGACTACGAGATGTTATAATAACGTATAATTTAACGTAGATTTAGCAACATGAGCTATAACAGTATATCTATACTCCGTCCGGCGACTAATGATCTTTTTGACACTTCAAGAAATTTTGACATTAGTGACTGCCTCACACGTTATTTATTCGATTCGAAATAATAATCGATTTTATTTAAGAAGAACTTTCAATCGATTTAATTAAATACATTTAGTTTAAAAATATTATTTATTTATGCGTTTATTAGTTTTTTTTAATTATAAATGAAATATATAAATAATAAATAAATGAATTTACAGAGTTATGGCTCTTTATTCTTGGTTTGCAATTAAATTTCAAGATTTCGACTTAATTACTTGCAAGTAATCAATCTTGGGGTCATAGATACTATTTTTATTTCCTTTTTTGTATTAAATTTATAGAAACAATAATCACATGACGTAAAATTATTTTTATCATATGATCGATTTATTATTTCAAGAACTGTTTCATAGTCTGTGGTTGTTTGTTATGCACAGGGTACTTCACTCTATCAATCAAATCGTCAATAAAGTATGACATTACTGTAAAAAAAATTGTACGTTATTCCGGAAAAAACACTGTAATTTATAGGCGTGAGCTGTCAAAAAGCTAATTAGTCGCCGGACGGGGTATAGTAATGTTTCAATAATGACAACAACAATGACAACAAACAAGACAACAATAGTCACAACTAGTAGCAGTTTCGCAGGCTTAGGACAATATTTGTATAAACTAAATAAAGTTTGTGATCACCATGTTACTTGATGTTTTTCACCTTACTACCTCTCTATTCTTGTCACAGCTGGTCATGTTTACCAGACCTCTTCCCTACCTACCGTGCCGTCACATATTTTGTAATTTATACAGTTTCGTGCTTAGTTTTATTTCAATTATAACTATTTTTCAATAAAATCAACGCCAATTAAACATAAGTATGATAAAAAATTTCAAAACAATTCAAATTTTTTATAAGTTAATGGGTATGTGGTTCAAATATCGTGTTTTAATAATTGTCACATAGTTTTGGATCCCTTGTCACACAGTGCGACTTTGTTGACCTCCCCCCTTAATGTGTGACATAATTTATGAATGGCCCATTATCTGACTTACGTAGTCAATTAGGCTTTGAAAATTCGGCCACAGTGAGAATATAATTTACTGTTAATTTATGTGTAGTTGATGGTGGTCCGCCTTTTTAACCGACTTCAAAAAAGGAGGAGGTTACTCAATTCGACCGTATATATGTTTTTTTATGTATGTTCGGGGATAACTTCGTCGTTTATGAACCGATTTTGATAATAATTTTTTTTTTGTTGAAAAGGAGATATCCCAACTTAGGTACCATGATAAGGAAACCAGGATACTAATGATGGAATCCCAGAGAAATCGAGAGAAACCCTCGTAAATCGTAGTGACAACTAATGTGTTTTTGTGTGTGTTAATTTTTTTCGTCGTCTTACGTATTGCTTGTCGATGAAATTTAAGTCGGTTTTTTTTTTGTTTGCTAGCAAACACAATTATTATTGATCACGTTTTTCATAAAATGTTGCTATAATATTGTTTCAGGAACACCTTCCAATACTGCGCTCTCAAAGATCCATGTCGGAAGTATCTCAGTTGTCGTTCAATATGGATTTGGACAATAATAAGGATCCCAAATACGAAGGTAATGTATACATATTACACATTGTACGACTTCACTACATATTATAAAACAATGTTGTAAGTGTGCTTTTCAAATAAACAGTTTTACGTTCCATAACTCTTAAAAAGCCTGTCCTCGACTCCAGGCGAGAACCAGAAGAAGGGCTCAGTGGAGCTGGGCGTGTACCTGGCGTACATAAGGAGCGGCCAGGGCTCGCTCACGCTGGTCTTGCTGTGTGCTCTGTTCCTACTGGCGCAGCTGTTCTACTCCTCCACCGACGTCTGGCTCAAGGAGTGGTGGGTGATGCACTTATATTGATTTTATACACACATCTATGCACTCACACGCTTATGCACACATGCACTCACACGCACACAGGCGTTCAAGTACATTAACTTCTGTAATGTTTTGTTTTTAACCGACTTCAAAAAAGGAGGACGAACATGTGTGCTCGCACCCCTCTTTTGCTCCGTTCGCCTCGCCGATCACAGTTTTTGTAACGCTGTCGTCATATACCAGGTCACTCCCCAAGTCAAGCGTGCGTAAAGAAGTTTTACTTCACAAAATGTAAAGTATAATTCAAAGTATTTTTTTCGTTGCAGGGTCAATATGGAAGAATCGAACAGTGCTTATAACATCGCGCACCGCAATACATCCTCGAACGACACCAAGCCAAGTAAGTTGTCGTACAAATACATACGGAACCCGATATTCGATATTACGTATCGGACTTTACACTGAAAAAAAAAGTTTGGCCTTGATGATATTTTATTAGTTTTTTAATTTTTTTTTTTTGTTTTATAGTTACACAGAGTTGTTATAACACCCAAAACAGTTTTAACTTTGTCGAGTGCTTTTACAAGACTCGTGTGTAATACTTTGTCATACATATGTATGTAGATAAGAGAGATTGAGTGTTGTCACTGTTGGTAATATTTTATACAAAGACTAGCTTCTGCGCGCGACTTCGTCGGCGTGGACTCCGCTTCTATTGGTCTTAGCGTGATGACACATAGCCTTCCTCGATAAATGGGCTATCTAACACTGAAAGAATTTTTCAAATCGGCCCAGTAGTTCCAGAGATTACCGCGTTCAAACAAACAAACAAACAATCAAACAAACAAACTTTTTTTTATATATTAGTATAGATGTTACAACGCCCATCGTAGATAATTTCCAGTTTGTAAACTCATTTTTGTCTATCACTTAGGCCCTGCGCGCACTAGTGACATTTGTCACCGTGACAAAAAATTCTTTGTCACTGTCACGTCACCGTCACCTTGGCGACTGCGCGCACTTGCAGTGACAAATTATATACAGATATAGGTTGTCTGTGAACTCGTTTTTAGAAATAGAAAGAAATACAATAATAAAAAGTATTGGGTTCATCCGCTTTGGAGTGATAGGCTGATAAGTGGAAAGTTCTACACCATGTTTGCCAACCTACGTACATATGACACGTGACATTTTGTCGCGTCACGGGCATGTTGGCGTCCTCCGCGGACAAATTTGTCACCGAATTGTCACGCATCCAAGTGCGCGCACCTTCATTAGGGATGATGGACGCGGTGACAGTGACAAAAAGTCACGGTGACAAAATGTCACTAGTGCGCGCAGGGCCTTATAGAGGTAGGGCACATCCTACTCAATATTTTGAGCAGCCCGACCAGGGCCGCATTTAGCGAAGGGCAACCGGGGCTACTGCCCCGGGGACTCGACAAAAGAGGGGCCCTCACAAAAGAGACTTCTAAAACAAAATAAATATTTACACTAGTAAACACGAGTAATCAACATTTTTTTCGCGTTTTACCTTTTAAAAAATTGTCCATTTTATTCGGAAAATAATTTGGGGCCAAGAGGCCTCCACTCCTTTGTTGCCCCGAGGCTTCCACACCTCTAAATCCGGCCCTGAGCCCAACTGAAGAAGTATACAACCGTACAGAAGATCACAGCTACAAAACACTACTCTGAAGAAGTGTTGTGTTCCTGTTAGTGAGTAAGGTGACCAGAGCTTCAAGATAGGCTACGGTAATCGCTTACCATCAGGTGCGCCGTACGCTTGTTTGCCGACCCAGTCGTATAAAATTCTTGCAGTAAACTTCGAAGACCTGCCGTCGAACATATTCCACCTAACTCGAGCCCAGTGCGTTTATATCTACGCGGCTCTGATCGTCGTCTGCATGTTCTTCACCTGGAATAAACTGCTCGTCTTCTACAACACCTGCATCAGATCCTCCGTAGTTCTCCATGACACTATGTTCAGGTAACATTCACTCAGATCATTCAACCATATAACCCGAATGTCTTTAAAGCGCGAAAAAACAGGCATCTTCTGGCCGAGCTCGCTCCACCCTCGACCTCTTCTCTGCTCTAAAGCTAGACTGTGAAAAGTCAAGTCAAGAGCAAGCCCATAATATAATTTAAAAAAAAATTCAAGGTTAAAAGTAAAGATAAAACTTCTCTGTCGTGCTTTTCGACGTTATTTTAAGATGATATTTAATCGTTCTTTATCATTCACTTCGTCAAATTTGTTTTTTTTTTAATTGGTAAAAAACTTAGAGGACAATTATTTTATGCTCCAAGACGCTATGGGGGGTCTTTCAAGTATTACGTAACGCAAATTTTGAAGATTTTTGACCCCCCTCCCCCCATGTAACGCGCCGTAACGTTTTCCTGTAACCCCCCCCCCCCCAACCCATAAACGTTACGTAACACCCCAACTGACCATTTTTACCCAAATGTCACAACTTTGTTGCGAAAACTACCGAAAAGTCGCTTAAAAAAATCGCGTTTGCGGTAAGTATAAATATATTATATATACAAAAAGGGATATAAACGAAAAGGGTTGCCAATTTGGGAGATTTTAGTACACTAGTTTTTTTTTATTTAAATAAAAAACAACGTTACGTAACGCGTTGTTCGAGACCCCCCTCCCCCCTGTAACGCATCGTAACGTTTTACAAGACCCCCCTCCCCCCCTAATTGCGTTACGTAATACTTGAACGGCCCCTGGGTAGGTAGCGCTTATTCGTTCACTCATTCATTGTCATTCACATTAAAAAAACCCAAGACTAATACTCTTTCATGCATCACGAAACATGTTCTGGTAACATTCACTCGTTCATTCTTTAGTTTATACATTATTATCACTTGTGACTTAATTTAAGTTCGCTCTCAAGTTAAAAAAAGAACTAGGAATAACGATTCTTTATCGTGTTCTGCGACGTCATGTATAAGTGCCATTCATTCGTTCAAACATTCACTCTCTAATTTACATATTATCATTCACTTGAAACTTATTCGTTTCAATTTAACTAAGAATGATAATCCTCGTTTGATCTCTACATCATGTTCAGTTATCGTTCACTCGTTAATTCTCATTCACTTGATATTTCATGTTTTCAATTTTGATAAGATTACTCACTCTCAAGTTAAAAAAAAACTAGGAATACCGGAATTCTCTGTCGCATTATACGGCACCATTTTCAGGTTCATTCGTTCAATGTCATTCACTTGGTTTTTAATGTTTTAGAGTCATTCGTTTTTAAATTGTTAAAAAAGTTAAATTAATACTTTATGATATCATGCTCAAGTGACATACACTCATTCATTATCATTCACCTGTTCCACAATTTTCTAGATTTTCTTAAAATGTAACTAGGTCGGCAAACAAGCGTACGGCTCACTTGATGGTAAGCGATTACCGTAGCCTATACACGTCTGCAACACCAGAAGCAACGCAAGAGCGTTGCCGACCCTATCCCCAATCCCCCCCCCCCCCAGGAACTCTGGTCACCTTACTCACACAGGAACACAACACTACTTGAAAACAGTATTATTTAGCTGTGGTCTTCTGTAAGGTCGAGGTACTACCCCAGTCGGGCTGCTTCATTTTTTGAGCAGGAAATTTCCTGCTGTGCCTTACTAATATTGGATATCGTCTACAATAATATTTCTCGTCACCCAGGGGTGTATCAAACGCGCCAATGTGGTTTTTCCACCACAACCCGTCAGGTCGGATCCTCAACCGGTTCTCCAAGGACATGGGGCAGGTGGACACGCTGCTGCCCGTGGCTCTGGTTGATTGCCTCGGGGTGAGTATTAATATACGTAACCTATAATTTGTATTTTTTTTTATACTACCTAAGTGGTACCACCACTTGGTCTAGAAGTCTGAAAGAAATGGCCATAAGTCCGCCTATACCACTATATGTATATCTCTAAGCTTCGCGTATAATGAATTTGTGGTATACAATAAAAAATAAGTATATAAATGGTCGAGCTTTTTTAAAACTTAATCAGCGCCATCTGTTATTAGAGCATTTTCAAAAAAATGTCCCACCCTTGGTTTTTGGCTGTCCCTTGACTTGTTTCTAGGCTAACTTAAAATTAGGCTTCAATGTAATTATATTAATGTATAGATATGCTGAAACAGATATTTTATTTTACTTTAAGCCTTACTAAACATCTTATTCTGATTCATACAATGAAATACAGGCATTTTAAACCTAAAATGTATACGTTTTTAACGTGTCCGACCCTTATGTTTGTACAAGTAAGTTGATTTTCTGAAATATATTCATATGGTTAGCTACTAATTTTTTTACGATAACATTGGGCTTGACTATTTTTCTTTCATATTATTAAAAAGAAATACACCGATATTAATATTTTATCTATTTAAATATAATTTAAATAAAACATAAAAATTTGAAGTCTGCTGACATGTCAATTTTGTGTCGGCCAAAACCCTATTTCATAATACCTTAAATATTAATTTGCAACCGCAAGATTGTTAAAAAAGAGACCAGCAGCCTTAGTAACTTAAAAGTTTACTGCAGTGTAACGCGTCGGGCTTGTCGATTCATGTTTTGTGCGTTCATCGACGACGGTTAGATTTTTTTCAGTCAGGTAAGTGACATGATATTTCTTACACTAGTGATACTTCTAAATATATATTATTAGAAAACGATAGACAATATTAAGGTGACCAATCGGTAGTTAAAATATTTGATTCGATTGTTTTATTTCTAATCAAAATTATTGTTTTACTGGATTAACGATGAAAATGTGACGTCAGCTTGTGACGAACAAGTCTCGTCACATATACTTTGACTACCAATAGTCACAAAATTGACTCCAAAAGCTGAGGCTACATATTGTTTTCTAATGTTTAAACGCGAATTTTACTTATTGAAATGAAACAACTTTTTCGGATTTTATCGCGGTTTATTAAGTTTTTTTAATTCCCGACGTTTTTTGAATATTTTGTCTGTCAGCTGTGTGACTGTCCCACTTAAAGTGCATTAAAAATGCGTGTTTTTTATTGTAAATGTTAGAAAATAGTCAATTATTTGAATTTTAATCTCATAGAAACAAATTTCTGCACCGCGTGATAAATAATAGGAACGGGAATATTTGCCACTTTACGAAATATCTGAAAAGATAGGGTTGCGAATGCATCAAACGTCCTAAAATTGCTCAGCAGAGACATTTTTTTGTAAAATATTGCCTTAATGTTCAGTGTGCAAATTGTATTTTATGTAAGATTTCAAATTATCTTTAATTTAAATGAAAAATAATACTATGTAGTTGAACAATTATTTCAGAAAAAATAGATTTTAAAGTAGTCACACAGTTGATAATATTTTGTCATAAGTCACCTTTGTTTGTAATTTATTCAATAGTATTTAATTATTTTCGTGAAACAAATTAAAATTTAGGTAGTATTTTCATTCAATTACACAATGAAACAATAATTTGGCTAATAAACTATGTTTTTCCAAAAACCATGTTTTTTCACAAGGAGGGACTTTTTTTTGAAAATGCTCATTAATATAAAATATATTTTTGACGTGACAACGTCTAATAAATCGATGAACGCCGGCGGCATGCATGAAAAAGGATGACCCACTGTAGCGTTACGCTCATTGTCCCGTTACGCTCATTGTACGCTTGCGCCGCATCTATCTTTCTTCCACTTTTGGCCTTTGTGTCCGAGGAGCGTCCGAGGAGATGTTTTGTTATAACGTTGTCACGTTAAACTATCGTCCGTAAACCAACTTTACTGACAACCAATTTTTTTTGTTTTACGAAAACGTCAGCTGGTCAGAAGAAACAGTCTTGG
The DNA here is from genome assembly GCA_905220545.2 of Melitaea athalia. Taxonomy (NCBI): domain Eukaryota; kingdom Metazoa; phylum Arthropoda; class Insecta; order Lepidoptera; family Nymphalidae; genus Melitaea; species Melitaea athalia. The sequence continues at coordinate 1,517,604 of HG992206.1, forward strand.
CCGCGAACTACTCTAAACCTATTGAATAAGTTAAAACTAAACTAACTATACATGATTTATGTTGATGCCGTAAACTAAATACTGGGTACCATTTTTTGAAGTTATACTTCTTTTGCCGCGTTAGGGAAAGATTATGAGAGAGATAAATTTTTACGATGCGCGCGACCACCGTCACGAAAAAAAACCCGACACAGTGAAGCTAGCTAGTCAAGGAAGAAGAAGTTAGCAACGTGAAGTTGCTAGACAATGAAGTATAACTTCTTACGTGCGTACTTACGTACACACACTATTTATTTTTATGTAGTTTTTTTTATTTTTGTGTAACGTCAGAAACAAAGTATTGATTAAAAAATTGAGTAATTTTAAATGGATATTCCTAATTTCTTATCTTGAGTATTGTCTTCTAGTTTTTTCTAGAAGTAATCGCGATCCTAGTAGTCGTGTGTCTGGTGAACTGGTGGCTGCTCCTACCTACCGCCGTGGTGGCGCTGCTCTTGCACCTCCTGAGGATACTGTTCTTGAATACCAGCAGAGAACTGAAGCGGATCGAGGCGATTGGTGAGTTTTAGAAGAATTGGGTAATACTTTCAAATACATTTATAGACTATTAGTCACGCCCATTGACCAATTAAATAGTAGTAAGTTAAAACGTGGTGTTCATATTGATCAGATGAAGTAAGCCATTCAGGCAGACCTTCTAATGGGCATGAGGAAAGATTTTGAAAACCTCTTCCATAATGTGGTTACATATTTATTATTTACGAAAATACCTATATTTCGGTAATAAACTTAAGTTTAAGAAAGTTTAAAACTATTTTTCTAATATGTCATGGCGTCGGCTCTGACGTCACACCATATAAGGCGTCAGGGTCGTCAGGTGCGTTCCACCTCCACCAAGGCCGCTGGCCCGCTGAAAAGTGAAAACCGAAAACAATTTTTATGTGTTAAAATACGCTTTTAGAGCATTTTTCTAGACGTCATTTCGAATTGAACGAGCTATCACACATAATTTTAAGAGCAGTATTTCTATTTTCGACCATTTTCACGTGTGACGTCATGCGCTGTAATTTGTATTTTAATCAAAATGGCCGATTGCAGTATTTTAATGTTGTATAGAAACCGTAGACTATACAACTGGTTTAGGTACTTTTATCTTGTGGGCTACCAGAAGCATCACAAACATGATGCCGATCCTACCCCCCCCTCCTCTTACTCACACGAACAACACTAATCGAGAGCAGTGCTATTTAGCTGTGCTCTTCTGTAAGGTTGAGGCTCTTCAATCCTAAAATGCCCTCATCCCCACCAGCTCGAAGCCAGAGCCTGAACCACGCGGCGGCGACGGTGACCGGGCTGCCCACCATCCGCTCCACCGGGGAGCAGCAGCGGACCCTGGCGCGCGAGTTCGACAAGCTGCAGGACCTCCACAGCTCCTCCTGGACGCTGGTCCTCAACACCAACCGGGCGTTCGGCTTCTGGATGGACATGGTCTGCTGTCTCTACCTCGCCATAGTCACCTTCAGCTTCTTCCTGTTTGTCGGGCAAGGTGAGTGGCAGAATTAACTTTGTAAAAGCGGGGTTCGAACACACACCCTCGACATACTGTGTCGGTGCTCTAGCCAATTAAGCTATGGAATTATGTACCCGCCGAATCGAAATTTTTGATATGATTTTATTCGGTTTTAAGCAACCGTGGTGCCGTCTATGGCGAGTCCTTTACAGAACCCAACTATTCAGTTCTTTTAGCTTTCATGACCAAGCTATTACAAAGCCATGGTTCGAAGGTGTTTTAAACACTTTTCGTGTATCTAAGACACAGAGCAAGCATATTGAGCAGAAGTTTTATATGAGTGGTTTGGGCTAAAGTACCCTCGTTTTGACAGTATTAACATTTTAATACTATTTGTTATACGACCAAAAAATGCTTGATTTTAGCAGATTAGAAACAAGCGTCGTACAAACCAACTTTTAAAATGATAAAACAAAGTAATAAATAGTAAATATGAAAGTATAAATATTTTTCGCTCTCCTGAAAATTTGGTAATTTATGTGCAACTAGCTGTGCCCGCGACTTCGTCCGCGTGGAATTCCACAAAAAATTTCAATTCACAGAGTTATTAAATAATAGTCTAAGTTACTCCTTAGTACATCAACTATCTGCCAGCGAAAGTTCCGTCAAGAAAGTTTCAGAGATTAGCCGGAACAAACAGACAGACAGCTAGACAAAAAAAATTTAAAAAATGCTAATTGGGTATATGTACTGTGTATAAATCCACATGCATTTAGCAGTGGTTATATTATTATTACAAACAGACACTCCAATTTTATTTATTTCTATAGATTTAATTGTGTATGTATGTTTGTATCAGACACGATGGGCGGTAACGTCGGCCTGGCCATCACGCAAGTGATAGGTCTGGTGGGCATGTGTCAGTACGGGATGAGGCAGACAGCGGAAGTGGAGAACCAGATGACATCCGTAAGTTGAAAATACCAAAACTTCTTCCTAAGAATATATGCTGCTCAGAATCTGGAGCAGCCCGACTGGGGAAGAACCTTGACCTTACAGAAGACCACAGCTAAATAATGCTGCTTTCAAGCAGTATTGTGTTCCTGTTGGTGAATAAGGTGACCAGAGCTCCTGGGGGGATTGGGGATAGGGTCGGCAACGCGCTTGTGATGCTTCTGGTGTTGCAGACGTCCGTACGTTTGTATATAACCTTTACAGTAAATAAAATCCAATATTGTCAATGCATTGGCGTAATAGTCATAGCAACTGGCTGATACGCTAGCGGTTACTGGAAGGACCCTGACTGACATATATTTTTATAGATCATACAGATTTTTAGTGTGGTCGGGGGACACTTCTGGACGTTTGTGTTGTGCTTTGTATGTTTCCTGGTCCCAGACACAGGAGTTATTTATTTATTTAAGCCTAAAACTCAAAGACCTCTCCAGACCAAACCAGGTCTTTGAGAGTTAGGATTAAAACTTAAATAATTTGCCTTGTCCAAGTTATTTCATTAGATAATTGTATTTGCTAGCAAACGAAAAAAAACGACTTCAATTACATCGACAAGTAATACAACGTAAGTAGACGAAAAAAATTAACAAACGCACTAGTCGTCACTACGATTTTCAAAGGTTTCCTTCGATTTCTCTGGGATGCCATCATTAGATCCTGGTTTCCCTATCATTGTACCACCTTAGGAATATTTCCTTTCCAGCAAAAACGGTTCATAAACGACGAAGTTATCCGCGAAAACACATTTAAAAAATATATACGGTCGAATTGAGAAACCTCCTTTTTTGAAGTTGGTTAAAGAATAACATAAATCAAAAACAATGTTCATTGAAATTATTTTTAAGGTGGAGAGAATCTTGGAATACACAAATTTACCAGCCGAAAAGCCAGTGGAGCCTGATGTGAAAGCTTTGAAGATGGAGCATCCAAGTTTAGATTTTGAAACTTGGCCTAACCAAGGTAAGCAATCTAGACGTAGCTGATGTATTTTCGCCTACTGCAGGACAAATTCTTTCCAAGTTTTCCATTTTTAGGTTTCCGTACCCAAAGGGTAAAAACGGGATCCTATTACTAAGACTTCGCTATCTGTCCGTCCGTCTGTCTGTCACCAGGCTGTATTTCAAAAACCTCGATAGCTACACAGTTGAAATTTTCACAAATTATGTATTTCTGTTGCCGCTATAACAACGAATAAATAATAATAATAATTAAAGTAAGTACCGACTGTTATTTTCATTTAACAGGAGAAATAGTCTTCGACAATGTATCGTTGGAGTACGAGAGGCCACCAGCTAAGGAACCGCCCCAGGAAGGTATGAAGCTCGATGAGCCGGCTTACGCCATCCGGGGGGTGAGCTTCAGGATCAACCCCGGGGAGAAGGTGGCCGTGGTGGGGAGGACAGGGGCTGGGAAAAGCTCGCTAATCGCTGCTCTGTTCAGGTAAAAAAAAATTAGTTTTACGTTTGTTGGTATGTACCCCTTTTATAGGAAACGATTTACGGCCCATGGTATGAAAAAATATAGAGGGGGGGGGGGGAAGTAAATCGTGTTAAACAGTAACGTAAATGCCCTGAGAGTGACGTTTACCGCGCAACGTCCATTACGAGACAGAGATAGATATATTTTTAAATATCGCGTTAATCGTTTTTAAGGAGTTAGAGTAAGAGTTAAGGAGTAAACTTCTGATTCTTGCCGGAGTTAAAACACAAACTTTTTTGAGTAGGCTTCAATATCACTTTTGAATTATCACTCTAAAAGGTACATTAGATTAGTTTTTAATAAATTAATTATTATGGTGTCGAGAGAGCGGGTTCGAATCCCGCTGGATCGAAATTTTGATATGATAATAAAAACATTTTAGAACTGTCATTCTTATTTCGTTGGTTGGTACTAATCACATTATGGTCACTATTTTTTGCCTGATAAAACTTGTTCCCTTTGTTTAGCAAATAATTAGTAGCATCCATTCTTACATCGCCCAAGATTTTTCAGTTCAAAGGCCTAATTATGGCCCTAACAATGGAAATAAATCTATACTAATATTATAAAGAGGTAAAGTTTTTAACTTTGTTTGTTTGTAGGGCGTAATCTTCGCAAATACTGATCCGATCATGAAAATTCTTTCACTAACAGAAAGCTACACTTTTCAGGAGTAACATATGCTATATTTTATTGTAATTGAACAAAAAATTCAGTAAATAAGAAAAATAATAAAATATAATATCAAAATGGTAAGTAAACTAACGCCATCTATCGCTGTACGAAAACTATTTATTAGTCTGTCGACGTTATTTAGTCTTATTTTATTGACGACGAAGTTTTCTTGATTTTTGATAGATGGCGTTGGAGCAACATATTATTTATTTAAGTGCTATAAAATTTGCTCTTTAAAGTATGTTATTTGGTTCTGTAATTTAAAATAATAAATACACGATATTATTACGATTTTATTCATCGCTGTAGGTGCCCGCTGCGTCTATTACGACAAGATGCCGCGCGGCTCACTCGCGCGGTCGGCTCCTTACGTTTGTGATAATTAACGCCCAACGAAGTGGGCACGGGTCGGCTAGTAATTAAATAAAGAAAGAATGAGCCATAATACATTATATTTGTATTAAAAAACGATACTTGTATATCACACAGGCATTAGTAACTTGTCTCTACGAGTGCTACTTGTCTCTATGAGACTGGCTCATAATAGCTCACTCATATAAAATCATAACATAACTATTACATTAGAGAATACAATATACTCAACCACACCGGCTCACATTATGCTAACCGCTTAGCCACGACTACGCGCGGCGAGCGGCAGCGGCAGCGGCGAGCGGCGAGCGCCGCTCGGTGCAGCCCGGCGCCGCAAGACGCGCCAGCGGTAGGGCCGTGGCACTCCTTCTATACAGCTATACGATTGTTTTTACCGCTCGCCGCTCGCCGCTGCCGCTGCCGCTCGCCGCGCGTAGTCGTGGCTAAGCGGTAAACATTATTACACAAAGTGCATGTAAACCACTTTACTCTGGCTCACACTATCCCGGATCGCAGTACTTCGGCTAAGACTATTCTGGCGTTGTCTGGCTCACAATATTCTGGCTAACACTATTCCGGCTCACACTTATCCGGCTCATTATACTCCGGCTTACATTACTCCGACTCACACTCTTCTGGCTCACAATACTCTGACTATCACTATTCCGGCGCACACTTATCCGGCGTATTATACTCCGGCTTACATTACTTCGATTCCCACTATTCTGGCTCACAATACTCTGACTATCACTACTCCGGCTCACATTTATTCGGCTCATTATACTCTGGCTCACATTATTCCGGCTCATGTTAATGACTTACATTACTCCGACTTACACTATTCTGACTCCCGATTCTCTAGATAACACTATTCTGGCTTACAATGTTTCGGTTAACGTTAATCCTATTTACACTATTTTGGCTCACAATACACCAGCTAAACTTTTCCGACTCACACTTATCCGGCTTATATTAAGTACTTCGGCTTATATCAATCTGGCTTACATTACTCGGATTTACACTATTCTGACTCACAAATATCTGGCTCATACTATACCAATAGATTTTTACATCATATTTTAATTTTTACTGTTACTCCCACTACATCGGCTCACTATGTACCGGTTCACCGTGCGATATGTCCGCAGATTGAGCAAGATCTCGGGCTCGGTCCGCGTAGACGGCGTAACTGCAGAAACTGCGGGTCTGAAGCGCTGGCGCTCGCGACTGTGCGCCCTGCCGCAGCGCCCTGCACTGTTCGCCGCCTCGCTGAGGGACAACCTCGACCCGCAGCGCGTCTACAGCGACGCGCAGATACACGCCGCGCTCGAGGAGGTGAGTACATCGTACACTGTACACCGTACATTGTACACACGCTGCCACAGCGTGTTCACAGTACACGACACTACTACACTAAAAAAAAAATGAAGACATTACACACTTAACGAAAGCTAAAAAAAAAAGTAAACAATAATAAAAGAAAGTTAAGGTAGAAAAATATCGGTAGATATCACCTATCTATTTTTCCTCGGCTTTATTAAATATTACAATAAATAACATAAAGTAATGTCCTTAGTGTAGGCCGAGAGAAAAAAAGCCGGAAGAAAAAAAAATTCTCGGTACTCTTTTAAAAATTTAAAGTCACAATATAAAAACGCAGTAATGAACCATGAAATGATAAGGACAAACACGAGACAGCCAATCGTGCATGCCGAAACCACCACATGCCACTTGCTCACAATATTTATATACATAGCGGGTCACAGACATAGCCTGGTCGAGCTTTATTCAATCCTATGCCTTTTCATCAATAAGATATTGATTGATGGTATAATAGGCTTTACTGCATAATGCTCTCGACGCCGCGTTGGCGCAGCGGTCACAGCACTGGATTGTGATTGACTGTTGCGCGGGCGGTTGCGGATTAGATCCCCACACACGAAAACATTTGTATTGGCCATACAGATGTTTGCCGTGGTCTGGGTGTTTGTGCAGTCCTTGTGGGTCTCCCCACTGTGGGTTTGTCCCGGTTGTTATCATGGACACCTGATAGAGATCGTTACTCATAGTAGGGAATATATCCGCCAACCCGAATTGGAGCAGCGTTGTGGTTTAAGCTCTGATTCTGCTCCTACATGGGGAAAGAGGCCTATGCCCAGCAGTGGGATATAACAGGCTGAATCGTGCATAATGTTCGCTCAATGTACCCGCCCTTGACCAGGTGGAGCTGCGCGGGTGGGCGGGCGCGCAGGCGGGCGGGCTGGGCGCGCGGCTGGGCGACGGCGGGGGGGCGCTGTCGTCCGGCCAGCGCCAGCTGCTGTGCCTGGCGCGAGCCGTGCTGGCGCGCCGGGCTGTGCTGGTGCTGGACGAGGCCACCGCCAACGTCGACACTGAGTGAGCGACACTTTGATTCTTATAGCCACGAACTATATATAGGAAGGAGTCCGAACGTAATGCTAAATGAATAGTAATTCTAATGGGCTATAAGATTAGAAGTAGTACTATTTCTTTTTTTGAAAAGCCTTGCTTAGATATTAACTATTTGCCAAAGTGCGATCAGTATGCTATGTGGTCCGGAGTGGTGCGAGACTGATGACCTATAAATACAGGTATTTCGATACCTAGCATAGGCATCAGACTCGCATCAACATTGACGAGGTTCGATATTAGGTACAGGATAGTTATTCTTGACGAACGTATTGAGTGTCTAATTACTTTAATTATTAATGTAAATGAATAAAGAACCTGTACGATAAAATTATTACAATTGACAATTTAGTTCTAATTTTGCCGATAGAGCGCCATTTACAAGAAGTTACTCGTTTAATGTTTCCACTTTAATAATTTCATTTTCTCACGCCGCAGTTGAGATTTCCCCTTCTCGAGATTTTTTTATTTAGTTATTTAAAAATAAAACATTAAAACAGATATACGTAATAAGCTCGATAATGAAACAGTTGGATCAATCCTGTGCGTAAAATCTGGATTGAAAATAACAGGAACAACCTTTGTACAATCTGATTTCCCCTCAAAATGGAAATTTACCCTCATTGTGGAAATTTACCCTCATTGTGGAAACACTGTCGGTAAGTTATAAATTCAGGCGCAGCCAGTGGCAGGAAAGAGAACTAATAACTGGTTACATTATTTAATACCATGAATTCTATCGAAAAGCCTATACCGTTCGGACTCCTTCCTATCTTTACTTCGTGCTTATAGCTGCAGTCGGTCTACTACTAGATACTAGGTCGGCGTACAAACGTCAGACACACCTGATGCTAAACGGTTACCGTAGCCTACAGTCGCCTGCGATAAATCAAATCAAAAATAACTTTCGAATCGCCATTTTACAAATTAAAATTTTAATCATCGTTGAAAATGAAGCCACCTGTTTGCTGTGTGCTGTGTGGCTACGGCACTAAAGAATGTAGCCACCCCCTCTCTTCCCGTGGGTGTCGTAAGAGGCGCCTAAGGGATAACACAGTTCCACTACCACCTTGGGACTTAAAAAGCCGACGGATGGCGGGATAACCATCCATGCTAGCTTTGAAGTACACAGGCCGAAGACGGGCAGCAGCGTCTTTGGTGCGACACTGCGGTCACCAACCCGCCTGCCCAGCGTGGTGACTATGGGCAACACACATGAGTGCGCGTCATAATGTCGGGCGCGAACTTGTGGATGCCTATGTCCAACAGTGGACTGTGATAGGCTGAAGTGTGTAAAAGTGAAGCTACCATCGATGTTGATTCTGGAGAGAAGAATCGGCAAGAAACCTTTTTTTATATTAGGGTCGGCAAACAAGCGTCCGGCTCACCTGATGGTAAGCGATTACCGTTGCCTATAGGCGCCTGTAATGCCATAAGTGTCGCAAGTGCGTTGACGATCCTATCCCCAATTTCCCCCCAAGGAGCTCTGGTCACATTACTCACCAACAAGAACAAATCACTGCTTGAAAACAGTATTATTTTGCTCTGATCTTCTATAAGCTCAAGGTACTTTCCCAGTCGGGCTGCTCCAGATTTGGATCACCTCTCTATTGAAGGGGTTCATGATTAAAATTACTGGTTCATTTATCCAACTAAAATAGTTCACGCTGAAAATTATTTTGGTTCATATTTCCAATTATTTTGGATCATAGTTATAATAAAAATAACCGTGTTAATTACTTTGGCTTATCTCTCAATTGAAACGGCTAATTCTTCATTTTCATAATTATATGGTTTTCTTTCATTTAAATATTTAATTATGGTCGAATTTCGACCTCTGGGCGACCACTCGTTATTCTTAGTTGTACATTTTTATTTCAGACGTTTTCATACATTTTTGTGTAATATTTTGTTTTTAAAACATTAAATATTATCTCAGGACAGATAAACACATCCAGACGACGATCAGAACTAAGTTCGCCGACTCGACCGTACTCACCATCGCTCACAGACTGAACACCGTGATGGACTACGACAGGGTCATCGTTATGGATAAGTAAGTCGGTTTTGTTTTATAAGTGGTCATTGTTGCCTAAAGATGTTTGTGTCACTAGGATCTATTATGTCATTTTTACACAACTAGATCGGCAAGTAGCTTATAGACGTCTGCAACACCAGAAGCATCGCTTCGACTCGATTCGTTTCGATCGATTTTGAGCAGGATATTTCCCTCTGTGAGGTAGGGACCTTAGTCCTGCTATTCACTACATGAAAGTTGCATATTTTTATCGTGATCTGTAAATCTTAATCCAGATGTTAGACGATCACGATTTATGATTCAGCCTGTAATATCCCACTGTTGGGCATAGACCTCTTTCCCCATGTAGGAGAAGGATCAGAGCTTAATCCACCACGCTGCTCCAATGCGGGTTGGCGGATATATTCCCTACTATGCGTAACGATCGCTATCAGGTGTACATGATAACAACCGGGACCGACGGCTTAACGTGCTCTCCGAGGCACGGTGGGGAGACCCACGAGGACTGCACAAACACCCAGACCACGGCAAACATCTGTATGGCCAATACAAACATTGTCGTGTGTGGGGATCGAACGCGCAACAGCCACTAACCAGTGCTGTAACCGCTGTGCCAGCGCGGCGTCTGATGATAGACGCTAAAAGTCAATTTTAAATGTAGTGATAGATGATAATTTTCCCCCCCTCAGAGGTCGCGTGGTGGAGTCAGGACACCCGTTCGAGCTGCTCACTCAGAGCAGTCAACCGCCACGCCTCGACGCGCCGCCTCGGCGGACTTTGCTCGCTAAGTCGCAGGTAATACAGGTTTTACAGAAGTTTGTTCGCAAACGAAAACAAACCGACTTCAATTACATTGGCAAGTTGGTAGATAGGTAGAGGAAAAAATAGTCAAGTAAATACGCGTTATTAGAACTCGAAAAGAATTTACAAATCTCGATTACATTTAAATGGGATCACATAACAAGCATCAGCTTTCAATTAAAAAAAAGAATCATCAAAATCGGTCCCCCCGTAAAAAATTCTGAAGTATCATACCTACATAAAAAACAGCCGAATTGACAGCTTTCTTTTTGAAGTGTAAACTTCTTTAGCAGCGTTGTGCACTTTTATAAAATTATTTGTGATTGATAAAAATGTTAAACCCGCGTCAGGGGGCGTGGCCTGATCGACGCGTCAGGGGGCGTGGCCTGTACGAAAACTTATTTTATTAGTTTTTATTGATTACATAACCATGTGTCGTACTACATACAGTACTGTTCACCACTTTGCCGTGCGTAGATAAAAGGAAAAAGGCCGCTTTTGATTGTTTTTGTAAAATTTTGTCATTCACACACGGTTGTCTGTTCCTAAGATAAGTTAATGTGGTACAGGTAATAGTCGACTGACAGATACTGAGATACATATTTATCAATTCGAACCAATAGTTCCTGAGTATTAGCGCGTCTTAATAAAAAAAAACCTGTGTGGTTTTATGAAACTACGGTAAAAGTGAAACTTTTTTTTCACATTATAGACATTTAACTAAAATGTTTTGGAATAATATTCCATTAAGGGTATAAAAATCGCTTTATCAATCTTACCGCGCGGCCGACCGTCACGCGACATGCAACACACAAACGAAAAAGTTTGAGACAATGTAATATAAGTTTTACTTTAAAACACAAACTATTTAACTTTATTATATTAGAATGGATGGTTCTAAAGCGTTATGGTACACTGTACCACACTACCACAGTACCGCATCATTCTGCTCTATACCTTTTGGGTAAGTGGCGTAGAGAGGGGGGAGTGCAAGTGGGGAGCATCATGACCCCCTCGCTACTCACAAAGGGGTGCCAAATGGTCCGCAAAACAAAAAATTGCTGAACATATTATATATTTTCGAATGGAGGGGGGGGGGTGCTAAAAAGGTATTGTGCCCCGGGCGCGAGTTAAGCTCTTTACGTCATTGTTTTGGGTACAATTTTGCAAAATACCTTTTCAAATTTGTATATGAAACCATATATTCTGAATTTCCAAAACTTTTTTAGCCTTATTACAAATTATATTGACATCATAACGTAATGTTTTACGGCCTAAAATCCCCCTCGATCTGCCCTATCTAACTTGCAAACATCTTTTGATTTAATGTTATAATGTACATTTATTATTAACTATGCTCTCCACCAGGCACCACTCGCTATTCCGGAGAACTTCCGTCAAGATGACAGCGAGGCAGTAACACTCAGTAAGGACCGAGTGAGGACGTACTCCAACAGGTAATATTTAGATTGCAAATATTAACATTAACAGGTAGGGCACAGCAGGAAATATCTTTCTCGAAATCTGGAGCATCCCGACTGGGGTAGTACCTCGACCTTACAAAAGATCACAGCTAAATAATACTGCTTTCAAGCAGTATTGTGTTCCTGTTGGTGAGTAAGGTGACCAGAGCTCCTGGGACCACTGTATGGACAGCAGGGGTAAGGTCCTTGTATAGCAGGTGTTCATAGGCCATGGTAACCGCTTATCTTCCCAGTTAGGTATGGGTTCCCAGGGGAACTTTTCCGCAGTTTACCCGTATGTTTCCCAAACCAATAGCATACCAAATTCCCATGAACACTAACCCATATATATGCTTTAGATTCGATTTTTGCAGATAAAAAATGGACGTATGTGTTTTAACACCTCTCTCTGAGGCCATGAGAATGGCTGTTGTAGGTACTATCATCAATAACTTCTCTTATTTTAACTTGGTTACATCATTCATCCAAGTCTCCAACTACCCACATGTCAGAATTTATCGCAAGTTCTTCAGAAGCTTTAGGCGTATAAAAAAAAAATCCACGTTCTACAAAATATTTATACCAATAAAATGTTTGACAGGTCAGAGATGGCGGACCAAGAAGGCGGCATATTCAAATCTCTCGTCGAGCAAACCGGACAGGAAACGGCCGCCATGTTGTACAAGATGGCGGAAGAGGTAAATAAATAAACGCTTCACACTCAACGGACCCCAGTTGGATTTTCTCCTGTGTCTGGGTCCGGAAACACACACAGTGCACAAGCACAAACGCCCAGACCGCGACAAACATCTGTATGGTCAATACAAATGTATGGCCAATACAAATGTCTACCAATGCTGTGACAGTTGCGTTAACGCGTCGTCATTAACTCAAGTCAACGGTCTATAATAGCCTAAAATCAAAATCAAAAATAACTTTATTCAAATAGACTGAAGTATTTACTAATCGTCATTTTACTGTTACAAATTAAAATTTTAAAGTGTAGGTACCTTTTTTTTGGTCGTAACAACTCAAAAACCTTTCTGGGCTCACACAAACCACCGATTCGGAACGTAGATTCTGCAGAGAAGAATCGGCAAGAAACTCCACAGTTACTCTACTGTCAATTGACTTTTGTAACAATTGTTACAAATTTAGTCATGTGTTGTAATATTGAACTGATTAATAAGCTTTTAGTCCGGGATCCCTGGTACATTTTTGTGCACTTGACTACTATCAAGCTAATTTTCCGGGGGTAGCTTCATTTTCTCTCGATTGTGGTAGCTAACAGAGGTAGCAAGGATAAAGCAGCAGTAAGCGTAGGACCGGGATAACGTACCACGCGATTTGTAGGACAATATTACTATTAAATTATATAAATATTAACTAACTAAACGAAAGAAAAAAAAATCAGCTGGTTAGTAATAATTTTTGATGACCTTAAGAGGTCATCAAAAATTATTCCTACCGGTTTCCGGTCTTATCCCTACAATACCTACCACAATCGAGAGTTTTCGAAGAGGAAATCGTCGGGCGTTTCATCAAAATGAAGCTACTCACGGAAAATTAGCTTGATAGTCGTCAAGCGCAAAAAATGGACCAAAGATCCCAAACTATTGACTGTAAAAGATTTCTTAATATGTACTTTAAATTAATACTAAAATAATCTAGCCTATGTCACTTAGTAATAACGTAACTATTTCCTAGTGAAAGAATTTTTATATTCTGTCCATTAGTTGTTGAGTGTATAACGAACAAACTAATCTATTATTTATTAATAATTTATTTTAAATTTACATAAAATAATGTTATATTTTTTTATTATTTTTCAGAGTTATAACAAGATGCTTCAGAAGAAACAGGCGTAAATACTAGAAAACTGTATCAAAATCTGTTCAGGCTTCTTGTTACGGACGAAAATTGTAATATGTATATATTACTTTATACATAAGTACTTAAATATGTAACTGGCTACTTAATAACTTTAAAAAAAGTTGTCTGTTTGTCTGTAGACGCACAAAAGTGACTTGAGCCTGTACTGGCCAATAGTGACGTCATTACTCACGGCCAGCGGTTGTAAACATTTTATTTTGATGCCATATTGAAGATAATTATATAAAGTTGTGACGTAATAACAAGAGAACGTTATATGACGTCGCTATTGTTATAATGACGTAAACATTGTATTTCGTAATATATGGTTAGCTAAGCTAGCTACTAATATTCCGCCATATTGAAATTATTTGAAACAAAATGTTATATATTGAAAACAAAAATATTTGAATTTATGACAAGTGTAAGCTATTACACAACTGTTTTATTGACTACCCGTTGGGTAAAAAGTGACTTAAAACATACCAGTTGATTTGTAATTATAGTATTAAATATTAAAATGAAAGGGTTGCAGGTTCAATCCGTCGTGATCAAATCGCCTTAAAGTAGTAGGTAATAAATATTTTTGTCAATTTCCTTTTGCATCTCTTTTTTTCCTAAAATTCAGTCAATTGACCGCGTCTATTATACTTAATTTAATCTTCTAGATATAATAAGTATATAACGGTGCTTACAGTGGCGTGCATATCATATAGGCAGAAAGGCACTGCCTACCCTGGCATCTTACTAAAAATAATATATAAAACATGAACATTACATATTTTTGAAAAAGACACAAAACAATAATTCAATTTAAATCTCCATCAATTTGAAAAACACGTCGTCATGTATGTATGTATGCGATATCAGCGCCACACGATGGTCATTTTATGAAACCTCTGTCTAAAATCCCTAACAAATGTTAGTAATTACAGAAAAACATAATTATAATCCTACAATTTTATAATGTCACGCGTCATATGGAATTCGAACAAAGTATTGTGTTTTTAACATTGGTCGTATAACAATAAAAACAGGCACTGCCTAACAATAAAGTATAAACTATCAAATTAAATTGTCTTGAATTCAATACAGTTTGTACCAAAAATTATAATTATTTATTGACACGGTCGCGATTCACCAATCGCTTCCGCCAACCAATCACAGTCCACAGATCACTTCAGCGTGTTACATTTTGGTTGGCTAGCCTGGGCTAATGGATAATGTCGGTCGGCAGATAATGACAATTCAGTATTCACTTTGAGTTTTTCGTTTGTGCATTGTTGTAATTACTTAATTAGAGAAAAGATTAATGTATTAGTGATGGATAAGTTTACTTGTGAAACATGTAACGGAAATGTTTGTTTAATGAAAGTAAATAGTGCATTAAAGTTTAATTCGTTCGATTTTTAATTCGTAACTAATTAACAGTGCTATCAATGATTTCCTATGTTTGACACAAACGAAATTATCAGGGTGCCGGCCTTAAGAGGCCACTATATCTATACAGTAACTGATTTGTTTGATAAGTATCAGTTGGTTGCTGTATATATGTGGCGCATAAAAGATTCGGCACGACTTGTATCACATGCCAAGAAAAACCGGACAAATCAATAAGCATGGTATGTATACTTTATGACTTTATGTGTTGTATACCTGTATTATTAGTATAAATGTACTTTACGTGTCCAATAATTTATTTGTCTGTTCTTGAAATTGAAAATTAGGAAGAAATTGCGAGAAAGTAAGTGCAGTGTGGCTGTTCATTTTTTTTTTTTGACTGCCTACCCTGTCTAAAACCCTTATGCACGCCACTGGGTGCTTAGAATTATATATCGTCCAGATCTATTAAGTATAATAGTTTTCTCTCACCAACATGAAACATTATCATTTATTTGTTTTTAATTATAAGTAATTTTACCGAATTCCTATTTAAATTATATTACATTATTGTAATTTCGAATAATAATATAAGAATGCTTATCATATTTTCTTTTTATGGACTTATTTTACTTAATTATATCTAAACCTGTTAAATTAATATGAGTATTTAGACATTAATTATTTATTTTATTAGAAACTCAATTGAACTGCAATGTAAAGATCTAATTAAAGATTTATAATTAATTTTCATTATCAACACTGCCAGAAGAAAATTATAAGTAATATAACATTTTAATACATTTTTCTAAAAGAAAATTAATAAGCTTAAAATACTGTTTAGATTTCTACTACCGTCCCCTATATCTTATAAACCTATCTTTATCCTACCTGTATATTAATATTTATAAACGAAAATGGTGCTTTAGCTCTGTGCTGCAGTTTGATGTAATATAGGCTTATTATATAACAATATATAATATATACCTACAAAATAATGTCGAGAAAGTTACTAACGCTATATGTTTTTCATATAAATATAAGAATTATTCGTATTAAGATTGGTCCTATTGTTTAAAAAGTCAATTTTGAGTATTATTATCTAAATTGTAAACATTTTGACTTGTACTTACTACATTTTGACAAACAAAGTAATAAAATGCAAAAAATAATAATTGAAAAAAAAAAAACATGTGTGGTTTTATGAAACCACGGTAAAAGTGAAACTTTTGCACGCCATCTATGTTAGGTAACTTACATCAGCTGTATGTTGTGATTGGTGTCTTAGTTCTAGGAAATGATAAGAGATGGCCGACCGTCACGCGACATGCAACACGAACACGAAAAAGTTTGAGACGATTTAATAAAAGTTTCACTTTAAAACACTACAATTTGATGCCTTTATTATTAAAGACTGTGTAAACGTTGCCTTAATATTATTAATTTAATGATAATTATAAATAAAAATATGTGCCTACAATTTATTTGTCTTAAAATAATAGTGTTTTAAACTCCCACTGTTGGGATCAGGTTAATTTTTTCTATGAAACAGCTGCCCAAATTAAAATAATTTTGATTTGTATGTAAAATATAACATGTTTTTGGTTATTTTGAGTTTCTTAGACAGTGTTTCAATGATCATGTTGGTTCCTAATAGTGTAAAAATATCGGAAACTCAAAATAATAGTTTAAAACCAAACTAAAAGGTAGAAAAGGAATAATTTTATCAAATTAGTGTATTGTCATCGGTCCTCGATAAGTCTACCAAGTTTAAATGAAATCTGAACGTTAGAAGTGGGTCAAAATGAAGTCCAAATGAGTCGGTTACAAACATATTAACAAACATACAGGTGAAGCTAATAAAAAGCGTGTAATAATAAACAAGACACAGGATATAAATACATTTTACATATAAATCATGGTTAGTGACTTGGGATTGTGCAGTAAAAAGTTATAATTTAGTTTGGTTTTATTTAATTAGTAAAATAAAAGATTTTCAATTTACCATTTCAAAGCGTTATCTGTGATTTTCGACAGTTTTAATTTCTAAAAGACCTGTTTGTCTGGTGGTTAATAAAATGTATTCTGCATTATGTTTACTACAGTATTATACTTTAACAGCGGGGGGGGGGTAGAATAGACTAATTAAGGCCTGTTTCGTATTAATTAATAAACTACGACTTTAAGGGTGAGACCAACCGAGTGTAATTTTGTGAGTAGTGAGTCGCGTAATTTCTGCTGCGTTCGGTTTCATACAAAAGTGTGAGTCGACACACAATTTATTTTGCGTCGCCGTGTGGCACAAACTGGACTGGAAGGCGATGCAAAATGAGTTGTGTGCCGGTGACGCAAAATGACCGAAATTACGCGACTCACAACTCACAAAATTACACTCGTTTGGCCTCACCCTAAATGTCACAATAGCAAATATTATCCATCATAAATAAAATTGGAATTCGATGGTGGAAAAGAAAAATATATCATGTTTTTTAATCTGTTGAAGACCGTCATAAGTCAGAACGCTTTAACGCATCTTTAACGGAAAGCGGTGAAACAGGGCCTTAGTATATTACTATTCTCTATGGCCTTAGTAATACAGTTTTACAGAATATGATCTTTAGCAGTTTTATTTATTAAATTAAACAATAATTACATTAAGATATTCACTATATTAGATTTGTACTGTAAGCAATTTTTGTCCATTTACCAGAAAATAATTATTAGGCTTAATAGCTCTATAATATAAACTGCTTTGCCTAGGTAAAAGACTGTACCTAAACAATCTGAGAAAATTTATAATAATAATATGGTTCACTGATATAATATATTATGTTACAATGCTAATAATAAAAGAAATGTAATGGGGTTAAAATTATACAAAATCAGTAAAATAAGGTTACTGCCCTTTACCTTAGCACGTTAGTAAGGATATCCAACTTTTTAATGACGTTTCAGTGAAATTAAAATGATCAATTAAACGTTTAAATGATTGACAACTGGAATAATTATGTTTTAAATAGCAGAATTGAGACCAAAATGTCTCGTAATTATTGATCATTTATTGTTATAGTCAATATAAAGCCTTTGTTTATGAATAAGATTTGTAAAGATATACTTACTGGAATGATCTTTGAATTATAAAAAAGTGAGTGTGAAACTCCGACACGGGGCTGGAGTTTACTCCTTAAGAACGATTGCGACACATTTAAAAATGAAGTTATATCTTTTTCACAAGAGACATTGAGCGGTAAAACGTCACTAAGGGCAGTGTCTCGTCGTTACTGTTTCACGCGATTTCCCTTATATCGTTTCTTAAGGAGTAAACTCTAAAATGCAAAGAAAAGTGTGCTATGTCTACTAGTATTTTCTTTTTATTATTATAATTTTATTGATTATAGAAAATGTTACAGTGGGTCTGTTTCGACGGTTCATGTTAAGGTTTATATAGCGCATAAGTTACTGATAGGTTTATTATTAAGAAGGTTTCAAATCGACTAATGATTTCCAACCTATGAATTCAGTTTCCGAAAAAAGTGTGTGTCAGCTTCGACGCACGACTGAAGTTTAGTTCTTCAGATCGACTCTCTAAATAGGCACAAAAATGCTTACTAGTCTAAGAAAAAGATTAATACTATATCAAATGGTAAATAAACGAATCAAATAACGCCATCTATCGATCGATCGATGCCGTTATTAGAAAACGTTTTTTTAATTTCCCATTGATGGCGTTAAAGCAACCTAATAATCACGCCTGAAAAATTAAAGGCAAAAAACGTAACGAGGTCATTCGTTCAACAGATTTTACACCTCATATTTTTTTCATACCGGGGTCATTATATGAAAATCGATTCTTAAGGAGTAAACTCCAAAAACTACTTAAAAATAATGTGGAGTTTGATTATGAAAAAGAAAAATATGTTATACATATACCTAATAAACTTGTATCCATTTGATATCGTTATATACCAGATAGCTTTATCAAAAACCTGCGAAACAGGCGCTGTATTAAATATTATAATTAGTAAACGCTTAGATATAATAGTGTGATTTATTTCTGTGGCATTTTTACATTCAAATGGTACTTATTACGACCTATAGAAACTTGTTGAAAGTTTGTAACAGCACATGTGGCACGTTACAAGTGGTTATAGTAGAGAACAATAAATATTTATGTTTTAATATATTTCTTTTATTGAATACTACCTAATCCTCTTTTATATTAGGTACTAATGACTATAGTCAGTCAGTCAGTTCAGCCTATTGCAGTCCACTTCTGGACATAGGCCTCCCCAAGTTCGCGCCAGACTATGACTAGACAATCTATCTAAACCCTGTGGAAAAACTCCGATATAAAATGTTAAGTTCCATTGAAGATCCTGATAGATCTGGATCGAGAAATGCCCAGATGAAAATTGTATTTTAACGTAATATGAAAATTTCAATTAAAGTATTTGGAATCTCTGTTTCAAACACACAATAGTTTACAATAACTTCTCATCAATCATCGTTTTTTATTTGGAACTTTCAGCAGGGAAGGAATACATTTATTGAAGTAGGGCAAAGTGGGATAATTATATCCTACTCACAATCTGGAGCAGTCGGTGAGGACCTCTAAGGCTGATGCCTGGTAATTTGCGGGCAGCGGCGGCGGCGCGGGAGCGGCCGGATCGTATGCGTACAATCAAATGGCCCGACCCTCGCAAACAGCGGCGGGCCAGCGAAGCGGTGGCGGGCAACGAGCGGTGACTCCAGCCAAGCGGTGACCGCCGCGCGTCAGCATTGCAGTGTCGTTGTGTGAGCGCAACGGCAATATGTTTATACGCGAGCGACAAAGACAAAACATGAGGGGTATCGAGAACGGGCCGTCGTTGCCCGCGCCGCTCTCGCCCCGCCGTCGCTGTGACGTGACGTGAGAATTTTCGATTGAAAAAATGAGGGTGCTTTTTCGATATTGAGGTCAAAATAAGGTGAAAAAATAAATACTTTAAATCAAAACAATTATAGTCTGTTTGGGACATTAAAAGGTAAGTTTTCACCAAATTTCGTAAAAGAACAAAAAAAAAAATTAACACAGAAATAAAAAACCAAAAACTTGGTTTTTTGAACTTTTCACATTAATTTTTGGGGTTATGTGAAAAAAGTGTAAATATAAAAGTTGTAGATCTTTTTATTACCTACAACTTTGCGATTGAACTTTTTTCCATAGGACTTGTAGTTTTGCCAGAAATCGAGATAAACCATTATTACCCTTAAACCCCCCCGCTCCCTACCACTTCCCGACCTCAGATCGACCGTAATTTATTTTTCTTATCATTTTCGTTGTATTCTCTTTCTTTTGCAATGTGTTTCAATCTACTATAAATTTCTTTGTTTTCAAAAGCTAAAAGCACTGGTCTATTAGTAAACGCCCACTGCAAAACTTCGTTATAAATTTAAAGAATTTTGGGTAAAAAAAAAGTGAAGTTGAAAGAGGTTTTCAAGACTATTTTTAAGATTAAAGACCTAACTACTAGTCAATTTATAATACTTAGGCATACGACATCGGAAATTGAAGTAAAAATGGTCGAATCTTAGAGCCCGGCCCCATGTCCACGACACGGCGTCGTGCAGTTTTACGACACGGCGTCGTGCAGTTTTACGACACGGCGTCGTGCAGTTTTACGACACGGCGTCGTGCAGTTTTACGACACGGCGTCGTGCAGTTTTACGACACGGCGTCGTGCAGTTTTACGACACGGCGTCGTGCAGTTTTACGACACGGCGCCGTGCAGTTTTACGACACGACGTCGTGCCGTTTTACAACGATGGTGTCGTGCCTCAGCACAATACCGTGGACGGTGCGCACTAGGTGCGCCGCGCGACTTGACACTTGATATTTCGCAGTTTTCGTGCTCGGGCGTGCTTGTCTGGATATGGATCACAAAAAAGGTAATCTACCGTTTTTACTAAGACGACGAATGAAAAAGAAACAAACAGAGGACATTTTGGGTAAATCCATATATTTATACAATGAACCAAGACGGAGATTATTTCAAAAGAAAATATGTAGCGCTAAAAATATATGGGCATGAGAAATCTTTTGAATATGTTAGAATGACGATATCAAGTTTTGAAGAACTACTTATCAAGATTGCATCTCGTTTACAAAAACAATTTGTGTTCAGAAAACCTGATGATCCTATGGAGATGCTTGGTTTAACTACTTATAGGTTAAGAAATAAAACGAGCTTATCATAAATCAAAATATGTTTCGTGTTTTCGTGTCGTAAAACTGCACGACGTCGTGTCGTAGAAAGTCACGACGCCGTGTTGTAAAACTGCACGACGCCGTGTCGTAAAACTGCACGACGCAGTGTCGTAAAACTGCACGACGTCGTGTCGTGGACATGGGGCCGGGCCCTTATTGATGTGAAACATTTATAGGAGAGGGGTATAACACTTGATTGTTCGCGTGGCGAAATTGGTCATCACAATCTGTCACTGGCTCCCAGACCATTACAAGCTGAAGCACAATACAATGTGCAAATGCCTAGACCTCAATTCCAGACAAGCAGCTTTGAACATCTATATGGCCTATAAAAACTTGTCAAGCGTGGGGATTGAACTCGCAAAAACGCTGTAACCAGGGCTGTTACATGATGTACGAAGATTAGGAGTAAACTCAGATTTTTGGTAATGGTATGAGAGGTTAGTAAAATGAAACACGAAAATCATTTTATTGTTTGAAATCTTCAGTTTGTCTTCAAGATTCTTCTTTGTCCACCACCACCAACCACCACTTCAGCCTATCACAGTCCACTGTTGGACATAGGCCTCCACAAGTTCGCGCCCGACATTATGACGCGAACTCATGTGTTTTGCCCTTCTTCTTTGTATTGTCTATAAATTACATTGTATCATCTTTCACAGGGACCGCCCACAAAATACGTCATTTTTAATTTCTTCTCGCCCCGATTGTCACGCTAACGTCACACTTATTAAAAACACGTTTATTTCAAATCAAAATAGTTAGCGTAGAAGAAAGTATAAAGCACTGAAGTGACGAATAATAGAGAGGAATGGAAGAGGAAAACATGTTGTGCCGACCCTACATAAGTGGGATAAGGGCTGGGAAATTATGAGCGTGTAAACAAAGAAAAAATTAGACAAATATCACGACACAACAGCTAGACACACCATAAATGATACGCTGATTGAAAAAATTGATATGTATGCTTTTAAGTACGTCCAAAAAATTTGGAACTGTCAAATTATGAAAAAAATAAAAAACAATTAATGAAGTGCAAATTCCTATCCCCTAGAGCTCCCTACCCCTTGCCCCCTTGTCTTGTCACACTAAACAACCCCCCCCCCCTTATTATCATAAATGACAAGGACTTTTTTATTTGATGAATTCAGCCCATAACATCCCAACATGAAGAACGACATAATGCAATGTAATTTATAGACATGTAATCTTCAAACTTTCATTCTTCTTGACACTTCTGCTTTTCCTTCTCTTTCTTGCAACCTGTAAATTTGTAACCCAGCCGAAGCCGGAAATGACGTCTTTCCGAGAAACATTGAACTATATATTTTGGCGGTCGCATTTTTTTTTATTAACAGCCATTTTTTTTTACAAAAACAAAACAAAACAATGCCACAAGTCAATCTTTTCTTGTGTTACAACATCAAAAAGCAACCGCCTCTCAGTAGAAATATGCACTGACTTTGTCGAAAAATATTTTTATTTTTTTTTACCGTCTCTAGTCAATCTTTTCTGACGGGCTAAGGATATAATTCTTTTATTTGTTTTATTTTTTTTCATCAATATCTGTTACATTTTAGCATCTAAGTCAGTAACACATGTATCTAATTATTAATATACAACTCCTTAACTAATTACAAATGAAAAGAACAACAAACTTTGTACAAACGATAATCGAACTGACTGCATTCGTGAAAAAAAAAATCTATTGACTAACATTCAACCGTAGTTACTCTAACTGGCACGCCAGTAATTTGAACATACTTTCGTGCCAACCACTGGCATGCCTAAGTTTACTTGACTTAGTCGATAATTTATTTATTTTTAATATTAATCACAAATGCAGTCAATTCTTCGTTGTTTACACTAAAAAAAATATCTAATTTACAAATATATAAGAAATATAAACTAACTTAGAGAATCACACGAAACTAACAAAAAAACTCATAATATAGTAAAAATGAAATTAAACAATATAAAACTTGAAAGTACACTTTCAAGTGATTTTTAAAGATTTTTCATTGATATACTACGGGTCTTACATTTCATATTTTGATGTTCAAACTTATACAAACTTTTGACAAATTAGACAAATCATTATCACTTAGAATGACGCAATTGTCAAAAAAAGTAATAACAGTTTGACTTGTCCAAAAAAATTATATATTTATATAACTCTTTAAGAAACTTTGATTTTAATTTAGTTCAACAGATGGTCAAATATATATTTTTATATAAATTTAGCCGAATATTATATTTACAGTAATATAAAGCCTTTACACCGGGTAGGGTTATTTAGTATGTCCGTTTTAAATTGATTGTTAGTTAACGAACATTATATATAAAAGATCATAAGATTCGTATGGAAACGTCCGAGATATAGGGTCGGGTCTCAGTTGTGAAGTCTATCCTACGATTAAGGTACGAATATAATTTAACAGCAGGATGCAGAATAAGCCATTAGGACCTGTTCATTAATAAACTAGAACATCTAAGGATGTATTAATAAAACTCAAAATTGTATTCCGAATTAAAGTGTGTGATAAGAAGACATTCTGTACTCAGTTCCTATATTCAATAACGACTCGTTCTGTTAACGATTCGTCAACAAAACGCACCGTTTTCCGAAAACAGTAACCGAGAATAAGTCAACGCTTTCTTCGTCAAAATATGGTTAAACTATATCAATTAACAAACCAACGTACTTTTTAATATTTTACTGCCAGTAAAATTGCAGAGAATTAGTTACATGAACTGCGTAGGTAATAGTATAAAGTTTAATATGCCAAATACCTACTTAAAAACTGAACTAAATCAGCCTATAATCGTACGCCTAAGTTCCGTCCATTCATCATCATCATCATTCATCGTACGCCTAAGTCCCATCCATCATTCCATCCCACAGCTGGGCAAAGATCTCATTCCCATAGAAAAGTTTCTTAATAACATGGTCGAAAACGTGCCAGTTAGTGCCAAGTCTGATTTTATATGGATTTTGTTTATAATCTTGAAAATTATTTTATTTGCGAATATATACTTAAAGCGTTATCAATTCTAAATATAAAATATGTTACGTTTGTACCTTTCTGTATTTAACGATAATAGAAAATACGAGAACCTTACAATGTAGCGTTCATAGTTAAAAATGCGTATTTTCAATAAGACAAACTTACAACGCAAGCGTCATATTGTACATTACTAACGCCTAGTTCCTATAATCATAAAACCATTCGTTTATACTGTCGTCTTAAATATAAAAAATGTGGTTTTAGAGGAGTCATATTTCATGCAATAATATATATATAAATTACGCGTCACGTTTGTTTGTCCGCGATGGACCCCTAAACTACTTAAACGATTTTAATCAAATTTGCACACCGTGTGCAGTTTGATCCAGCTTGAAAGATAGGCTATATTTTATTTCGATATATGTAATTATTATATTCAAGAAAAAACAAATAAGGCGGTACGAAGTTCGCCAGGTCGGCTAGTTATTTATAAGGATTGACACTTTGAGTATCTGCACAGTTTCTTGCCGGTTCTTCTCAGCAGAACTTATGAAAGAACATTTTAACTACAATTCATTAATCAAAACTATTATAATTTGAATTTGTAAAATGATAATTAGTGCTTTTGAAATGTGCTTGAGTAAATTAATTTACATTTGATATTGTTTGTTGGCAAAACGAATAGTTATAAATACAGGCAGGGTATCAATTAATTACTTTTGATGAAAAGTTTTGGACTTAATCTTATTATTATTACAATGCGTAAAAAACCGATTATCTTAAAAACTTTAAATATTAAAATGCTATTTTAGACTACGAGTTACTGGGACGTATATTTATGAACAATTCGTTTGTCAAATTTGTTTGATTTTACGTTAATTAGGATTAGCACGCAGACAGACTAGGCGTTAATAGGTACGATTGTTTACTAGATACGTGTCACGATATAATGTTAAGTATAGAAGGGTCCCACAGTCCCACAGCTGGGAAATGGTTTGTTTATCACAAATAATCTAATAATGGATATTAGGATATGATTTAGCTTGTAAATGCTATGTAGTAGATTTCCTCTGGTAATGGTATGGAGTCTTCCATAAAAACAGTGGCATATAAGGGATGGTGGGGGGGACATGCTTAGTGAGACAAAATGTGACAACGCAAAAGGAGGGGTGTCTAAGGATATGTGAAATTCGCACTTCAATAAAAAAAATTTTTTAATTTTTTCAAAACTTGACAGTACTTAATTTTCTTCACGACGGTAAAATGTCATCACTTAGAAGTCTTTTTACTGTTAAATGTACATTTATTTATATTTAAAAATAACAGTCATTGGGGGGAAAGGGGGAGTCACTGAAAATGTGACATAATACGACAAATGGGGATGGAGGGGTCCAAAATTGTAAAATTGTGCGGGAAGTATTTAATGGAGGGCCCCTATATAGTATATCCACTCTGCCGGGCTAGCATGCGCGCCACGACAAATGTTTGTCTACCCCTTTTCTCGTATTATCTCTTTACCTATGTCTACAGTAGCTAGCATGCGTGCACGTGATACTCTTCTCGTCACGACAATTGAAGAGATAACAAGAAATTTTAGTTATCGTAGTTTTGTCGAATTTTGACGTCATTTTGACGTTTTAAGAAGATAAACTACTCGTTGTCAATATTAGAAAGACTACGATAAACGAAATATATTAAAATTATAAATATTATTATAATATCTTTTGTATACCATGGCGTTTCCGTTCCGTTTTGTCTTCGGAAGAGAATTATGTCTCTCGTATTGCGCATGTTAGGGTAATCGAGAAAATACTCGATGTAGACATTATCTATCTCTCTCGTCAAGAGATTATCTCGTTGTACGCGTGCTAGCCCGGCTGGTTTGTACCAAACTCTGTATATAATATAAATATTCAACGAATCCAGTAAACAATCGAACCACCTTACACCTACATCATACAAACCTACGCTACATTACAATTTCCTTTTAAACCTACACCGTTCGTATTGACTTACATTAAATTTTTGGTAATTTTACATTCAATTTACAAGAATCCTCTACATCTAGCTGGCTACAAAGGAATACAGAAAACAGCTGAGACCTAACTAACGTTACAGTTATATTTGTAGACCTAATATTGCTTTACTTGAGGTATCAGTTATAACGACACTTGCGTGGGTAGTTTCAACGCGGTTTTAGTACTTTCGACGTTAATTCTTTCTAATGTTTGTTATGGGCCCCGTAAACGATCAAACTTGTTTGTCAAACATGTTTGATCAAACTTCATGTTTCATATAGCAAACATATTAAAAAAACCCGCAGCACCGCACACGATCAAATAATTTGACAAACACGTTTGTCAAACAGAAATTTAATATGAAGTTAGATCAAATATTTGATCGTCTACGGGGCCCTTTATATATATTAACGATTCGAATATTTTGTCTGTTCCATTTTTGACCGTTATAATATAGCCTGTTACTCAGTGATAACTGATAACTTAGCATTTTCCTGTTCGGTTCAGTAGTTTTTGAGTTAGTTCATTAGAAATATATGAATATACAAATCCTTCCTTTTTATAATATTAGTGTAGACATTGCCTTTAACTAGAAAACCAATATCAAATAATCGATTCCTTATCTTTATTTAAACGATTAAAACATAATCCATCGAAAAACTCCTAAAAGATATTGTAATTATTTTAATGAGAATAATGCAGTAACGCGTAAGTATTGAAAAATAAATTATTATAAAACTTTTAACGCATTTTTAGATAATATTTATAATATTGAGAATATAGATTTCTGCCGTTTACTATTGTTTTAGAACACAAACTTCTAATCACTATTTTTTTTATTTTCAATTTTAGATTTATTATAAAAGCCCAAAATAATTATTCACCATACAATAATCCCATACAAGTGTCGTGTCGTTTCAATCGATTATCCTAATTATTTAATTTACTCTATCGATTAATTTAGACATAATTTTCAAGCCATACTTGCCAACATATCTCGCACATACATACATAATCATGGACATCATCACTTCCTTTAATAGGCTGTTCAAATCCTGAGTTCCTTCAAATGGTGGGTTTCTGTGGGTGTTATAGATCAAGTTACGCGTGAAAAATAAATTCCTAGCCCCTTTTTAATGTTACTTTGTCTTAATATACGAGTTACACTGGTAACGTACTTCTGAATAACCGTCCAATACTAATTTTCTTAGTCCTAACAAACGTCGATAAAGTGAAATATTAATACTAACTGCCGCATACAACTAAAGAACTGCACATGGAAACGAATTCGTTTTCTCGTAGAATGATTTTCACTGTACATTATAGCCGTGCTTACGCGGTCACAGGATTTTTTTTGAAGTGACAACGTCTGATAAATCGATGAACGGCGGCTGCATGCACGAAAAAGGATGACTCATTGTAGCGTTACGCTCATTGTACGCTTGCGCCGCATCTATCTCTCTTCCACTCGATTGGCCTATGCGTCCGAGATGTTTTGTTATGACGTTGTCACGTTAAACTACCGTCCGTAAACCAAATTAACAGACAACCAATTTTTTAATAAGAAACGTGATCTATAATAGCTACAGAACCCCCAATTTAAAGGAACGCAGGGAGTCTAACAACCTGTATATAGAATATATACTTAAAGTTTTAACAAAACTTATGAAATTACGAAATGTATCAAATAAAATGTAAAGTTGAAAGTTTTATAGAGCTACTATTATTCAAATCGTAAATTTTAAAAAGTTTGAAGAGAATTTACGAAACTAGCAAATGAAAGTAAAACTGAAAGATTTTGTAATATTAATTTCGACCAATATGGGAATTAAAAGCTTATATATTCGCGATTATGAGTTACAACCAAAATATGTCACAAGACATGATGACAAAAGAGAGAAAGAAAAAACAGGAGAAAAGAGACGACAATACAAAAGAGAGAAAACTAGCAATAGTAGCTAGAGATTGTAAGATTGAATTATGTTTTGAAGTGAATCTTCTTTAGGCGCATGAGAGTAAAATTTTTACGGATGAAACGCAGTAATAATAATATTAGCGTCACTCAGATGTGCAACGTTTTTGTCGATGGAGCGAGGAGCAAGCGAGTGAGAAATATTGAGAAAGAGAGAAATAGAGCGAACGTCGCATCTAAAGCTTTAGATGTGTATAAATATAAACGAGACTTAAAAATTAATTGTGCCAAAGAAGTTTCACTTCTGACATGTGTACTTTGTACGACACGCACTTTTTTAACATACTTTGAGACGAAAGATAATACAATTAACTTTTCTCCGCGGTTTCAGCCGCGTTAAATTGAGGAAAACATACTGAAATAGAAAGAATTATATAATTCGAAGTAGTTCCTGAGATTAACGCCTTCAAGCTTTTAGCTTATAATATTAGTATAGACGCGAGAGTTTAGTTATAGGATTACAAACAAGAGAAGAGAGATAGAAAGAGAGAGTAGATAGATAACAGTAGACATGTTTGTCTGTACATATTGATAGAATAGGCAGAATACATCTTTATACGGTCACATTGAGACAAAAAACTATAAAAGATAAAACTACACTATTTTAAATAATCAAATAATTTAAATGCAGGTCGCACGTGAAACAGAATATAATAAATTATATAAACTATTCATATATAATAAGGAAGTGAAGACGCCCATGTATTACTCAAGAGAAAACTGACAAGTTACGTACATACAATATGGCGTCCGTCTGCCATATTGAATTTTAATGACGTCACTACTATGTAAACATAATGACGGGTATTTATTAAGTTTTGAGATGTTCAGGTGGCATATATTCTTGTAGCCAGGTTAAATTTTGTTTTCTATTATTTCTACTTATCGGAATCATCATTTTAAAGATTCCGATATATCAGCGACGTCGCAGACACAATGGTCACAAGCGTCGTCGAAATTTCGGAAACTTCAAAATGACAATAATGATAATGTAAATTAAATCCCATATAAGTAAAAGTGTTAATTAGTTGCCGTCAAAGTTTAATTACTTATGATCTGTGCTTACTTTAAGAAAACACAACGCAGGTTAATAAACTAAGTATAATAGAAATGATTAGCTCCATCTAACCTATCATCAAAATATTTCATATGTTTGTAAGGACTAAAAGATACCATATGTTGTGAATATTCCACATTTGTGTCATTTGTCACATTGTCTTTTCCCGTTTTTCTATAAATCAAGTTAAACAAGACAGTATCACCTGATGTTAAGTGGTTACTGTCATTCGACATTTGTAAGTTTAGTCGCGGGTTCGTTGCTGGCCTATTTTAGTGTCCTATATTCAGATTTTTCTATATAAATTATATTTTATTTATGTAGAATAACTGTAAACGTAGGTTATCTTTTCAATTTTTTTAAAGTTCTATTGATTGATTAATATAGCACACTATTAGAATCAGATTCAATCTTGGAGATAAAAATAAATAAATGACGCAGAAAATCTCTTTCAATACTCACAATTTAAGTTTGAAAGACCTTATTTTCTGCTTTAAAGCAAAAGAATTCAAACCGAAACGAACCTACAGTACAAATTACTTGTATACAATTATTCTATTTGACTCGTTATTTTATCGCCTATATCATATATAGCCTACATATGTATTGGTGTTGCATGTCACTGAGCCTATTGTGTACTATACAGAATGTTCTACAAACAATGTACTTTGGATTGTAAGCTTATATTTTCAAACAAACATTTTTTTTATTCAACTACGTCGGCAAACAAGCGTACGGCTCACCTGATGGTAATCGGTTACCGTAGCGTATAAACGCCTGCGACACCAGAAATATCGCTGTGTTGCCGACCCTACACCCAATTCCACCCAGGGGCTCTAAACAAAACTAACAAATTGTACACTTGAAACACTCGGTCTCTGTATGAAAACCGCATGAAAATTCATTCAGTAATTTTCGAGTAAGAAATTAACTTTTGTAAACCTATCCTGGGCTCACTGCATCTATTTGATTAATATTTTGTATATATCTTATAATTGGTATGTATTACTATGTGATTTGATTTAAAACATATGTAAATACATTATTAAATAGTACATTCTCTCGAACATTCCGTATAAATCGAGATGTTTATTACAAAATATTAGTATAAAAACCTTACCAAAGCAGTTATCATATTGACGTTTCCAACGTTTTCTATGATATCGGAACCATTTCGATCATTCGAGAATCCATAATAAAAATTTACGACGAATTATACATTCAACCTCTTATATTAGTTTGTATAGTATTCGAAATCCGCATTATGTATAATAGGCGCCATTTAGATATATTTACTGTATAAGAACTGGCGAACAAAAACTTTTACGTGAGTTAAGTTAGGCTTTTTTTTGTATAACGAAAATTTTAATAAATATTTCAATTTAAGTGTAGTGTTTTCCTCAAAAACGATTTTATACAAAACAAATTTAACGCCTTCATTCGCCAGTTAACTTATATTATACAACATACCGCTTATACAAGACACCTCGTGTACGATTTGAACAATTTGCAACCGATATATACAAACTACCTCTTGGATGGAGGTGAACATATACGTATTATACACGCTACAAAGAATTATACACGCGACCTCTCGAACTGAGATGAACATACACGGTACATGTATAACTGTACAGTCTACAAACAAGCTGGTACATCGTACGTATATAGCTGTACAGAATTATACACCCGGCCTCTCGGATAGATATGGACATATATTGTACATGTATAAGTTTATGGTGTGCAAGCGAGGTGTATACAAGTGGGGGGTGGAGTGGGGGGTGTCGTCAACGCCTCCAGGAGCGGTCCTCTTCGTCCTCTTCGTCCTCGTCGAAACGGAGCGGGTCGGAGGTCGGTTCCTTTTGATTCTGCAATAATAATAATAAATAAATATCTACACAATACACACACGGTCGTCTGTTCCTAAAGTAAGCAACGTAATGCTTGTGTTATAGGTAACAGCCGACTGATCTAATTACATTATTTTTTTTTCGATAAACATACATATGATTAATACATATATAATTATATATATTACATCCAGACTCTGGGTGGGAATCAAACCCACAACCCCCGGAGCAAAAAGCAGGATCACTACAAAGTACACAAACGGGCTAGTCAATTTATTATTAGATATTGTCTCATATTTTCTTAAGAAGCGTTTTTAAAATTTTTCAAATTAGCGCTTCTTTAAAGTTTTGGTGACTAAAAAAATTGGAAGATCTTATACTAAAGCCTGAGATTAAGACGACAACTACAACAGTGATCGACGTTTGTTTTAAATAATAAATAGACACATCAGTCCTCTCAAGTCATGACATGAGAAATAGGGGGGCGGGGGGTTAAACATCGCTGTAGGGTAGTTTGCGTAACTGTTCACACGATTTCAATAACAACTTTTTTATTCATAGCATGGACCTTATATCGTTTATTAAGGAGTAAACTTCAATAATCATAACAGCAATCCATTTAGAATATGTCAAGCCCAGCCGTGTCCCAGCAGTGGGTCTGTGTGTGTACCTGCGTGTCCTTGTGTTCGGCGGAGTCTCCATTCTGTGAAGGCGCGGCGGTCAGCGGCTTGCTACTCGATACCCATGTGATCTGTAATAGAGGAATTTTCCATATACTTCACTGTATTATTCTGTTTTCACTTATTAATCGACTTCAAAACAAGGAGGTTCTCCATTATTTGTGTTATTTAGTAATATTTTACTGGGCGTACCGATTTTGACGATTCCCTTTTTTATTAGAAAGCCGGTTTTATCGAGTACCTTAAGTATGTTTAGTAAGGTTGTCTGGTAGAGGTCGCTACTAGCAATAAGGTTGCTTTGGCACACTTGTTAAACGTTTAAACAAACAAACTTTTCAGCTTCATATGTAATGAGTAAAGATTTCTGATCTAAAAAAAATTGAATATTTCTTTCCGGTCTGGTCGTCTGTCCTTGTAGGCCACCCCACCGTGGCTCGGAGAGCACGTTAAGCCGTCGGTCCCGGATGTTATCATGTACACCTGATAGCGATCGTTACTCATAGTAGGGAATATATCCGCCAACCCGCATTGGAGCAGCGTGGTGGGTTAAGTTTTGATCCTTCCCCTATATGGGTATCTTACACGGAGAAAGAGGCCTACGCCCAGCAGCGGGATTTTACAGGCTGAAACGTACTATACGGCTTGCGTTTTTTTTTTGTACAATAGTTTAACTTCAGACCAGCAGTTCTAAAACTGCCTAGAACTGCTAGGCTGGCCCGACACCGCAGTGGGGTGTTCCAGGCCGAATGCCGATATATATATCTCCTGGGCAGTCACCGAGAGCGTGCGGTCGTTGTAGTGTCTCCCCCGGAGCGCCGCCTGCTCCGCCTGCGCCCTGGCCTTGAACTGCAGCACCAGCTCCGGCACCGACAGGTTCACCTCCTTAGCGGTTATCTCTCCGAATTGCTGCAACAGATATACACACACTTTTATATATACGACTCGGTCGGCAAAAGAGCAATATCTCTCACGGCGGCAAAAGGAAACGTTTTCGGAACGTCTGCACGGCACTTACGACCTTTTACAGAAGACCGTGATCATCATTCGATAGAACAAATCGCACCGACCTACCTTCCTACGATTTAGCACAAGTTTCACTTCTCACACGGCAGAAGCTTCACTTCCCATCATCTCACTATCCGTTTACGCACATAGGGACCGTGTGTAGTCAACCCGCCTGCCCAGCGTGGTGACTATGGGAAACACACATGAGTTGACGCCATTTTTGTCGCGAACTGGAGACCTATGTCCAGCAGAGGACTGCGATAGGCTGAAGTGATGATGATGATGATGAACCGTGTGTATCCTCACCGCGAAGTGCGTCGTGACGCTGTCCAGCTCGTCGGGCTCGAAGCCGGAGACCAGCAGCGCTCGCGGCCGGTGGTCCACCGACCTGAAGTGATGATGATGATGATGATGAACCGTGTGTATCCTCACCGCGAAGTGCGCCGTGACGCTGTCCAGCTCGTCGGGCTCGAAGCCGGAGACCAGCAGCGCTCGCGGCCGGTGGTCCACCGACCTGAAGTGATGATGATGATGATGAACCGTGTGTATCCTCACCGCGAAGTGCGCCGTGACGCTGTCCAGCTCGTCGGGCTCGAAGCCGGAGACCAGCAGCGCTCGCGGCCGGTGGTCCACCGACCTGAAGTGATGATGATGATGATGAACCGTGTGTATCCTCACCGCGAAGTGCGTCGTGACGCTGTCCAGCTCGTCGGGCTCGAAGCCGGAGACCAGCAGCGCTCGCGGCCGGTGGTCCACCGACCTGAAGTGATGATGATGATGATGATGAACCGTGTGTATCCTCACCGCGAAGTGCGTCGTGACGCTGTCCAGCTCGTCGGGCTCGAAGCCGGAGACCAGCAGCGCTCGCGGCCGGTGGTCCACCGACCTGAAGTGATGATGATGATGATGATGATGAACCGTGTGTATCCTCACCGCGAAGTGCGCCGTGACGCTGTCCAGCTCGTCGGGCTCGAAGCCGGAGACCAGCAGCGCTCGCGGCCGGTGGTCCACCGACCTGAAGTGATGATGATGATGATGATGATGAACCGTGTGTATCCTCACCGCGAAGTGCGCCGTGACGCTGTCCAGCTCGTCGGGCTCGAAGCCGGAGACCAGCAGCGCTCGCGGCCGGTGGTCCACCGACCTGAAGTGATGATGATGATGATGATGATGAACCGTGTGTATCCTCACCGCGAAGTGCGCCGTGACGCTGTCCAGCTCGTCGGGCTCGAAGCCGGAGACCAGCAGCGCTCGCGGCCGGTGGTCCACCGACTGGTTCACGCTGTAGGCCTTCGCCCCGCGCTGGTAACGGAGCGACGTACTGAAGCGGCCACCCCTGGACACCACATAAGGAAATATGTAACAAGCCAATCCGATATGTGTAATGGTGATAGATATGTGGACTTGGTGACGCTGTATTTCAAGCAAGATATTACTAATTTTGTATTAAAACACAGTTTATATATTATTTTCAGAAGAGTAACTGTGGAGTTTCTTGCCGATTCTTCTTTGCAGAATCTACGTTCTGAATCGGTGGTAGCTTTACTTTTAAAAATTATAGTCGCATAAAAATTTCCATTTGTAAAATGAGGATTCGAAAGTGCTTTTGAAGCCTTTTTAAATAGTGTTTTTTTTTTTTTTTTTTTTGAATGTGTGCATTCAAAAACACGGTCATCTGCCCCGCAGATAGTTTAAATTAATAGGTAAGATTAACCTTAAGATCCGTTTAAACTTGGAGCAACAGTATTAGAAAATAATAATGCAACAAATGAGACAAAACTTTATTGTATAGTACACGGCCGTAAATAATGCACATCGACTTTTAGAAAGAGACAATCAGCTAATTTGAACTTTGTAGAGCGTTATCTCTGACGCACATTACCTATGAGACGTATCGGACTGTCAGTATTTCATATGACAGATCTAATAGTGTAAGAACCCAGTTCCCAGATCACCTGTCATATTTTTTTGAAGGACAAAATATATTAAATTCAAATTCAAAATATTTTATTCAGCATAACATTATTACGATTTCTTACTGAATGAGTCTACTACCAGTTCGGAAAGAAAAAGCCTCTGACCTGAGAAGAACTGGCGAAAGAAACTCAGCGGGACTAATATCATTTTTTTTAATCATGTTTTTTTTCCAAAGCAGATTGAAATTTACAATAATTTTATAGGTTGAAATAGCCTGGCGGCGATCACATCATTCCCAAGGCGTATTGTCTTCTATAAAATCGTTAATCGAATAATATCCTTTAGTACACAAACGTTCTTTCACAATTTTTTTAAATTTGGCTGCTTTATATACATATACGTAAAAATGTTATTAACCAGCTATTTTAGTATTTATCGCCAGACACTAATTATATTACTATATTTTAAAACCTGTAGAAAATATTTTAGCAACTCTTTATACTACGATGTATACTGTAATGTTTTGTCAATCAGAAACAAGGAAGTCTGGGGTCTGGGATCTTGGACTATAACGCTCTACGAAGTCGAAATTAGCCGATTGTCTCTTTCCAAAGGTCGATGTGCAATATTTATGGCCGGGTACTATATCTCATTTATACCCCGTCCGGCCACTAATTATCTTTTTGACACTTCAAGAAATTTTGACATTAGTGCCTCACACGTTATTTATTCGATTTGAAATAATAATCGATTTCATTTAAGAGGAACTTTCAATTGATTTAATGAAATACATTTAGTTTAAAAATATTATTTATTTATTCGTTCATTAGTTTTTTTAATTATAAATTAAATATATAAATAATAAATAAATGAATGAACGGAGTTATTGGTCTTTACTCTTGGTTTGAAATTAAATTTCAAGATTTCGACTTAATTCCTTGCAAATAATCAATCTTGGAGTCATAGATACTATTTTTATTTCCTTTTTTTTTATTAAATTTATAGAAACAATAATCACATGACGTAAAATTATTTTTATCATATGATCGATTTATTATTTCAAGAACTGTTTCATAGTCTGTGGTTGTTTGTTATGCACAGGGTACTTCACTCAATCAATCAAATCGTCAATAAAGTATGACATTACAGTAGAATTTTTAGTACGTTATTCCGAAAAAAAAAACAACCGTAATTTATAGGGGTGAACTGTCAAAAAGATAATAAATGGTGGACGGGGTATAGTTAATTTATTTTATTCTTGTTAAGGAGATCCGTAACACGTAAGGATGTTATGAAGTTTTTATTGTTACGTGTACCTTCCATAACAAAGGGACACGTATTTATCGAATCGACCAACTTCACTATCTAAAACGTCGGTTTTCATAATTTCTTTACTATTAATAACATAAGATAATTATTGAAGTAAAACTTCTTTACGCACGCTTGACTTGGGGAGTAAGCTGATGAATGAGTGACGAGAACGTTACGACAAGTTGAGATATAAGTTAGATGGAGCTAAAGAAGTTTTACTTCAGTCGTGGGGTCTAAAGCACACTCGTTTTTTGAACTTAAAAAGTAACATTGCCTATTAATTTGGACATTAGAGGAAGGATGGCCAAAAGTGGCAACTCAATATAGATTTTTCTTATACTGTGGCAACATTCTTTAAACTAATATTATTGCAAATACATCTTACCGAAGTTTTCTCTTCACAATACGATAGCTTGAAAGAATAAAATATAAATATCTAATATTATTGTTATTATATAATTTTACAATATTTATATTTTGTAAGTTTTTAACGGTGTTTCTTTAGTATGGCAACTATTCTTAGCTATTAGCTATATCGCGTTAGAATGAATGTTATCAAGCACTATTAACAAAATAAATTCTTTATATAATTTAATTAGCTGACCCGTGCCCACTTCGTTGGGTGTTACTTATTTTTGTAATGCAAATAATTGCACTATATAAATAGTAAAGTTTTCGTCTCGCTCGCATTTCTCCGACTGGATTTACATATACTATTATTTATCACTGAATTTTTTGTTCAATAACAATAAAATATAGCCCATGTCACTCCTGAATAGTGTAGCTTTCTGTTAGTGAAAGAATTTTCATGATCGGATCAGTATTTGCGAAGATTACCCCCTACAAAAAAACAAAGTTAGAAACTTTACCTCTTTATAAAATTAGTAATTTTAATAGTATTAGTAGCCTTTTTAATACACTAAGGACAGCATATTATATATCTAGATTTAAATACATAGCTTCTCGATGTAATTTTTCTAGTTAGAATGTATCAAGCTAACCTGGAGTGCGCCCTCCTCGGGGTCGGGAACGTGGGGTACTGGAGAGCCATCTGACGCCTCATGTCCGCTATCTTCTTGGCCAGTTCCGTCACGTCCTGACCCTCCTGGTAAAGGGCAACGATTGAATTACTCACTTAGCACTTTAAAATCAGCTTTTATTCACGACTAGCGACCCGCTCCGGCTTCGCACGGGTGCAATGCTGATACTAAATATAAAATATAAAATAAATATTTGCAATCTAAGCGCAAAAAATGTGTTTATTTACGACATCACATTAGAAGACTGTAAAACTATCAGTGTTCCTCTACTATATTATGCATGTATTATATATATAAACCTTCCTCTGGAATCACTCTATTTACTAAAAAAAACCGCATCAAAATCCGTGGGTAGTTTTAAAGATCTAAGCATATATACAGACAGACAGACAGCGGGAAGAGACTTTGTTTTATAATATGTAGTGATGAATAACATAAAATTGATTCTTTCAAAAAAGTAGACTAAAGCAGAGGTGAGCAACCTTTTTAATTAATGGGCCAATTTTAATTTTAATTTTTTTTGGCGGTCCGCACATAGATTAACTCTTATTAATAATTTACGAAACTTTATTTATAATAAATATTAGAATTTAATATTTGGCGGGCTGCATAAAACATGTTTAACGGGCCGCGTGTGAGCAACATCACTTCACTAACACAGAACATGCTTGGACTAAAGCATTCAGCCTGTAACCTCCCACTGCTGGGCATAGGCTTCTTTCTCCATGTAGGAGAAAGATCGCAGCTTAATCCACCACGCTGCTCCACTGCGGCTTAGTGGATAATAATTGGCGGATGAGGATGACTTATTAAAAGAAATAAACTAATTGACATGAGTGTTTATAATCTGCAGGTCGTGAAACAACTGTCAGTCCTATCTCGAATCGGTGACTCCTATGAACTTGACCTGTTATGCCACGCAGTCGGTTTGGTGGTACACCATGATACTATCACAGATCCGGAAACACACACAATCCAAAAGCACATATAATGAAATGAAAACATTTATTTCGTCATAAGGTGATCCTCACACTTAACGAAAGTCGAAAAAGAAAATTAAAAATGTCATTTACCAAAAAAACTAAACAATAATAAAAAAAGTTAAGGCAGCAAAATATCAATAAAATAAAAATGTATACTTTAACATTAACATTGGGTACATTACAAACTTACGTAACGTACCCAGTGTTTGCAACCTTAACTTAGTCAATATTTCTAATGTCTCGGTAGACATCACCTACCTACTTTTTCCTCGGCTTTATTAGATATTACAATAACATAAAGTAAGTTCCTAGTGTAGGCCGAGAGAAAAAAAGCCGGCGGAAAAAAAACTGTCGGTACTCTTTTAAAGCCTTTTATAGCCTAAATTAACTAACTGATCTAAAAATATAACTAAAAACTGCCCAAAAGTTTTCAGAAATAGTGAAAATAAAGTCATCGTTACCTGTTGTTTCGTTATTATATCTAACTCAGCGTCTAATATGTCTTTCTGTACCTCTTGCAACGTCTTCGGTTTCTTAGCGTTCACCTGGTGACAAAAACATCAATTAATTTTACGCTTATAGATAAATTGTAAAACGCAGTTAGTTACAGCACTTTTTACAATAAACATATTACATTTAAACCCGGTTTCTATATTCACAAAACTGTTCGTTTTAGTTACGAATCGTATTATGAATATTGAAAATCAGGATTTAGACAATACAAAAGCATTTAATAGAACAACGAAAAAAAAAGAAGGTTTAGGAATTTAGGTCTAGTGCTAGTCTATGTATTTTATCACATTTTAAAATTTATAAATCTTTATTCAAATAATATTAATTTTACTGAATCTTATTTGTACGCAGATTGGTTATAATTTAGACATAATAGGCAACTTTTTTTAGCTAGCTTTTTGGAATAGTTACCCGAAAACTGGAATTTGGAAGATTTCTTCTAAATTTTGGGAAAATCGGTTTTTTATGAACAAAAACATAAAGTTTAGATTATAAGTTTAAACTATTTAAATATAATAATAATTAACTATTAGTCTATCTGTTAAATAGCTAGTTGATTTTTTTTAACTATGCTTAAAAAGCATTTTTTAAAACTATGAAATACTCATATTGGATTTTATTTTATTTATCGATTGTATTTTATATGGTTTAAGAATATCAATTAAGTTTTGATTAAACCGTTGTTCTACCAAATTTTTTATATGTACAGACAAGCCAAGTCAGATTTATTATATATATTTACAGAAAGAGCTGCGATGTAATATTAAAATACATTAAGTTTTTTTATTATTTGTATTGCGTTATTTACTAAAAACAAGTAAATTGTTAATAAATTTGAAAATTTCGTAACGATTTTATGGAGACGTTAAATAGAAGCGCGCTGAAGTTAACATAACATCTTTACTTTTCGACCGACTTCATAAAAGGAGATTATCAATTCGACTATTTTTTTATCGAAGTAAAACTTCTTTATGAACGCTTGACTTGGGGAGTAAGCTGGTGAATGAGTGGCGAGAGCATTACGAAAAGTGTGATCGGGCGAGGCGAACGGAAGTTGAGAGGGAGATATAAATTGTATATTACTAGTTAAGCAATTTTAGTTTTTAAGTTGTGTATGAACTATTTCTGTATCTTTTTATGGCTGTAACTCGTTCTGAATGTGATTAAATAAATAAATAAAGTACCGCTACTCATAAAAGTTATTTTATAAGTTCTGTAATAATATTTCTATTTACTACTGACTAATTAATATCTGTTTTATTTCAACTCTAATTCTACTTAATTTTCAGTATTTCCAATTACAGAAACTTAGTAACTAAACTACTAAACAAACTAAGCTACTAAACAAAAAATAAAAAAATGCACTCTTTTACAATTAAATAATATAATATTATTAATACAAAGTTTAGTTATTTTCAAAAGAGTAACTGCGGATATTCTTGCCGATTCTTCTCTGCTGAATCTGAATTCCGAATCAGTTGTCGGTTCACTTTTAAAAATAATAATAGCTTAAAAATTTAATTTGTAAAATGACGATTCGTAAGTGCTTTTGAAGCCTATTTTTTTATTATCTATATGTATAAAAGAGATTTCCACCCATTGACTCATCACGATATCTCTGGAACCATAAGGCCTAGAGACTTGAAATTTGGTAGGAATATTCCTTTCGCTAAGTAGAGGTAAGTTAAGAACGGATTTTACAAAATTCCACCCACAAGAGGGGGTTGCAGGGGTCAATAACATAAATGGCAAAACAACGTTTGCGGGGTCAGCTAGTTTATTTATAAAGCCATACACCTATATAAGGTTAGGACTATTTGAATAAAGTTATTTTGATTTGAATTGAATTTAAAGAATTTGATATTATTTATTAGGCAAAGTTCAATAGTTCTATTGAGAGATGATAGAAGACAAAAATATGTAAACTAAATATTTATATATATTTACATTTTATGTTATTTATAATATGTTTTAACAATGATTATGATCTAATGACATTTAAGCGTCTCTCCACCGACACTTAATTATTTACATTTAATGATATATAATATGTAAATATAATATTTTAATGATATATGTCTAAGCGAGTGCGTTTTTATATGATATAAAACGATCGTTGCTTGATGCGCATGCGCCTTGATTAATTGATTAATTATTTCAGCCTTTAACGCCCCACTCCTGGGCATAGACCTCTTTCTACGTGTAAGAGAAGAATCGGATTTATGTTTAGTTATGTATATTTCGGATGTTCCCTACGGGCCGTGCTCTACGCGCCTATTGTATAAATAAATATAACAAAAAATTAATATTAATATGTATTAATATTAATACATATAATTAAAAATTAAGAACTTTTATTTATATTTTGCTATAAATTTTTAAATATTCAGTATAATTTTATTTAAAATAATTCATTACAATATTACATTTGACTATTGAATGTTGACTTAACCGAATGAGATATAAGTAATTTTAAGTTTTTGTAAACGATAATAAAAGAAAAAAATTATAACATAAAAACAAAAATCATAACAGACATACAAACACACAAAAACTCGAAAAAATAATAATAACAAAGCGACTAAATTTTAAAGCGTAGGAAATAAAAAAATACAGCACGCCATTCAATAGAAAAGAAATAGAGTAAAAATATGTATTTATATTTAAAACAAAAAACACGAAATAAAACTACAAAACACTCGGTAATTTTTACAGTTTACCAACTGTGAAAAGATAAATAATAATTATTATTATTTCATTAACCCCTTTTCCTAAAGTATCTTATTGAAGTAAAACTTCTTTACGCAAGCTTGACTTGGAGAGTAAGCTTTTTTACTTTTCGTTTCTTATCATACCTTTATTTAAAGTTTAAAAACTGAGTGTTTTAACATCTATACTAATATTATAAAGAGGTAAAGTTTTTAACTTTGTTTGTTTATACGGGGTAATCTTCGCTAATACTGATCCGATCATGAAGATTCTTTTACTAACAGAAAGCTACACTATTCAGGTATACTTTAAGTGTTATTGAACAAAAAAATTCAGTGAAAAATAATAGTATATGTAAATCAAGTCGGAGAAATGCTAGCGAAATGAAAACTTTACTATATATTTGCATCACAAAAATAATTAACGCCCAACGAAGTGGGCACGGGTCGGCTAGTTACAAAATACATTGTTTAGAAGTCACATTCAGTCAGTTTTCCCTTTATTTCATTAAGAATTTTAAATGTAAATTTGACATCACATGTGTATGAATAAATTTTCCCATTATTTCATTCAATTTTAATGTGAACTTAGCAACATGCATTATTTTTATGTAAATTTTTCTTCTTCGACTTCCAAATAATTATTATAAATAGATTTAATGGTGTACTCAACATGTGAAATATTAAAATGTGCATGTAATTTTATTTCATGCATCAAAATGTATTTTTGCAAACGCCTTTAAAATATATCGTAAAAAGAGAATAGAAGAGTAATTTTCAAATGCATGTATGATTATATAGACATGTCAAGCACGCGGACATGTAGGGAACGCGCCATGTGGGACGTGCATGTAACATGTGCATGTCACATGCGGCGCATGCGCACGCAACGTTCGGTACCTGATCGAGTTGGAGCCGAGACATCGACCTTGCCACTGACTCGTCCTGTTTTTTTATTAAATACTATTTTATTATTTTTATATATTTTTTTTAAAACATAAAAATTAACTAAAAAAATAAATTAGAATTTATGCTTTTTTAATGTTTTCATTTAAATTAATTCAAATTAAATTTTATCAAAAAAATTGTAACTTATTTGAATACAGTAAATTTTAAATTTCCATTTTGATGATTATAATATCATTTAAGTACTTAAAAGGTAAAATAAATCGAATATCTTCATCCAAAACTAAAATTTTGTAATTATTTCCATATTTATACTTACTGCCTATTACCTAAGCACGGCAGTATAAATATAATATATAACGGTCACTTAGAAACCAATATAAAATTATCATATCCAAAATTTCGATCTAGCGGGTACATCGTTCCATAGCTTAATTGGCTAGAGCATCGACACAGTGAGTCGGAGATGCGGGTTCGATCCCCGCTGGAACGGATTTTTGATATGATATTTTTTTTTTAAATGTATATATATGTATATGTATATATTTATGTATATAGAAAGCATATAACATTAAATCTGACCTGTATCTGCTTCAGCATGCTGTTGTTAGCAATCAATTCCTTGCTAAGTTTCTCGATGCCCTCTTGAGCTGCGTTGATAGCTTTCAACAGAGCGTCCCTCTGGGTTTCCGTCACATTGCCTGAAAGAAAAAAAATCAATTTAACATCATAAAACTGTTGTTACACATCCGCTTATCTAAGACCAACTTTCCATAGAGGTATTTTTTTTTAAATATATATAACCAGGTCGGCGAACAAGCCCACGGCTCACTTGATGGTAAGACAGTAGCCTATAGACGCCTGCAACACCAGAAGCATCGCAAGCGCGTTGCTCACCTTTCCCACGACCCTACCCACGAGCTCTACCTTACTCACTAAGAAACACAACCCTTCTCGAGAGCAATTTTATTTAACTGTGATCTTCTGTAAGGTCGAGGTACTACCCCAGTCGGGCTGCTCCAGACCTTGAAATTCAAAATATTTTATTCAGCATAAAATTATTACAATTTCTTACTGAACGTCATGAGTCTACTACCAGTTCGGAAAGAAGAAGCCTCTGACCTGAGAAGAACTGGCGGATGAAACTCAGCGGGACCAGAGCAGTAACAATAATTTTATAGGTTGAAATAGCCTGGAGGCGATCACATCATTCCCAAGGCGTACTGTTTTCTTGAGCAGGAGGTAGGGCACAGTAGGAAATTTCCTGCTCAAAATATGGAGCAGCCCGACTGGGGAAGTACCCCGACCTTACAGAAGACCACAGCTAAATAATACTGTTTTCAAGCAGTATTGTGTTCCTGTTGGTGAGTAAGGTAGAGCTCCTGGGGACATTGGGGATAGGGTCGGCAACGCGCTTGCGATGCTTCTGGTGTTGCAGGCGTCTATAGGCTACGGTCTTATCATCAGGCGAGCCGTACACTTGTTTGCCGACCTAGTTACATAAAGATATATCCTGCTAAGCCCTAACTCAATAAAGCCTGACTGCACTGACCGGTCTCGAGGCGCTGTATGAGTAGACGTTGCTGCTGCAGCTGAGTGTGCAGCAACTCTTGCGCACGCCGATGCATCTCCACCACTTGCTTGTTACCGGCCTTTAGTGGAGGTTTGTTCACTACCGTCGTCTCCTGACCGTTTGACGTCTCCTTGGCCTGTTAAATGAGTATTAAAATAAATAAATTATAGTTTAAAAAAGCGTGTTAAAAAAAAAACAAAAAAAAAACACGCTTTAATAGCAAACGAACTAAAAAGTAGAAAATGCTAATAAAAGCGTGTTGACTTTAACATAAAGTTATGAGAATATTGTATTGTCATCGGCCCTTGACTGGACCCCTGTGCAAATTTGCAAGTTAATCAGACTCCTAGAAGTAGGTGAAAATGAAGTTCAAAGATTCCGTTACATACATACATACATACAGGTCAAGCTAATAAAAGCGTGTTAAAAACAAGTGTGCTTTAGCTTTAGACCACACGACAGAAATAAAACTTCTGCACGATAGGCCTGCACCCTGTCTTAGATATACGAAACGTAACTGGCCATGAGAGAAAGAGAGAAAGAAAATGTGTGCTAGCATCTCTCTCTCTTGCTCTGTTCACATCGCCCGATGGCACTTTTTGTAACCCTCTCGTCACGCATTCACCAGCTTACTCCCCAAGTCAAGTGTACGTAAAGAAGTTTTACTTCAAAAACTAATGACATTGTACGCCACTGGCTGAATAGAGCTTGTAGCTGTTCAAAATGTATATGTGTACCTTCGTTCACAATAAAGTGATTTAAGTAACATTTGGTTATTTGGAACCGATACCAGATTATACGGGTAGTATTACTGTTTGGGGCATTGAATAGTTTCTATGAATCATGGTATGATGTATTATAGCCTATTAGCTCTTGTAATGTTCGTGTCAAGGCTGCACTGTAGAAAATATTTTCTTGAAATTCAACCATTTTGTTTACTTAGGTTTACCTTTAATTCTATTTATGTTTTTTTTTTTTTGAAGTGAAACTTCTTTAGAATCGTTGCGATTTCAAACCGGAAGGCAACAACAGGGAAGGTCGAGCCGGCCGCGCTCCAAGCCGCTAATTTTAAATTAGTTTT
This sequence comes from Melitaea athalia, assembly GCA_905220545.2. Taxonomy (NCBI): domain Eukaryota; kingdom Metazoa; phylum Arthropoda; class Insecta; order Lepidoptera; family Nymphalidae; genus Melitaea; species Melitaea athalia. Next base: position 1,562,504 of record HG992206.1, read on the forward strand.
TTTTTTTTATTAGTTTGCCAAAGAAGTTTCACTTCTATCGTGTGTGAATCGCACACACACCTTTTTTTTTTTGTTATGAACTAGTTTTTTTTTTTTTTAATATAGTCTAATCCTACCTTTTCGGCCTGTTTGATGTCGGCGGTGGCTTTGATGTTGTCCCTGTTGATGAGGACCTTGTTGTGCGACATGGGCAGGTCCTGTCTCTCCGTCGGCTTGCTCGCCTGCTGGCCGCTCGGCGCTGTGTTCTCTTGTTTATTCTATACACGACAAACAATACAATTAGTTCAATCAAGGCCTATCTCTAAATTATACCTATACCACAACAACTAATATACATTATAACATTTATAGTTATTACACATTTTATACAACACAAAACATTAGTAAAACTGAAACTGAAGTTTACTATTGTCTTTTAGTATCGAAAATAACTTGAAAATAGTGTATGGCAAAGCTTTGAAATGGCAATATATAACATATTAATTAATTTTCTCTCTTGACTAAGTACCCTAAGCGACACTATTTATTTAAAGAATTTAGGAGAAAATGACAAAATATAGACATTAAAGGCCAATGCATACGTAACTTGTTTTTCCCGTACGTGAAGTTAATTTCATACAAAATCACATGCCCCGTCCCGTACGTGATTCCGTTGCGTATGCATTGTCCTATGCATCTCTTGCTCTTTGCTATACATTTTGTATGAAACGATATTCCAAAACTTCACGTTTCCGTCCCGTCCACGTTACGTATGCATTGGCCTTGAGAACAACACACAAACTGTCCTTTTCAACAGTCGGAGCTTGTTTCTCTGCTACTCACCTCAGGGTTGTGCCAGAAGACTTTGATAAATCTGTTATTGAGCACAGCTTCCGTGCTCTTGTAGGCTATATTGGCTTCAGTCGGATTTGAAAATGTTATGATGGCCGCTTCGGGGTCTCCTTCGTAGCACACCTGATAATTTAAAGTATGGATTTCAGTAACAAATTGTTATATCTTAAGTTTTTAATCTGTTGGTAATCAACTTTTGATTAAACTATATATTCAAGGATTATAAAGTAACTTACTTTCTTCTAAGATTAATTTTTATTGTATAGAAAAGAAAAACCTATTAGAAATGTTTTTTTTTTTCTATCTATTAGAAATGTAATAAAATTTTTATTTATTTATTTATTTATTTAATTTAATTTATTTTGTTTTTCTTTTTTTTTTATTTTACTTTCACTGCTATAACGACAAGTAAAAAATTTACAATGTGTCTAATTTCAAGCTGTATTTTACCTTTTATTTTTACTGAGGTAGGACTTAAAAATATATTATTCAAAATCTGTAGCACGACCGGGGAAATACCTCGACCTCACAGAAGACCACAGCTAAATAATACTGTTTTCAAGCAGTGTTGTGTTCCTGTTGGTGAGTAAGGTGACTAGAGCTCTTGTAACACTCTTGGAGTTGCAGGCATCGATGAGATAGTAGTTTATCATCAGATACTTATTACTGCACTTGTTTACTTCCATATTGTTATACAAAAGATCAGACAAACCTACGCTTCTGCCTGTAAATCCCACTGCTGGACATAGGCCTCTTTCTCCAAGTAGGAGTAGGATTGGAGATGCTCCAATGCGGGTTGGCAGATACACTGCCTACTATGAGTAATTATTGCTATCAGGTGTACATGATGACAACCCGGACCGACGGCTTGACGTGCTCTCCGAGGCACGGTGGGGAGACCCACACTGACCTGTATGTTAACAATCTTCCCAAACTTGCTGAAGTGATTATTTAGATGTGTGATATCGTTGAGTCCACACGGCACTTTCTTTACTTCCAGCGAGCAATTCGCTGCATTAGCGGGCAGGCGGGTGGGCCTTGTTGTACCTGATAAAAACAATATTTATTTATTTATACTTTATTGTACACCACAACTACATTTTAAACATTAAACACATTTAAAGACATTTACAGACTGTGAAGTACAATGGGCGGATTTATGGCTATTTAGCCATTTCTTCCAGACAACCCAGAATCTATATATATAAAAGAGATTTACACCCATATATTGACTCATCACGATATCTCTGGAACCATAAGGCAGAGAGACTTGAAATTTGGTAGGAATATTCCTTTCGCGGAGTAGAGGTCAGCTAAGAACGGATTTTACGAAATTTCACCCACAAGAGGGGGTTCCGGGTGTTAATAAGATATATGGCAAAACAACGTTTGCGGGGTCAGCTAATATATAGCACAGATGATAACAAAATAACATGAGAACCGCTTGACAAAATAAACTGTTTTTTTTAAGGGGATATTCTGGTCTACAAATAAAAAAAAAGTCAAAATATGTAACTGTTATGAATTTTACTCAACGTGCAATAATACTAGGATATAAAAGACACATTAGGAGAAATTAGATGAAATTTGAAACGGTGTCGCTAGTGCAATGGTCATTAGAGCATCACTCACCGAGCCTGTTGTAGTCGAAGCTCTTCTTGCCGGGCGGCGCGTGCCGTGGAGGAGGGGGACCCGGCTCGTGCCTCACCCTGGAACAGTTCACACTTCAGAATCCACACTCATGCTATTATGTATAAAACAAAGTAAGGCAAGCAAGCGTAGCCGTCCACCGTCCAGTAACCTAGCGAGCTTAACTCGCGCCCGGAGGCACAATACCTTTTTAGCACCCCTCTCATTCGAAAACCATATAATATCGCTGTCCCCGGGCAATAAAGCGGTAATATCAAAAGTCAAATTTTACAGGAGAAATAAAACAAGCTAATTTGTTTATAGTGCAGCTTACAGTGATCCAAAACAGATGTTCAATATGTCAAATAAAAGCTAATTTTTTTACCAATTTAACCTTTTAAAAATAATTTTAATGGCATAAATACTAATTGAAATAATTGAAAAAATGTATAATACAATTTATAGATGATACTATTTTAATTGTAACATCATTAATAACTTTTATAAAAACACCAACCACTGAGATTCAGGAATGTAAGAAACTAATACGACTTAATTTCTACTTAAGATTTCGAGCGTACCAGCCGATTACCACCTTCTTCAGGAAAATTTTAAAGGCGTAATAGCATTGTACAGAATAAAATCTCTTGTGATTACTCAGTATTAAGTGTTTACAGTTTATTGATATAATACGTTTATATCCAAAAGCGCGGTTAAATTTATTACTGTTACTCTTTGTTTAAAAATTTAGTGTAAAGATGTTCACTGGTTTTTTGTGTTATGTTTTCTCCATGCAATAAAACTGTTATTGTCATTTATTCTAAAGAAATATTAATACAAAAAATCCGAAAAAAATAAGAGTGATAGATTGATACTCAGAGAAGCCAAAAATCAAATAACATTAAAAAAGGCGTAACTGGCGTTTACCGCTTTATTGCCCGGGACCAGCGATATGTCCAGCAATTTTTAGTTTTGTGAACCGTCTGGCGCCCCTTTGTGAGTTGCGCCCGGGGCATGAAAGGCAGTCTGTAGTACAGGCAATCCTCGACTTACGTGTTGTTTGTTTCGATTTACGTCGCGTATTCGAGAACTTAACACGCCGTAAGTACGAGGACTGCCTCTATTGATAAATGAAATAAAATACATAAAAATTAATGCTTTAATCGTACCTTGGAATGGGTACAAGTTCCCTCGGCGCCATTCTAGGAGGTGGAAGCGCGGGCGGAGCGTAGCCCACCACGCCCCCTCCCCAGATGTCGGGTGCCGCGGGATTGTACTCTGTTAACGAGATTGAAAATATTAATTCGAAATAAGGCTGTATCTTGTAATATACGATACTGTTTATATGTCACTTGATATTCATATACACACGCATGCACACGTACGCGTCCATGCACGCACCCACGTACGCAAAATGTTACAAAATTACTTAATATAATATCTGAGTGTGAGTGGTCGAGTGTGAGTTGTTGAGTGTAAGTCGTCGAGTGTGAGTGGTCGAGTGTAAGTCGTCGAGTGTGAGTAGTCGAGTGTGAGTCGTCGGGTATCAGTCGTCGGGTGTGAGTCGTCGGGTGAGTATTCGAGTGTGAGTTGTCGAGTGTGAGTCGTCGGGTGTGAGTCGTCGGGTGTGAGTAGTCGAGTGTGAGTCGTCGGGTGTGAGTAGTCGAGTGTGTCGTCGGGTGTGAGTCGTCGAGTGTGAGTGGTCGAGTGTGAGTCGTCGGGTGTGTCGTCGGGTGTGAGTCGTCGGGTGTGTCGTCGGGTGTGAGTCGTCGAGTGTGAGTGGTCGAGTGTGAGTCGTCGGGTGTGAGTCGTCGGGTGTGTCGTCGGGTGTGAGTCGTCGGGTGTGTCGTCGGGTGTGAGTCGTCGAGTGTGTGGTCGAGTGTGAGTCTAAGAGTGCTAGACGTCACTGACCGGGCACGGGCGCGGGCAGCGGCGCGGGCGGCAGCGCCAGCACGCGCGACAGCGCGGCGTCCTCCAGCACCACGGGGTCCGCGCCGTGGTCCCACTCGCACAGGTCGCCGCGCATGCAGTAGCCCTTCACTGCGGACCACAGACAACAACAACTATTACGATACGATTCGGCCTCTCATATCGTAGAAGGCTCGGCAACACGCTGCTCAATGCAGTTTGACGAATATATTCTCTACTATGAGTAACGATCGCTATCAGGCGTCCGTGATAACAACCGAACAGCTTAACTCTCCGTGGCACAGTAAGGAGACTCAAAAGATAGACATTCAACCCGGAAATAAATAATTGTACAAATACAAAGGTCTATCCCGAGCGGGAATCGAACCCGCAAACCGCCGCTACCACCAGATCGATGTCTAGTGATTACTAGTGTAAAGATGCTTTAAATACACATTATATTAATAGGTGGGTCAGTGGTCATTACCTCGCTAGCCATCCAGTTAGCGTTCATCGTCCATAGGCTACAGTAACCGCTTAACATCAGTTTTGCCACCATACATATTGTCCCAGAACCCACCCGCTCACCAACCCGCCTGCCCAGAGTGGTGACTATGAGCAACACACATGAGTGCATGACATTTTTGTGCGCTAACTTGTGGAGGCCTATTTCCAGCAGTGGACTTCGATAGGCTGAAGTGAAGTGACCATTTGCCCCACAATGGTGTGATAATCTCGTCAAACAAGTGGTTGGTGGGTATATCTTACCGTCAAAGTCCCTACACCTGCGTCGGTACGCGTCTGCGTGCTCCAGACGTGTTCCAGGCGGCGACATCGAACGGTCACGAGACCTGCAAACACAATTGTTTTATATTATACCTATTCATACTGCCTAGGGGAGTTTTTATAAGAGTAACTGCTTAGTTTCTTGCCGATTCTTCTCTAGAGACATTTCAAATCTGTGGTAGCTTTACATTACCAATAATTAATTTATTAAAACCTAATAAAATTACAGATTGTAAAATGACAAATAATGTGCTGTTAAAGCGTGCTTAGTTTAAAGTATTTTTTTTATTTTGATTACATTAATAATATACAGAAATTTTTTAAATCACAACAACTCACCGTTCCCTATCCCTCGAGCGGGATATCCTATCCCTGTGTTCTCTATCCCTCGACATCCTATCTCTCTCTATCTCTCTCTGAGGCCGTACTCTTTCCCTCTCCCTCTCCAGTTCTCGTTCTCGGAGGGCGGCTGGTGATCTTGACCTGGAAAGAACAATGTATTATTTACTATAATTAGTAGCCCGACTTCACGGTTGGGACCGTTGGCAGTGATCCCGTCTTGCGCTCCAGATGCGCGAATTGCGTATTACGATTATATCATTTTTGAAGTAAAACTTATTTACGCACGCATTTGTTCGGATGTTTACTACGTTTGAAAAAGAGTACTTATCTATACTAATATTACAAAGCTGAAGAGTTTGTTAGTTTATTTGAACGCGCTAATCTCAGAAACTACTGGTTCAAAATTCTTTCAGTGTTAGATAGCCGTTTATCGAGGAAGGCTGTAGGCTATTTTTTTTTTCAAATTAACGCGTGTGAAACCGCTGGGCACAGCTAGTAGAATAATAAAGTTTAAATGTCGTTTCTCTAATTTCAGAGCAACGCAAGTTTCCTTTTTTTTACTCTCACAACAAAAGACAAATAACCTTATATCTTACACAGGGTTATTAATTGTATAGTTATAGCCGTAGCGTGTATTTCATATAGGCAGAAAGGCACTGCCTATCTTGGCATGTTACTAAAAATGATATATAAAACATGAACATTACATATTTTTGAAAAAGACAAACCATAATTCAATTTAAATCTCCTTCAATTTGAAAAACACGTCGTCATATATGTATGCGATATCAGCGCCACACGACGGGCATTTTATGAAACCTCTTGTCTAAAATCCCTAACAAATGTTAGTAATTACAGAAAAACATAATTATAATCCTACAATTTTATAATGTCACGCGTCATATGGCATTCGAACAAAGTATTGTGTTTTTAACATTGGTCGTATAACAATAAAAACAGGCACTGCCTGACAATAAACTATCAAATTAAATTGTCTTGATTTCAATAGAGTTTGTACCAATAATTATGATTATTTATTGACACGGTCGCGATTCGCCAATCGTTTCCGCCAACCAATCACAGTCTACAGATCACTTCAGTGTATTACATTTTGATTGGCTAGCCTGGGCTAATGGATAATGGTGGATAATGACAATTCAGTATTCACTTTGAGTTTTTCGTTTGTGCGGTGTTGTAATTACTTAATTAGTGAAAATATGAATATATTAGTAATGGATAAGTTTATTTGTGAAATATGTAACAGAGATGTGTGTATACTGAAAGTAGTGTTTTTTTTTTGCTTGTTATTCGAAACTTCTAAATCAGTTTGGAATTGTAATGGGTATGTACGTAGATTTGCACAATTTCACTAATGCTGTAAAAAAAAACATGATCAGTCAAAGGACATGACGAGTAACTTTTCACTAAATAAAGGTAATTATTCAATTAATTATTAATTAAGAACCGTAAATAATATTCATGTAAATTATTTTCTGGTTGTAATATAAAAAAAAAATACTTAAAGTGACATCTAATTTAAGAATCGACCTTTAATTCAAAGGACTAGTTCTGCGAAGATTGTTTTCGATATATGGCGTATATATGTGATATTAGATCGTTCAATAAGTCCCGAGACTAACCTGGAAATGGCGCATATATTAAAAACTCTTTTGATTTTTAAAAAGTACTGGCTATCAATACAAGAATATGTGTCAAACTTTAAAAATGGAACAATAAAATTATTGATTTTGAAACATTTAAGTGACGCTACGGTTGCAATTTCGATACAATGGAAAAAAAACGAGTTTCGCGTGTTGATAAAACATTGTTTTTTAATGGGAAAAAATACCGTTGAAGCACAGCAATGGTTTATAAAATGTTGTGCAGGATCAGCTCCCTCTAAAGCAACCATTTGTCGGTGGTATGCCGACTTCAAACGCGGTCGCATTGACACCAATGATGGGGAACGCTCAGGTCGTCCAAATGAAGCAGTGACTCAACAAAATATTAACCAAGTCCTCAAAATCGTATTGGAAGATCGGAAGGTAAAAGTGCGAGAGATAGCCGAGATAGTGAAGATTTCAGCTGGTAGTGTTTTCACTATTTTACATAAAAATTTGGCCATGAAAAAGCTTTTTTCTAAGTGGGTGCCGCGATTGCTTACAACTGATCAAAAGGAACAACGTATCAATGATTCAGAGCGATGTTTGGCGCTGATGAATCATAATAAAAAGGATTTTTTACGTCGGTATGTAACAATGGATGAAACCTGGATATACCATTTCACTCCGGAATCCAATCGGCAGGCAGCGGAGTGGAGAGCGACTGGTGAAAGCCGCCCGAAGCGTCCAAAGACTCAGAAATCGGCCGGTAAGGTTATGGCGTCTATATTTTGGGATGCGCATGGAATACTTTTCATCGACTACCTTGAAAAGGGGCAAAATATAAATAGTGACTATTACATGTGCTTATTGGAGCGATTGAAGTACGAAATTGCGGATAAACGGCCTCACATGAACAAAATGAAAGTGGTGTTTCACCAGGACAACGCGCCTTGTCACAAGTCCGTGAGAACGATGGCCAAAATTAACAAATTGGGCTTCGAATTGCTTCCTCATCCCCCTTATTCGCCAGACTTGGCCCCCAGCGATTACTGGCTGTTTACAGACCTCAAAAAAATGCTTCAGGGTAAGAAATTTGACTCAAATAGTGAAGTTATCGCAGCAACGGAGGCTTATTTTAAAGCCAAAGACAAATCGTTCTACACACATGGGATAGAAAAGTTAGAAAAGCGTTGGAGGGACTGTATCGCACTTGGAGGAGACTATGTTGATGAATAAAAATTAATTTTATAAAGAAGACCTTTTTTTAGTACTTAGTCTCGGGAGTTATTGAACCACGTGTTAGATGGCGCTCTTCAGCAATTTGGTGATTTTTAATTGTTTTTGTTTTTTTTTTTTCATTTCGTTATTTTTAACTTCGTTTTATTTAATTAGTTTGCGAAAGAGGTTTCACTTCTAACATGTGTACTTTGTACGCACGCAATTTTTTTTGACTGCCTACCCTGTCTAAAAACTTTATGCACGCCACTGAGTAGTATAGAACTCACCGCGACCGGCTCGTGTGTCTGTCGGCGGCGGGCGGGCTCCGGTTGCGATAGCGACCGCGAGGCGACGGCGATCGCGATACCCTCCTGTACAAGTCGTTACATCGTTACTTTATATACTTTATCATTTACTATATAGGGGTATAGCCATCCCCCGCAGTTTCAGTCGCGTCAATTTAAGGTAAGAATGTACTTGAAGAACTTACAACTGGCAACAACAGAAGCATCGCAAGCGCGTTGCCGACCCTATCCCACCAGGAGCTCTGGTCACCTTAGGAACACAACACTGCTTGAAAGCAGTAGTGTTTAGAAGTGATCTTCTGTAAAGTCGAGGTACTTTCCCAGTCAGGCTACTCCGGATTTTGAGCACGATATTTCCAGCTGGGTCCTACCTTAGCTAACTATACTGTGTGGTTTACTTTAATATGAATATCAACAATAACCTATAATGGAGATTATTGTTGACAGCAATAATGAATTATAAATACCATGCATTTATTACCAAATATCTATCTAAGTTAGTAAGTTAGTGAAGCATTCGAGAGCATGTGCATACAATTGTAATGGGCGAGACTAGAGGTAATTCATTTCATTCACAATTACAATAAATAACTTTGAACATAAATACTCGGAACATTTCAAAAAATTAAAATAAATATAAAATACTTCGACGACCACTGGAATGAAAAATCAGTCAGTCAGTTCAGTAGGTGGGAAATTAAAATCAAAAAATACTATATCATTCATTTTACAAATTAAAATTGAATTTGTTTTTGAAATTTTCAAGAATTACTAACGATTAGAAATGTAGATTTTGCACAGAATAACTGGCAAGTAACTGTTTCTAACAAATAAATGATAGTTAATGTGAAGCCATTAGCAGAGGAGAACAGACGACACTAATCGAAATCAGTAGATAACAGGCGAGAGCAGTAAAAAGCAGACAAGAGCAAAATTAGAACACTATAGAGCATTTGAGAGCACTCTAGATCACCCGTAGAGAGGAGTCAAGAGCAAACGAGAACATTATTGAGTTATCGAGAGCAGTCAATAGAATTCGAGAGCAGATGAGAGCACTATTGAGAGCAGTCCAGATCACTCAAAAACACTTATAGAGCAGTCAAGAACAAACGAGAGCAGTAAAGAGCAGAACTAGAAGTATTTAGAGGTCGAGAGCAGTCAAGAGTAAGACGAGAGCTGTCAAGAGCATAACTAGAGCTCTACAGAGCAGTCAAGAGCACTACAGAGCAGTCAAGAGCACAACAAGAGCACTACAGAGCAGTCAAGCGCACAACAAGAGCACTACAGAGCAGTCAATTCCAGAAGACTCGTAGAGCAGCCTGGCACAGTGACGGTGTTAGTGCTGTTAGAGTACCTCCCGTACCTCCGCTCGTGTTCGTTGCGCGGCGGGCGGCGCGCGCGGCCGCGGCGCTCCCACGAGTGCGAGCGGCGGCGCCGGCGCTCCTCCTTGTCGCGGTTCTGGAACGAGGACGTAACATAACATAGCAATACACTTTATTGTACACCAAAACATAAATACATAATACATATCAGATTTATTTTAGCAAACTATCATAAGGTACAAAGGGCGGCTTTAGCGCTGAAAAGCGATCTCATTCAGGCAACCTAGGGGCAGAGGAGACATTGATTGATTCATTCATTTGGCCTGTAACCTCTCACAGTTGGGCATAGGCCTCTCTCTCAATATATAGGAGGGGTCGGAGCTTAATCTGGTTACAGTTTGGAAAATTTAGCATCGTGATACAAATTTCTAGACAAGACATCAAGGTTGCAGGGTGTCTGTTGGTTGTTTTTTTTTTTTGGTTTAGAGATAATCTAGTCTCTATTTAGCCCACGTCCCCCTGTTTTTCTGAACCCCTTGATTGTTCTCGAAATATGCACAAATTAGTAAACTACGTTCTAAACCATAATCCACTATATTATGTGTCCAAATTGAAACATAATCTGAAGACATGACAAAGTGTATAACAAAAAAGAGATTTATTGTTATGTAAAAGTAAAAATAAAATTGAAAAGTATATAGTAAAAAAGAAAAAAATTATAATGGCAAAAATCTATAGTGATAAAAAACAATAGCAAAGGCCATAGGACGATAAGCATACCGAGTCGGCCCCAGAAAGGTATTGGGCTCATAATTTCAGGAAATGTTGGTACTCATGAGATACTTTGATGCTGCAAGTTTCAGATTTTTATTTATTACCGTTTCCGAAAAAATCCGAAAAAAATGAAAATCAGTATCAAAAAATTTTCTCAGCACCGTGTGAATCGATTGATCTAAATACCGGATATGTTGGGGGGCATGATGGTACCTTCTACGAAAAAAAATATGAGCAATATTGGTTCATAAGAACCTTAAAAAAAACGAGGTTATTTTTTTAATTTTAACTTTTAACCATGTTACGATAACGATAACATTATGAAACTATGTTTTTTGAATTCCTCATTTAATTTTCAATGAAATTATGATCTTGGATTTTTAAAAAAAACGGTACGCCACATTGAAAAAAAATAAAAACAGATTTTTTCTTTTTATTATTTAACTCTTGTACTATGTATGTACTCTGTAGACCAGTGCTTTTTAATAAGCCTTTGAAAATGGTAAAAAGGAATAAAATTATAGTAGGATGAAACCCATTGGAAAAGAAAGAGAATACAATGAAAATGAAAGGAAAATAAATTACGAGCGATGTGAGGTTGGGAAGGGTTAAAGTTAAGGGTAAAAAAACGGTTTATCTCGATTTCCGGCTAAACAACAAGTCCTATTGAAAAAAGTTAAATGGCAAAGTTGTAGATAATAAAAATAATTACTTATAACGTTTTGTATTTACACTTTTTTCCCATTACCTCAAAATTCATGTGAACATTCAAAATACCAAGTTTTTGGTTGTTTTTTGGTTTTTTATTTTTATTTTTTACAATTTTTTTTACTACGCAGTTTGGTTTAAACTTACTTTTTATGTCCCAAATACACTGTATTTTTTTTTTAAATAATACTATGGTGAATGTTCTCAGAAAATGCTCGCTATAGCCTGCAGCTATTGTGAGATTGTACTTGAGCCTTCAATATATTGGTTTTATCTCTGACAAACTGAATAGTTATATTATCTGAATCATCCATTGTCTCTGCTAAATATAATATTGCTTGTTTATATCGATAGGAACCCGTAAATAAAAGTTTCAAGTCTTTTTCGGTCATTTCTGGTAAATCTGTCAAATTACTAGACAGAATTGCCTCAAATATAATTGTGTTTGCTCGCAAACGAAAAAAAAAACGACTTCAATTATATCGACAAGTAATATGTTAGCCGACGAAAAAAAATTACTACGATTTTTGAGGGTTCCCCTCGATTTCTCTGGGATTCCATCATCAGATCCTGGTTTCCTTATCATGGTACCTAAGTTGGGATATCTCCTTTCCAACAAAAAAAAAGAATTATCAAAATCGGTTCATAAACGACGAAGTTATCCCCGAACATACATTAAAAAAACACATACGGTCGAATTGAGTAACCTCCTCCTTTTTTGAAGTCGGTTAAAAAAGTTCTGACTGACTGAGGTTACTGACCTGGCTGCAGGTAAGTATAGCAATCATAGAGATGGATGCCTACTACAGTAAGGTATATGTATAATATAAAATATTGACGGTTTTAGCTTACTACATGTAATTAACATGAGGGAAAAGATAAAAAAAAAGTTTTTTTTTTTAAGTATTATTAATTGCAGCAGGCTAACTCTGCCAGGGTCACTTCGGTGGCACTGCCGGTCCCAAGCCCGGGTAAAAGAGGAGGGTTCTTCGTAGTGCTAACCACTCTACGAGGATAAAAAGGATTCCGGTTCCGAAATCTAACATGAAGAATAAATCCGGACTGTCTCAAAACCAACGACCTCGGCGAAGACTAAAGGAAAAACGTTTATGCTTACGGATTGGAACATGGAACGTACAAACTATGCTTCAGATAGGAAAAATGAACGAAATCGCACGCGAGATGAGTAAATACAACGTTGATATCATTGCTCTGCAAGAATTAAGATGGCAAGGCAGCGGTGTGATTACTAAATCACACTACACAGTTTATTATAGCTGTGCAGAAAAGCAAGGAGCTTATGGCACTGGATTTATGATTAGCAAGAAAATCAACGAATGCGTACTAGGTTTCGAACCAGTCAATGAAAGAATATGCAGACTGCGCATCAAAGGAAAGCTCTACAACACCACATATATATGCACCTATGCTCCTACAGAAGACGCAACGGATGAGTATAAAGAGAAGTTCTACGAGGACCTTCAAAATGTATGCAGCAAAGTTCCTAAGTATGATGCTCTGTGCGTCATTGGTGACTTTAATGCTAAGATAGGAAAAGAGGACATATACTCGGATGTCATCGGCAAGGACTCACTGCACGAGGAAACTAGTGACAATGGTGAAAGGATATGCAACTTTGCAATTGCCAACAACCTATTCATCTGCGGCACCAAGTTTCCTCACAAAGATGTCCACAAAGGAACATGGAAAGTACCCGGTAGAACAATGTGCAACCAGATCGATCACATATTATACAGCAAGCGCAGGTTGTCCAATGTACAGGACGTGAGGGTGTACAGAGGAGCCAATTGTGACTCTGACCATTTCTTACTTGTCGCGGCACTGAAAGAAAAGACTTGTCGTATTAAGAACACAAGCGGTGAAAGGCGAAAGAAATGGAACACGGAAAAACTCAAAGATGACACCACAGTAGATCTATACAAGAAGGAAATTGAACAAGAACTGAAAAAGACTATTCCTAGCGATGACATAGAAGAGGAATGGAAAAACATCAAAGCATCCATCACCACAGCTGCTGAGGTAGTGCTGGGAAGAATAAAAACAACAAGAGAAGAAGAATGGTTCGATGAGGAGTATAGGAAGGCATTAGATGAAAAGAATCGAGCGCGTCTTGCTTGCCTTGAGGAAAACAATGACACTAACAAACATTTGTATACAACAGAGCGAAGCAAATGCCGAAAAATGGCCAGAAAGAAGAAAAGAGAAGTAGAGAACTCAAGGATCAGCAAAATTGAAGATCTAAGGGAAATAAACCACACGAGACATTTCTTCCAGAGGGTTAATATTATGCGAAAAGGGTATCAACCCAAAACGAACGCATGTCGGAATAGCGACGGCGACCTTTTAACGGAAAAGGAGGACATTATTGAGCGATGGCGTGAACACTTTGAAAACCTCTTAAATGTTAGCGACGATGACTCAGATGTACTACCTACGTACTACAATGTCGAAGAACAGCTTGAACCACCCACACTACTAGAAATAAAAGAAGTTCTTAACCAACTTAAGACAAACAAAGCACCAGGAACTGATGCAATTAATGCTGAGATGCTGAAAAGTGGTGGACCATCGCTTGAAGATAGACTTCATCGCCTTGTCACAACAATCTGGAACGTAGAGAGAATGCCAGAAGAGTGGAATCTAGCCATTATTGCACCCATATATAAGAAAGGCGATAAAACGGAGTGTGGCAACTATAGAGGAATTTCGCTTCTCCCTATAACTTATAAAGTGTTTTTCGGAGTTGTTTACAGACGATTGCGCTCTTATGCTGAGGAAATATTAGGCGAATACCAGTGCGGCTTCAGACCGGGTCGCTCAACTGCTGACCAGATTCATCTTATGCGTCAAACAATGGAAAAGGCCTATGAATTTGACATAAACCTTCATCACATATTTGTCGACTACAGACAGGCGTTTGACAGCATACGACGCAAGAGAGCGCTTTTTAGTATGATGGAACTGGGCATACCAAGTAAGTTGGTAAGACTTGTCGAAGCCGTATTGGAGAACTCCAAAGCTGTGGTAGCCATTCAAAACGAAATGTCTCAGCCTTTTGACATACATTTCGGAGTCAAGCAGGGGGATGCACTCTCGTCCATCGTATTCAACCTTGCCATTGAAGCTGTTATTCGTAAACTGAACATCAGGGGACTAATCGACTATAATACGTCACAAGTAGCCGCATACGCTGACGATATAGTCATATCAAGCAGGTCTCAAAACAGCATGATCAATCATTGCTCGAACCTCGAAGCCAAGTCTGCAAAGTATGGATTGCAGATAAATGCATCCAAAACGAAATATCTAGCAACTAGTAGACTACCAGAACCAGCAAGTAACATCAAGGTTGGCGATAGTGAAATTGAAGGGGTGGAGAGATTCAAGTACTTGGGATCAATGCTTACTGGCCAAAATGGGATGGACGAAGAGATAAAGGCAAGGATTGTTAGCGGCAACAAGTGCTTTTATGCGTGCAGCAAAATCTTTTCCTCGAAATTGCTTAGCGTTACATCAAAACTGACTATATACCGTACCATTATCAGGCCCGTAGTTACTTATGCCTGCGAAACGTGGACGCTAACGCAGAGAGATGAGCGAAGACTGGCAATATTTGAAAGAAAAGTGCTGCGCCGAATATTCGGAACCGTGAAAGACGACAATGGAACATACCGACATCTAATGAACCACGAAATAGACGCGCGCATAAAAGGTGAAAATATTGTCAGGTTTTGCAAGTCTCAAAGACTGAGGTGGGCAGGCCACTTGGAAAGAATGCCGGAAACCAGGCCATCCAAAATAATATCTAAGTGGACACCGCAGCAGAAGAGACCAAGAGGAAGACCGAGGAAAAGATGGAAGGATTGCGTAGAGGAGGATCTGA
This sequence comes from Melitaea athalia, assembly GCA_905220545.2. Taxonomy (NCBI): domain Eukaryota; kingdom Metazoa; phylum Arthropoda; class Insecta; order Lepidoptera; family Nymphalidae; genus Melitaea; species Melitaea athalia. The sequence goes on from HG992206.1 coordinate 1,577,835, forward strand.
GGGCGATGGGCAAGTTTACGAACTGGAGGAGGGTCGCCAGAGATCGTGACATGTGGAGGAAAATCGTGGAGGAGGCCAAGACCCACAAAGGGTTGTAGCGCCACTGGAAGTAAGGAAGTAAGTAAGTAAGTAATTGCAGCAGGCTTATGGTGGCAGATGCTGTTTTTATAAATTCACAATATTGAATTCAGCCTATAAAAAATTGTTTCATTTAATTAACAGATGAGGGAACATTTTGCTAATCCCGTATCTTAGACCATAAGAAGATTTTTATCGCTAACAGATTAATATAATTAATACATTTTTAATAGTTCATAATAAATATTAATACTGAAATTATTAAATAAAAAACGATTTTTTTTTTATATGAGTGGTTCTAATTTATTCTGTTGTTTTCGCTAGTACAAGAGTTAAATAATAAAAAAAAAATCTGTTTTTATTTTTTTTCAATGTGGCGTACCGTTTTTTTAAAAAATCCAAGATCATAATTTCATTGAAAATTAAATGAGGAATTCAAAAAACATAGTTTCATAATGTTATCGTTATTGTAACATGGTTAAAAATTAAAATTAAAAAAATAACCTCGTTTTTTTTAAGGTTCTTATGAACCAATATTGCTCATATTTTTTTTCGTAGAAGGTACCATCATGCCCCCCCAACATATCCGGTATTTAGATCAATCGATTCACACGGTGCTGAGAAATTTTTTTTTACTGATTTTCATTTTTTTCGGATTTTTTCGGAAACGGTAATAGATAAAAACTGAAACTTGCAGCATCAAAGTATCTCATGAGTACCAACATTTCCTGAAATTATGAGCCCAATACCTTTCTGGGGCCGATTCGGTATGCTTATCGTCCTATGGCCTTTATTTAAATATTCTAAACAAATTTTTTTTGAGTACATTTTGATTTTTGATTCAGAATCATGATATTAATTTGACTATCTGGATAAGAATATCATGTAAGTGTTATTCATTTAATATAATTATACTAAAGGTAGTTTTTAACTTTGTTTGTTTAAAGGGGTTAATCTTCGTAAATACTGATCCAATCATGAAAATTCTTTCACTAACAGAAAACTACACTATTTAGGAATGACATAGGCTATATTTTACTGTTATTGAACAAATAGTTCAGTGAAAAATAATAGTAAATGTAAATCAAGTCGGAGTTGTGCGAGCGAGATGAAAACTTTACTATATATATATACCTATTTGCATCACAAAAATAATTAACGCCCAACGAAGTGAGCACGGGTCGGCTAGTAAAAGATATAACAAGACTAACCGAATCAGTCCTTCTGTCTCTTCTCCGGGGAGGATCCACTGGTTCTTCTAGAAGCTCGGTCGGCAACACCTGTAATTGATATTTTGAATATGACCATATTGTTTATCATGTCCATAATGGAGTCCAGATCGTGAGCAGTGATCATTACCTTGACGAGTGTTTGCTCGGTGTGGGCGCGGGAGCGAGGCACGACGGTGCGGTGTCCGGCGCTGTCCGCCCGGGGCCGCGCCACCGGCTTCTCCGCTGCCGTCGCTGCCGACACGGGGGCTGAAATATATTAGACATTATAGCACTCGCATTCAGCCTGTACCATGCCACTGCTGGCCATAGGCCTCTTTCTCCATGTACTATCGGGTTGGCGGAGATGTTACCTACTATGAGTAACAATCGCTATCAGGTATTTATGATAACGAGCAAGATCAACGGGTTAACAACTATCCTAGGCACGGTGGGGACACACTACTAGCCCGCAGTGGAGCAGCGTGGTGGATTAAGCTCTAATCATTCTGATCACGTGGACAAAGAGGCCTATACCTAGCAGTGAGATATTGTAGGCTGAATTGTATACCATTATCCAGAAAAAACATAAATACTTACATTTTTTAAAGTAAAAACTAACTCATTTTTCACTTCTTTCCATTTGATCAAGCAAAAATACATCATACATAACAAACATCCACATAACATGCACTCAATCTTTCGCATCCATATAAACATTATTTTTCGTCACACGAAATAATGGCGAAAACGTGTGTACTATGCACTGTTAAACACGCATACATACCATGATTTTCCTCCTCATTTTCCTTCTCTGATACCACTGGTTCTGGGGGTGGAGATGGTTCCTTCCTCTCAGCATCAGCCTCCTTGAGGTACTCCTGGGTTTCGAGAGTCTTGAACAGCATGTCGACAAAGGGTTTTGTCTCTGGGGAAAGAAATATTTATGAAATTTGCTATTTATTTATTTATTTACACTTTAATGTAGACCACAACTACATTTTAAACATTAAACACATTTAAAGACATTTACAGACTGTGAAGTGCAATGGGCGCACTTATGGCTATTTAGCCATTTCTTCCAGACAACCCAACTTATTGATCCAAAAATATTAAGCAATTTTATTGAGGTTGGAGTCCAACCCTTGGACACTGCAGGAAATATCCTGCACAAAATCTGGAGTAGTTAGACAGGGATAACTAGGATGTGGACCTAAAACTGAAGGAAAAAGGCAAAAAATAAGCATATATAAAATATTGTAGTTCCTATGTTGAGTAAGGCTGAGTAATATCTTGAGGCTGCTTTCGAATATTGTAGAGTTCCTGTGGTAAGTAAAGAGCTCTTGAGGGTCGGGGGTAGGGTCGTGAAAGTGCTTGCGATCTGTCTGGTGTTGCAGGCGTCTATAGGCTACGTTAACCGCTTACCATAAGATAGGCCGTATACTTGTTTGCCACTCTAGTGGTACATAAAAAAAAGATTAGAGCCATGCATCCACAATAAATATCTGTATGTCTAGCGGTCTTATACATGGAAATAATACAAATATTACACCCGTCTGGGTGTAACATTTCAGGTTGGAATCGAACCCGCAACCCGCGGAACAGTATTTTAATGCTTCTTAGTTACACCTAACCTTAGTACTTACTGAACTTCCCAATGTGTAAGATGTCTTAAACCTGAAAAGATCTGGATCTGGCCCTTTGTCATGGAAGTCTGAATTTTGCACTGGGTTAAACTTCTCACCTTGTTGAAGGAACACGTCGAGCTGATCCACCATTCCATCTCGGAGCTCGTCAAGAGGCTTGTCTTTCTTGACGAGAGCGTACACGTATTTAGCGAGCGCCGGAGGGTCAGCATCGCAACTGTTGGGAAGAAAAATAATACTATTATTAAATAATAACTAGACGTTATGTTGACGCACTCACAGAACTGATTGATATATTAACGCAGTATTTTTCATTTGCAACTTTTTTGTACACGCGACCCTTAAGGCAATACAGCCTTTTCAATGAAATTATACACTTTAATGACGACGCGTCGGCGCAACGGTCACAGCAATGGTTTGTGGCTGTTGAGCTGGCGATTGCGGGTCGATCCCCGCACATGACAAACATTTGTATTGGCCATGCAGATGTTTGCCGTGGTCTGGATGTTTGTGTGCCTCGGAGAGCAAGTTAACCCATCGGTCCCGGTTGTTATTATGTACACATGATAGCGATCGTTACTCATAGTAGGAAATATATCCTACATCCCGCGTTAGAGCAGCGTGGCGGATTTAAGATCTGATCCTTCTCCTATATGGGGATAGAGGCCTATCACCAGCAGTGGGATATTACATGCTGAAGCGTATACACTTTGATTATTGCATAGGACCCACTAATAATTTTCTTTTCACCTACGGCTCAAGTTAGGCATCACGACCTTCTTGGGGGGTCACGACCAAAAGTTAGAAAAGCAATGCCCTAAGCTTAGGGGCCGTTCAAGTATTACGTAACGCAATTAGGGGGGGAGAGGGGTCTCGAACAACGCGTTACGTAGCGTTGTTTTTTATTTAAATAAAAAAAACTAGTGTACTAAAATCTCCCAAATTGGCAACCCTTTTCGTTTATATCCCTTTTTGTATATATAATTATTATATTTATACTTACCGCAAACGCGATTTTTTTAAGCGACTTTTCGGTAGTTTTCGCAACAAAGTTGTGACATTTGGGTAAAAATGGTCAGTTGTGGTGTTACGTAACGTTTATGGGCTGGGGGGGGGGGGTACAGGAAAACGTTACGGCGCGTTACATGGGAGGAGGGGGGGTCAAAAATCTTCAAAATTTGCGTTACGTAATACTTGAACGACCCCTTACGCGGTTTTGATCCATGCACTTGTCAAATGTTTGTAAAGGGAACATAGATAGATAGATGTATGCCTTGATTTTTTTGTAGATGTGTATTTTGGAGACCCGACACAAGATTCACATCCTTTCAAAGACTGTTGACAATGATACGATAACTTGTCACTTGTACAAATATTTCATTCTATCCCAATAAAATTGAGCTTATAAAGTAAAGCCACAAACATGTTGCTGGTTCAAAATAATAATAAAATAATAAAAAAATAAGAGAGGAAGGCTCCAAATATCATTTTTACAGTGTTTGACGGTCGCAGTTGTGAAATAGTAGACTTAGGATGAAACCTCTAATGATGTCTCATTATTTAAAGTTTCAATATTTTTATCAACTTCGGTTTGCGTAATAAATTCTTATCAGTGTGATAACTGTGACACAATAAATTATCTCCTAAAGATAACAATATAAAAGTTTGCAATCCAATTAAATAATTAAAAAAAGACAAATGTATAGGAGAGAATGAGATACAATACATTACTGCCCAAAACGCGTAACCGACGCGGTATGGCGCTTACGACCTTTTTCACAAGAACGTGATTACACCAGAGCAGACATCAAAAATTAAATGTAATTTTATTAAAATTGAAAACAGCAGTAAATGAAGTTACCTACTGTCTTTTACCCGAGTATGGTACACACAGTTAAGCTATCAATCCTGCTTATCATAACAACCTATATTAATATACTATGGATAGGGACTTTTCTCTGATCTCAAGGGTATCTCGAGTTGAGATAACTTAGAAGATAGAACACATGAATCAGTAAAGTCTATTAAAGATGGATTCTAGGCTACGTGTGGATTATTCTATAACTTAATATGCTTTGATTTTCATTAACGTTTCAAGTTTAAAATAATTTAAAACCTGATTAAATGTATCTATAATTGCTATCATATATGTTCAATTATTAGAAATAATATGTTATTAAGAAAATAGAATTAACTTTTATCTTCAAGCAAAGCATTTATATAATGTTAATGTGATAATTTAAGACACCAAAACTAGCTAAATATTAATAAATATTTTTTTTTACATTTTTATGCGGCTTATTCTATTACTTTATATATTTATGCATTAATAACTTTGAATAATAATACTTTTTGATGAATGATATTACTATATTCAAAAATATAAATCATGATAATAATTATATGCATATATAATACCAGCGACACGCCCCGGCTTCGCACGGTTGCAAAAATGTGCCAAAAAAGGAGGAGGTTCTCAATTCGACACGTATGTATATTTTTTTTTTTTTAGCTCAGAACTTTTGACTGGGTGGACCGATTTCGATCAATTTTGTTTTAATTGAAAGGTGTTGCGTGTCATGTGGTCCCATTTTAATTTAATTGAGATCTGACAAATACTTTTAGAGTTATATCTAATAATGCGTATTTACGTGACTACTTTTTCGTCGACCTACGTTATATTATATTTATACCGCATAACTTTTTACTCGGTGTACCGATTTCGATGATTCTTACTTTAATCGAAAGCTAATACTTGTCTCGTAGTCTTGTTTAAATTAGATCGAAAACTGATTACAACTTTTTGAGTAATCTTTAATAGCGCGTATTTACTTGACTATTTTTTCGTCTTATTACGTTGTATTACTTGTCGATGTAATTGAAGTCGGTTTTTTTTTCGTTTGCGAGCAAACACAATTATTTTAAGGAGTAACTGCGAAGCGTCTTTCCGATTCTTCTCTGCAGAGTCTCCATTTCAAATCAGTGGTAGCTTCAATTTAATGCTGATAATTATGTAAGAAATAATATACAATAATTATACATGCATGGTTGAGATTATCATTGACGCTGCAATAATGCAGAGGTCAAATTATATACAAAGTTTAAACTAACAAAGAAAGCCAGATGTATTAATACTCTTTGAAGATATAAAATATTTATAACCAACATTAATCTTACAATAAATAACTAAATACTTATGTTTAAGATACACACTGTCTTCTGTTCCTAAAGTAAGCAACTTATCGACTCCAGTTTTAGATAACAGATTTTTGTAAAAAAACTAGTTGACCCGGCAAACATTGTTGCACTAAACGTTATTAAAAAATAGGGGTTGGTTGGTGGAAGGGTGATTTGTGATTGTATATATTTTTCAATCATAATAAAAATAAAATAAAAAAGTTCCAAAAAAATGAATATAACTAAAAAATATTTTGGTGTGGGCCACCCTTATAACGTGGGGGTTTAAAAAATAGTTTACAAACAATTCTTACACCTTCTGAGGAGTTTGGCCCCTAACACTGTGATACGAGAATTTTATATATTAGATAATAGATATACATTCACAAAACACATACGTGTATAAATAATTTGTACCTGGGTGACCGAGCCTAGCTCGGTATTTTCATTTTATTTTTTGTTTTTTTTTTCTCGGTATTTTTATATTTTAATTTTATTTAAATAATAAATCACGAGTGAAATTTAAAAAAAAAAAAGAAAAAATAATAAATCTGGAGACTGAGATTCGAACCCGGGTCAACACGATTTAACACCTGCCGATTTCCTAATTACGCTGTTACAGTTATGTTGACGAATGTGAAATTAAGCTTCGTATTCTAATGATATTTTTTCATTGCCTAAAAACAGGAATAAAACGACATTTTTTTTAATGAATCCTAGCTAGATCAATTTTTCGCCCCCTGAAATCCCCTGCATACTAAATTTCACGAAAATCGTTGGAGCCGATTCCGAGATTCAGAAAATATATATATGTCGCAGATCAGAAGTAGGTAGGAGAAGAACGGACGAATGACCGAACTACTAAGTATTAAATGGACTCACCGAGCGGGTACCGTGTCTATCGCGTGGCAGAGTGACAACTCAAGGCAGTGCCCGGGAGTTGCGACCCGAGTCTAGGTTTAAGACGGCCGTCTTTAAAATGCGCATTAACGCTCGCCTCCACTGCCCGAGTTGCCCACAATATAATGTAACAATTAATTCGTGTACACAAACTAACCCTTACAAGAGTCGAGGTTAAGCTACTAGCAGGATACACAAGTGCACCGCGCCACGCCAGAGCCAAGACTGCCCTAGCTGCGGTTGCTTCGGTCTTTTATGCACGAAGGAATGACTCGAATAATAGAATGAGTGAGGGTAGATGAATAATAATAACAACACAGGTACCGTCATTAATAACTATCTGTATTGAGTCTCCGACACGGCCATCTTGACAAGTCACACGTCCCCGTGTGATGCCGTAAAAAGCAAAAAGGTACTGCAGTATCAAAGTCTTAACTCGGCCTATCCTGATTCACACCTAATCAAGGCTAAAGGGATAGTTTATCGAATAACACGTTTGATTTTAACAACAACACTAACACTTGCTTCATCTTATTTCAGATCGTTAATCTCATGTTAATACACAACCTCTTTTTGTCGACACACCATACAACCATACGCGAAACTACCATTAAATCAAAATTGACCAATCGTTTTACTATGAACATTACTCCATTATTGCTTTCCACATATTAGTCGCCACTGTCACCTAAATCGAGCGACAGCAGCTCATGCCACCTCCATCGAGTGACGATAATCACTAAAGTCGCCACTGTCACCTAAATCGAGCGACAGCAGCTCATGCCACCTCCATCGAGTGACGATAACCACATGAATTGCATCCATCAAGCAATATAACCAAAACTTGTTTCTCATGCCACCTCCATCGAGTGACGATATTGCCTCCATTGAGCAATACAATCGAAACATGTTTCCATGCCACCTCCATCGAGTGACGATATTGCCTCCATCGAGCAATACAACCAAAACATGTTTCTCATGCCATCTCCATCGAGTGACGATATTGCCTCCATTGAGCAATACAATCGAAACATGTTTCCATGCCACCTCCATCGAGTGACGATATTGCCTCCATCGAGCAATACAACCAAAACATGTTTCTCATGCCATCTCCATCGAGTGACGATATTGCCTCCATTGAGCAATACAATCGAAACATGTTTCCATGCCACCTCCATCGAGTGACGATATTGCCTCCATCGAGCAATACAACCAAAACATGTTTCTCATGCCATCTCCATCGAGTGACGATATTGCCTCCATTGAGCAATACAATCGAAACATGTTTCCATGCCACCTCCATCGAGTGGCGATACTGCCTCCATCGAGCAATACAACCAAAACATGTTTCTCATGCCACCTCCATCGAGTGACGATATTGCCTCCATTGAGCAATACAATCGAAACATGTTTCCATGCCACCTCCATCGAGTGACGATATTGCCTCCATCGAGCAATACAACCAAAACATGTTTCTCATGCCACCTCCATCGAGTGACGATATTGCCTCCATTGAGCAATACAATCGAAACATGTTTCCATGCCACCTCCATCGAGTGACGATATTGCCTCCATCGAGCAATGCAACCAAAACATGTTTCTCATGCCACCTCCATCGAGTGACGATAACCACTAAAGTCGCCACTGTCACCTAAATCGAGCGACAGCAGCTCATGCCACCTCCATCGAGTGACGATAACCAACTAAAAGAGTCGCTACTGTCACCTAAATCGAGCGACAGTAGCTCATGCCACCTCCATCGAGTGACGATAACCACTAAAGTCGCCACTGTCACCTAAATCGAGTGACAGCAGCTCATGCCACCTCCATCGAGTGACGATAACCAACCAAACGAGTCGCTACTGCCACCTAAATCAAGCGACAGTAGCTCATGCCACCTCCATCGAGTGACGATAACCAACTAAAAGAGTCACTACTGTCACCTAAATCGAGCGACAGTAGCTCACGGCCCGACTGCCTCAGCAGCTAGTGACAACTACTATTGCCACACATATCGTCATCACCTCATGTGATACGACCAACATATATCGTCATCACCTCATGTGATACGACCAAATTAGCATCAACAACATTAAACAAATCTAATTCAGCAGCTACATCAGTAAGAGGAATCCTTCGTAAACGATCGTGAACATACCTATGGGTTCTATTATTATTTCAAGAACTTTACAATAATCTGAATCATAAATGTCGTTAAACCAATTATAACTAACCACTTCACACAATTACCACAGCCATGTACCATCGACGTCATCACAACCAAAACTATAGACCGTACGTCTACTTCTACAACAAGCTACAACCAAAAATCCTCGAGTAAAGACCTCTAACACCACGGCTCTCTAGACGAAGAGCAATCACAGTACATGTGTCAGTCACATACATCTCAGTACACATATCCACCGAATAAATCGCCCGTGTCAGTCATCCCTGTGACTATACGCTACGCTCTCAATAGACCACGACCACGCCCTCCGCCAGAGTTAAACGCACGCCGCGCACCCTGGACTCTTGGGTTGCCCCAAGAGACAATAATTCTACCGGGCTACGACTACGAATAACTATACTGGTACGGTTGAACACATTACGGTCGATAGAGTCATTCACTCGAGTCTCTCCATCAACTTAAACATCATCATTATCAACAAGATCATAAATTACATCAATATCGTCTGGTACATGACGTGTTAGCATTTTGTTTAACATTTCGTGAGCAAATTTGTAGGTACGTTTACAATTTAAAGCTTTAAGGGTATACCGATTACCTTCGAAAACTTCTATTACGCGAAAAGGGCCTCGATATTTCGGATCAAGTTTTATTTGATTACGCTCCTCATTTTGTAACAAAACAAATTTTAACAGTTACCTACAACGACTACCACAATGGGCCCATGATTGTACCAAGGTGTTATAAATTAACCTTCTGTAATTTAAACTTTTTTAAACAGAACAACTAAATAACTTTTAAACAGTTTAAACAAATCAATCAAAGGTACAGAAAGACTGAAAACCCTCGATATTACACAAAAATACTCGTTACAGAGGGTAATCGGAAATACTCAAGCTAACACGATATTAATACTTTATCACAAATAAGTGGGTAATCACAAAAACTTAAAACTTTCAATAACCAAACTCTTTCTACAACACTACAAAACTTATCCAACGAGCAATAACAATTGCTCCACAATGACTGAATCGAAACAAAAACTGAATCTCCAAATCTGTCATTACTCTACTACCTACGTATCACAATAAAACTAAATTCAACAAATAAACCGGTAAATCGAATTACGTAATCGAACACTGAACAAAAACCACTTGTACACCGATAAGAATAAAACAGAACGACCGAAAAGAACTAAATTATCGATGTACCCACTAATCGCCACCAAATATTGCAATTTACTTGCACACTCGCTAAAATAGAACTTAAAGTTCAAAGAAACCAAAAACTCTGAAGTAAAATAAGCAATTAACAACAGCAAACAACAAATTAAGTGGGCGTAGTGAGATCTTTATCCCACTTCTGATGTCGCAGATCAGAAGTAGGTAGGAGAAGAACGGACGAATGACCGAACTACTAAGTATTAAATGGACTCACCGAGCGGGTACCGTGTCTATCGCGTGGCAGAGTGACAACTCAAGGCAGTGCCCGGGAGTTGCGACCCGAGTCTAGGTTTAAGACGGCCGTCTTTAAAATGCGCATTAACGCTCGCCTCCACTGCCCGAGTTGCCCACAATATAATGTAACAATTAATTCGTGTACACAAACTAACCCTTACAAGAGTCGAGGTTAAGCTACTAGCAGGATACACAAGTGCACCGCGCCACGCCAGAGCCAAGACTGCCCTAGCTGCGGTTGCTTCGGTCTTTTATGCACGAAGGAATGACTCGAATAATAGAATGAGTGAGGGTAGATGAATAATAATAACAACACAGGTACCGTCATTAATAACTATCTGTATTGAGTCTCCGACATATATATACAAGAATTGCTCGTTTAATAGTATAAGATATATAATACACCCACACTTGGAGCAATATACCACAACTACACTTCAGATCGCCCGTAATTTATTTTTCTTTCATTTTCGTTGTATTCTCTTTCTTTTACAATGGGTCTCATCCTACTATAAATTTTTTTGGTTTCAAAAGCTAACAGCACTGACCAAATATTAGTATAGGTTAGTTAAAAATCGTAACTATCAAATACAAACTTAAATGAAAACATACTGAGATTAATCTATATTTAATATCAGCATGTGGTAATAAAATTTGTAATGAACAGTGGAGGTTCGGCTCAAAATAGATGTTTTGATTGTGTAGTTACCACTTCTGAGTCAACGCATATTTATAGCACCACCTACTGTCAAGCGGGTTAAGATAATTTTGTAAGACTAATTATATGATGACTAGCATCCCACCCCGGCTTTTCACGGGTATTTAACGGTTACTTATTTTCTTGAAAATATAATATAGCCCAGGGGTCGTCAACTGGCGGACCGCGGTCTGCATCCGGACCGCCAAACCATTTTGTACAGACTGCGAGAACACAGGAACTTACACTGCAGAGTACATAATTTAATAAAAATGTATCCCACGCAACTTCAAACTTCAGACAGATAATAAATAGTTTAATAAATATGTTTGTCTATAAAATGATGCACGGACCACGACGGTCATTTCATTTCTTTAAACGGACCCCAAGCGAAACTAATTGGTGACCCCTGGTCTATTCTATCTCCAGGTGTTAAGGTCTAATCTCAACTTACTTGCACGATGTACTCTCAACTTGATTATCAGAAACAGACCACTATGTGTGAATCTATACTAATAGTATTTTTTATTTTTTTTTCTTTATTTTATTTAGGGACTTTTATATGCAAGTACATGTCAGTCCCATCGTAACCTTATACTAACTATACCATCAGATGAGACTTATGAGCCTAAACAGTATTATGGCCTCATTAGAAGTTGGGCGCGCGAGTATACCGTGGAACATTCCAGAATCTAATCTATTCAAATTCATAAGTCTCATAATGGTATCTCTGCCAGATTGAAATCGTATGCATTCAATTAGCAAATGATGTATATCTTCGACGATCTGACACGACTCACAGTTGGGTGAGCTTGATTTTTTCATTAAAAATTTAAATTTATTTAAAGGGATATGCCCCGACCTCAATCTGTGAGCAATCAATACTAATATTATAAAGCTGAAGAGTTTGTTTGTTTGTTTGAACAAGCTATTCTCAGGAACTAGTGGTTCGATTTCAAAAATTATTTCAGTGTTATGGGCCCCGTAAACGATCAAACTTGTTTGTCAAACATGTTTGATCAAACTTCATGTTTCATATAACAAACATATAAAAAAAACCCGCAGCCCCGCACACGATCAAATAATTTGACAAACACGTTTGTTAAACAGAAATTTAATATGAAGTTTGATCAAATATTTGATCGTCTACGGGGCCCTTTAGATATAGCCCATTTGTTGAGGAAGGGTATAGGCTATATATCATCACGCTAAGACCAATAGGAGCGGATCACCAATGAAGAATGTTTCAAAATCGGGGTATTTTGAGAGCTTCCGCTGCGTGACAGTTAAGTTTCGAAATAATCATGTATGATAGAATTGTTCCTATTCCACGTGGACGAAGTCGCGAGCAGAAGCTAGTGTTGTAAAAAAAAGGATAAATTTTCACTATCGGTGAAACGGGCCCTATGTATAATAGTAATTACATTTTAGATGATTTAGAACAGAATATTTCTATACATTGGGTGTGCTGGAAAAAAATCTCTTATAGGGATAAGCACACCCGTTTTACGTGAGTCTTCTTCTTCTTCTTCTTCTTCTGTTATAATTGGACTCCCATAGGAATCCGTGACAAATATGTTATGTATATAGTTTTGTACGTATGATAAATTGTTAAATAAAATAAATACATTGCAACTTTGACGTCTTTACGTACACTAAATATCATCTACTTAAATTAGTTTAAAGTAGTCTACTAGTCTAATAAATGTTAATATTTTTAAATTAAGATTTTAATCTAATTTCTTAAATATCTAATTTATATTATTTTAACGTTTATGGTTTATATATATATATATATATATATTTAATTTACGATAATAACACAACTTTTATGATTTATGCGTTTTGAAGGTAAACCAGAGTGAACTTAGGAAAATGTAATGACAGATTTAGGTTAGAATTGCTAAGTGCAATAAAAGTGTTATAAATCATCAAACTTACTAATAGTAACTTTATTCAGATAATTTTATGTCTTATGTATGTTTTTAAAGTATTTCAATGTGAATAATGTGACTTGAAAGTTTGCTAATGCAGAAAAGTTTTAACAAACTGATATTATGTATTACGAAATAGCAATGACACCTCAACATATATTTTTTTTAACTTAAATATTCAATTTTCTGTACATTTGTATGTTAAAATATTAAAATTTAGATATAAATTTTAAGTTTAGGTACATTTTGTAATGTGATATTAGAAATAAATATGGCTGCAAAATGTACTCACAGGGGCTCCAATATGGACGTCAACCAACTCTTAAACGCGTCTGGGTTCTCAATAATCATGTTTTATTTTATAAAAAGTATATCATATACACATAAAATCCATGTAAAAACACTCAACCCGAACTTAAAATAAATTAAACACCATACGAATAGTTTATTAAACAGCTATACAGTTATCACGCGAATAACTTTCCAAAATTCCAAAGTTTTATTTTTAATCGTCGTCCGTATTCGACAGTTGTCAAGGCAAATCTGTGTCTGTGGAATCTTGACAGTTTGACTAAAATATAATATAACACTTTTTTTATATGGCAATTTAATGAAAATGGAAATTGGAAAAGCTGTTTATAGCTTTGTATTGTAGTAAACAGTTTTACTAAATAAATATAAAATTATAAAAATATTTAATATCAATTCAATTATTATTTTCCTTTTATATAAAAACTAATACAGACTAAACTGTAAAGTTGTAAACTATACTGACAGAGTTGACCAGCCTATGAATGAGTATGAGTTGTCCACTTGATGTTTTATTTATTACAATTTTTTTTTTACAAGAACACGCGGTAAGCCCTCGGTTCCGGTTGTTATCATGTAGTTCATGTACACCTGATAGTGATCGGTACTCATAGCTTAGCGAATATAAATCCCCCAACCCGCATTGGAGCAGCGTGGTGAATAGGGTATTCCACTATGTTTGAAAAAGTACTTCATAGTGTTGATTTTCTAATAACAAGCCACAAAAAAATATATTTCTGCAAAATAAACACGCTTTCATGCCATAAAATTGATTTAAATTTTAAACCTTTTTTATTACCCCGAAAACGCTACAGCCATTTTGGTGACGTAATATGTGCAATAACAAAACTGTATGGCGTATGTAAGAGAGTAACATAACCTACCAGTGCCTACCAGCCATCAACAAATTAGTAATGAATGCATATTATTTCAGTTGGAACAAGATATGAAGAGTTATTATACGACAAAACACAACTATTACTCCATGAAGTTAAAATTGATAGATATTACAGACATTAGATATGTACCCTAGCCGTTGACAGCACTGACAGAACTTTGTTATTGCCGGTATGACGTCACACCGTGGCGGCTCGTGTTTTAGGTCACGTGATATACAGATTAAAATATACGACTTTTAATTTCAATATAATAAATCAATAATGTGCTTTTATAATTCCAAATCAGAATATTTAGGTGTATTTCTCTGTACATTTTAGTTTTTATCAAATTTTATAATTTATTTTTCACTACGGAAAGTACCCTATTATGCTCTGATCCTTCTCCCACATGGGGAAAGAGGCCTATGCCCAGCAATGGGATACAGGCTGAAGTTGTTTCATTATAAGGATATTTTTTTGCTGTATCATAATCACTTCAGTAGGTATTTTGTTCTAGAATAACTGTTTAAACTCTGAGAAATGTTTAAACTCTAAAATCATCGATTATGATTGCTTAAATACAACTATAATATAATTATATAAACAGCTGTATAGCTGCGAGGGCTTTTATTATTATATAAGTCTAGACTTAATAGAATGAGATTGCGCTAGAGAACTCTGTTAGGTTTATGATTGAATTTAATTATTTTATGATAAACAATTAGGTGTTGGTTCTAAATTAAACCAACGGGGCTAACAGTATTTTAATAAAGTTAAATTGAAACGATACCTTTAGTAATATAACAACCGCTCTGGTGTAGTGTGAAGGTTTGCGGGTTCGATTCCCGCTCGAGATGGATATTTGTATTAATATTATATCTCATAATTGTGTGTTTGCTTACGAACGAAAAAAAAACCGATTTCAATTGCATACAAGCAATACAACGTAAGTAGACAAAAAAATAGTCAAGTAAATACGCGTCATCAAATATTACTCAAAAAGTAGTCATCAGATTTCGGTGAAATTTAAATGGAATAAGTGATAAGTGATAAGTCAAGCATTAGCTTTTGATTAAAATAAGAATCATCAAAATCGGTATACCCAGTAATGAGTTTTATTTTTAATACGCGTTATTAGATATAACTCGAAAAGTACTTGTTAGCCTCAATTAAGTTTAAATGGAACCACATAACACGCACTAACTTCAAGACAAACGCAAAACTTCAACGTAAAACAAGAATCAATAAAATCGGTAAATCCAGTAAAAAGTTATGAGGTACAAAATACAACGTAAGAGTATGTCGACGAAAAAATAGTGAAGTAAATACGCATTATAGATGTAACTCAAAAAGTACTTGTCAGATCTCAATTAAATTAAAATGGGACCACATGACACGCAACACCTTTCGATTAAAACAAAATTCATCGAAATCGGTCCACCCAGTCAAAAGTTCTGAGGCATACATAAAAAATACAATGGAATTGAAAATAACCTCCTTTTTTGAAGTCGATTAAGATGGAGGTTCTAAAGTAGACTGGTATGTTTTTTAGGGTTCCGTACCCAAAGGGTAAAAACGGGACCCTATTACTAAGACTTCGCTGTCCGTCCGTCCGTCCGTCCGTCCGTCCGTCCGTCCGTCCGTCCGTCTGTCACCAGGCTGTATCTCAAGAACGGCTATAGCTAGAGAGTTGAAATTTTCACAAATTATGTATTTCTGTTGCCGCTAACAAATACTAAAAACAAAATAAAATAAATATTTAAGGGGGGCTCCCATACAACAAACGCGATTTTCTTGCCCTTTTTTGCTTGATATTAATAATGGCAACAGGTAGGCACTTGAAATATTCACAAAATACTCAGTTGTATTTTTACTTTAATAATAAATAATAAAATTAAAATAAAATTAATATTTAAGGGGGGCTCCCATACAAAAAACGTCTTTTTTGCCTATTTTTGCTCTCATACAATAAAAGTGATTTTTAGCCGCTTTTTGCCCGTTATTAGCTAAATAATACTGTTTTCAAGCAGTATTGTGTTCCTGTTAGTGAGTAAGGTGACCAGAGCTCCTGGGGGGATTGGGGATAGGGTCGGCAACGCGCTTGCGATGCTTCTGGCGTTGAAGGCGCCTATAGGCTACGGTCTTACCATCTGGTGAGCCGTACGCTTGTTTGCCAACCTAGTAACATTAAAAAAAAAAAAATTACAATCAATGTACCTAGTAAATGGTACGGAACCCTTCGTGCGCGAGTCCGACTCGCACTTGGCCGATTTATTTTTACATCATATAACTTTTTACTTTTTATCGATTTTGATGGTTAATTTTTTATCCCAATGCTGATTGTTTTGTTCCATATAAACTTGATCCAAATCTGACAAGTAGTTTTCAAGTATCACTATGTAAGTGATGTTCTCATTTAATTACTTGTTCTTGACTCTCTGACTGTCAACGACGACTCCTTCCGTTTTTAATTAGCAATCTCAATCTCAGTGGTGTTTAAGACTAGCGACCCGCCCCGTCGCAGCGGTTGCAAAAACTATCAGTGTTCCTCTACTATATTATGCATATCTATACTAATATAATAAAGCTGAAGAGTTTGTTTGATTGTTTGTTTGTTTGTTTGAACGCGCTAATCTCAGGATCTACTGGTCCGATTTGAAAAATTCTTTCAGTGTTAGATAGCCCATTTATCGAGGAAGGCTATAGGCTATATATCATCACGCTAAGACCAATAGGAGGGGAGTCCACGCCGACGAAGTCGCGCGCAGAAGCTAGTATTATATAAACCTTCATCTGGAATGACTCTATTTACTTAAGAAAACCGCATCAAAATTCGTTGTATAGTTTTAAAGATCTAAGCATACAGATAGCGGGAAGCGACTTTATTTTATACTATGTAATGATAATTGTGTTTGCCCGCAAATGAAAAGTTCAGACATCATCTAGGTACATCGACAAGTAATACAAGTATAGGTACAACGTAGGTAGATGAAAGAATATTCAAGTAAATACGCGTTATCAAAGATTATATCAAAAAGTTGTAGTCAGATCTCGATGAATCTATACTAATATATAAAGCTGAAGAGTTTGTTTGTTTGGTTGTTTGTTTGTTTGTTTGTTTGAACGCGGTAATCTCCGGAACTACTTGGCCGATTTGAAAAATTCTTTCAGTGTTAGATAGCCCATTTATCGAGGAAGGCTATTAGACCAGTGCTTTTAGCGTTTAAAAATGGTAAAAACCAAATAAATTTATAGTAGAATGAAACACATTGCAAAAGTAAGAGAATACAACGAAAATGATAGGAAAAATAAATTAGGGTCGATCTGAGGTCGGGAAGTGGTAGGGAGGGGGGGTTTAAGGGTAAAAAACGGTTTATCTGGATTTCTGGCTATACTACAAGTCCTATGCAAAAAAGTTCAATGGAAAAGTTGTAGGTAATAAAAAGATCTACAACTTTTGTATTTACACTTTTTTCACATAACCTCAAATTTTATGAGAAAAATTCAAAAAACCAAGCTTTTGGTTTTTTATTTTTATCTTTTACAATTTTCTTTTGTTTTTTACAAAATTTGACGGAAACTTACCTTTTTGTGTCCCAAGCACACTGTAATTGTTTTGATTTAAAATATTTATTTTTTCATCTTATTTTGACCTTAATATCGAAAAAGCACCCTCATTTTCAATCGAAAATTCTCCCGTCAAAATATCAACTTTTTAAAAAAAGTTGGTAACCGTATTGTTCGTTGAAATCTCTAGTTTCTGATTGTGTAAAAAAATATATACATTACTATAATAAATATTCTCAGAAAATGCAAAGAATTGCTCAGAAAATGAAAATAATATTTAATAAGACATCTACAATATTATGATAAACTTGTAGAATCTTCTTTAAATTATACACGTAGATGCTTATTTATAGCTATTTTAAGATAACTTATATACCTGAGTGACCTGCGAAAAATTTTAGCCCATTATAAGCTGTTTCATAGAGAAGTGGGGAAGGGGCTAGTATGATTTGGGCCTTACTACCTGTTATTTCTTTACCCTACCACTTCCCGACCTCAGATCGACCCTAATTTATTTTTCCTATCATTTTTGTTGTATTCTCTTTCTTTTGCAATGTGTTTCATTCTACTATAAATTTCTTTGTTTTCAAAAGCTAAAAGCACTGGTCTATATAGGCTATGTGTCATCACGCTAAGACAAATAGGAGCGGAGTCCACGCCGACGAAGTCGCGCGCAGAAGCTAGTATATAAATAAAGCTATGCGACACGCACCAGCTATCAATTCAAAAGAATATAATCGAAATCGTTATTAATAAAAAGTTATGAGGTGTTATGTCGACGGTCCACGAAAAAAATGGTCAAGTAAATACGAATTATTAGAGATGACTCAAAAAGTACTTGTCAGACCACATAACACGCATCACATTTCGATTCAAAAATCATCGAAATCGGTCCACCTAATTAAAAATTTCCGACGTAGGTATCATGAATAAATAAATAAAAAATACAGTCGTATTGAAAATCTCCTCCTTTTTTTGAAGTCGGTTACAAACTAATCATTAGACAAACTATCTCGTGATAGTGAAATCGTCCATGACATTTTGACACTATAGTAAATCTCATTAATCAAAATTATGGAATGAATTAACCTTTGTAAAGGGTCATTGGTGCTTCCACTTTAATGTAATCAAAACCTGGCCGATTGGAGTTTTAACCATGCTTGTAGTATTTTTTGTAGGTAGCTAATTTTATTCTTAAACTATCTCTGCCCGCGATTTCATCCGCGTGGAATTTAACAAAAAAGTCTTTGTTCAGTTCGCAGAGTTATAAAATTAAATAAATGTCGAAAATAAAAGTAGCCTAAGTTACTCCTTATTACATCAGCTATCTGCCAGTGAAAGTCCCGTCAAAATCGGTGCGGAAGAAATAGACAGACAGACAAAAATTGTAAAAAAATTATTTTGATATAATTATGTAGGTACCGTGTACAAATCCATACCTATGCATTTAGTTAAAAGCGGTTATTTTAATATTAGACACATACACTCCAATATTATTTATTTGTATAGATTCAAAAATATTATCATAGGTACCTATATTTTTGATAACCAGTGGTAATTTGATGCAATGAGGTGCATCCTTTACCTTTCAGTAGATCACAGGATAAAAAACACAGCTTTCAAGTAGTGTTGTGTACCTGTGGTGAATAATTGAGTCAAAACATCTTGAAAAGTTCGGGGATACGGTCAGCAATGAGCTGACAATGTTCCTGGTGCTTCTGGTGTTTCGATTACTATGAGGCGACCGTACACTTGCTTGCAACTTTTGTAATAAAAAAAATTGTGTGTGTACTTATGTACGCACGTAAGTAGTTATACTTCATTGGCTAGCTAACTTCTACTTCGTTGACTAGCAAAATTCAGGTTGTCGGTTTATTTCGTGACGGTGTGCGCGCGCATCGTAAATATTTACTCTTATAATTTTTCCCTAACGCGCCAAAAGAAGTATAAACTTCAAAAATGGTCTGCCTGGTAAGCGGTTACCGTAGACTGTGGACACTTACAACACTTAGAGTCTGGATCTTACCCCACTGTCCACGCAACGCATTCCCAGGAGATATGAATAACCTTACTAACAATAAAGCAATACCTAATACTTGAGCAGGGGAAGATACAAGGAAGGAGACCCTCTGGAAGAAGACGGACCTCTTGGGTTAAGAATCTCCGGACATGGTTTGGACCGAGTACTCGTTCCTTATTCCGCGCAGTTGTGTGTAGGTAAGGTCCGAATAGTCAGTATGATAGCCGACCTCCGGAAGGAGATGGCACCTCAAGAAGAAGAATACTTGAGCAAAGCTTTATCTGACTGTGATCGTCTGTAAGGTCGATAATAATCTTCCATAATTGATTTTTTACAAACATTTGCGTAACATTTCCTTTTGAATGTCACACAATCCAATCGAGTTCGATTTTTTGGAGATTAGACAGAGCAAACAAAAAAAAAATCTTTAGATTTTTTTGTAAGACTGTCTTATTTTCAAGTACACGATGCTAAAAATATGTTTTAATTTTATTTAAACTAGATTTTCTCAGACAGAGCCGTATTTGGGTTATGGGCGCCCCTTAAAATTTGAAAAAAAAAATTTCACTACCTAATCAGTGGCTAATCTCTAACTTTAGTGTATTCAACACCTTTATTGTGTGTATGTGTATGTTTGTAATTATATGAAAATCAGTGTTAGGCTCTCAGAACAGGTAATTAGCTGAGGTACACAGCAGGAAATTACTTGCTCAAAATATGGAGCAGTCCGACTGGGGTAGTACCACATAACTGATCTGATTACAACTTTTTGAGTAATCTTTGATAACGCGTATTTACTTGACTATTTTTTCGTTTACCTACGTTGTATTACTTGTCGATGTAATTGAAGTCGGTTTTTTTCGTTTGCGAGCAAACACAATTATTATTATTACTTTGAATTTATTAAACTGAAAGAATATATTATAATGATAGAAAGAATTTTTCGCGGAGCTATACGCCCTAGGATTTTCCGATCTCAGATTGTGCCCCGAGAGAAAATTAAATACGGCTCTGTACGCTAACCACATGTTACATGATTATAAATATGTAGATTTAAGATGAACTAAGATAGAATACATCAGATTGTATCGAAGTATACGCTTCACCACAAACAGAGAAGGCCTTATGTAATCTCATCTCAGTATCACATAATTATCTTTGACATTTAATGAATGTATTGTATATATGTATATGTATTAGTATGTATATCTGAGTGGCTGTTTTTATTTTTACTAGTTGTTTGCGCGATTTCTTTTAAGGAAAAACGTAGCCTTCCTCGGAAAATCGACTATTATCCAACACATAAAAAGAATTTTTCAATTCGACCAGTAGTTTCTGAGTTAGGCGTGTTGAATCAAACAAATACACCAGCTTTTAATATTACTATAGATTTCAATAAGGGGTAGTACTGTAACTTGAATTTCATTTCCAAAACTAATTTGAATTTACCCAAACGGATACTTTAAACATGTGTATTTTGTAATCTCTACTAATATATAAAGCTGAAGAGTTTGTTTGATTGTTTGTTTGTTTGTTTGTTTGTTTGTTTGTTTGAACGCGGTAATCTCTGGTTCTACTGGGCCGATTTGAAAAATTCTTTCAGTGTTAGATAGCCCATTTATCGAGGAAGGCTATAGGCTATGTATCATCACGCTAAGACCAATAGGAGCGGAGTAAACGCCGACGAAGTCGCGCGCAGAAGCTAGTGTTAATATAAAAAGATACATAATTATAAGACTTCCTACATTATTATATTTATCTAGCTCAGGGCCGGATCTACCATATGGCTTTTTGGGCTTCAGCCCAGGGCCCCGTGGATTTCAGGGGCCCCCAGCTAAGCCGATTCAAAGTCAAAAATAAACGACAATGCGAAAGAATCAATAATTTTATTAAATTCTTTAAACTTTATTCTTATATTACTTCGAACGGACAGTTAAAATGTTCGGCTGCCATTAGCATTACACATTCATCTCAATCGTGGTCAAATTTGGTGGGCCCCCAATTAGTATTAGCCCAGGGCCCCCTGACCTCACGGTCCGGCCCTGATCTAGCTTGCGCGTGACTTCGTCGGAGTGGACTCCGCTCCTATTGGTCTTAGCGTGATGACATATGGGCCTATAGCCTTCCTCGATAAATGGGCTATCTAACACTAAAAGAATTTTTCAAATCGGCCCAGTAGTTGCAGAGATTACCGCGTTCAAACAAACAAACAAACAAACTCTTCAGCTTTATATTAGTATAGACTTCCTACATTATCTATACATATAATAAAATGGTAGAAAAGTCAAAACTGTACATTGAATATTTTTTTAAAAGAATACTTGGGGTGTGATCTACAATCGATACCGAAGCCAAAAATATAGTTTTTAGAATTTTTGTCTGTTTGTCTGTTTGTCTGTATGTATGTCCGGGATAAACTCAAAAAGTAATGCATGGATTTACTTCAAATTTGGCACGAATATTGTTAAGAAGTCGGGTCGAATCCAAAATGTCATACAATTTGGATTCGTGAACATAGGCTATATATTATCACGCTATCACCTACGGGGAACGAGCAGTGAACCTTTATTTCTTCAAATGTATGTCCCGGATAAACTCAAAAAGTACTGCATGGATTTACTTCAAATTTGGCACGAATATTATTAAGAAGTCGGGTCGGAACATAGGCTACATATTATCACGCTATCACCTACGGGGAACGAGCAGTGAACGCACGCAGACGACGTCGCGGGCAGCAGCTAGTTTTATTTAAAAAGATTTAAAGTTAAACAAACAGGTTATTTTTATACAAAAACATGCCTAATAAAAAGTATACCTAATTATACAGATCACAAACACCTGATACAGCGACAACTAAGACGCCTATTTTGGCTGCCGCAGTCAACGTAAAAATATTATAACATTTTTAATTGTTTATTAATTTAAGCGGAAAATGAATTATAAATATCTTATGCTACATTCCATACAACGGTTAGCGAAAATTGCGGTTAGCAAGCTGTTTAAGAAAACGTTAACAAGGTCATCAATACATTATTATACCGAGTTCATCGGGATCGAACGATAACAGTGAGTAAGACAGCAGAAAAAGCGCTTATATAAAAGCGCTGATTGATATCATACGATTGAACACGAAAATATAAAGCAAGGACAGGAGCGCTTCTTGTTGTCTACTCAGTGGCACATTTCGGCTACACTGTCAGCCTCGTGAATGGAGCATAACTATGTACAATAGCACCGCGTGTACGTTTACGCATTCAAATAAAATTGGTGCGCAGTACCCTCGGAATGCTTGAAAAGGAAATATAAATTCAAATTTCAGTGTAATGTGACGTAATTACAACGCTGATTGGACTTTATTGATAGTTAAAAAGTATTCCGTTGCTTATCGGACGATCGTTTGTGACATTCGCGACGTTTGTTGTTGGCGGGAAGACGTTTTGAAATCGAGTTTAGTTTTTCTTACGATGAGTGTTGTGTTGTGTTACGGTTTTATATTTTGATGTTGACGATTGCTATTTTTACTGGCGTTGTTTTTTTCTGTTATCTTTTAAGGTTGTTTAAAATCGTGGATAGGAGGAAGGAGGTTGATACGCGAGGTGAGTGATTTTTTTTTATACTTTGTTTTTTTTTAACTAGAGATGAAAATTATCGATAACTTTTTTTTAAATTAAATTTATAACATTTTAATTTACTTTAATATTTTAAAATGTAAACTAATTCTTTAAACTAATCGAAACGATACATGACTCTGTTGAACTTTTTGACGACAATAGTTGACTATTTGCATTCAATAATGAATAAATTAATTTGAATTATAGGGATTTTGGTATAATGACTATAGTCATAGTACAATTTAATATTTTTTCGGCAGGGAAGTACCTATATTTTAGGGTAAAACTTTAATTCCGTCGTATTAGTACTTACTATATTTTTTAAGATGATTTAAAATACAAATTTTATTTATCAAATTTAAAAACTACTAAGAAAGCTTCAAAAGTACTTTAAAACCGTATTTTTATTCTATTTGACTACATACGTATAATATCACTTTGTCCATAACTTTGTTACACTTTTCTGATAAATAGATAAATTTAAATATTATTGTCTTGAATAAAAAAAAATTTTGAAATAAAATTAGGACGTTCCGTTTTTCAAAAAGATGTTCTGTTTAATTTATAAATAATAAAGAAGAGGAATATCGTGTTTTCAATACTTGTGTATTTTTTGTGTATGTTTGTAATTATGTTACGTACAATAGAATGGGGTTTTGCCTTTGGCACAATTTATAATAACATTGTATATTTAAACCACAGATCACGTGATTTGAATTCTTAAATGCTCATCTTAAAAACTTATAAAATATGTACCTACGCCGAGATTAATGATTGTAGACATAAAAATTTATTATTATAATTAAAGACGTAAGGTCCTTTCAACATTGTGTCAAAATGTATAAAATATATGTTTTCATATATTAACTTATACATATGTATTTTAAAATATCGTTTTAGTGTCTGTTCGTGAGTATTGTATAGGTACGATTTATTTTTCGATACTGTTGAGCGAAGCGCTTAAAAAAGAAAATTCCTTATTCGTACATTGTTTTATTTTCGCTTCAGCCTAATATCTCACTGCTGGGCATAGGCCTCTTTCCCCATGTAGGAGAAGGATCAGAGCTTAATCCACCACGCTGCTCTATTGCGGGTTGGCGGATATATTCCCTACTATGAGTAACGATCGCTATCAAGTGTACAATGTACATGATAACAACCGGGACCGACGACGGCTTAACGTGCTCTCCGCGGCACGGTGGGGAGACCCACAAAGACTGCACAAACACCCAGACGACGACAAACATCTGTATGACCAATACAAATGTTATAGTACAATGTTTAATTTTAGTTTTTAAGGACTATAAAATAAAGTAATTTACAGATTTTATTGGGAACAAATTATATTTTATCAAAGGAGCAATATTATTTGTCTTTATTGTAATAATCTTTTCTAAAAAAGGCTTAACGATTTTGATAGAATTCTACTAATGTTATAAATGCGAAAGTTTGTGAGATGAATGTATGTTAGTTACTATTTCATGCAAAAACTACTGAAGTGTTTCTAATGAAACGGTGTAGGTGGGTAGCTAGACATCCAAAATAAAACATATACTGCTTTTAATCCCAACATTCCCACGGGATCGGAAATAAAGCGGGTGAAACTGCGAAGCACAGACAGTTAGAAGTCTGTTTATAGTTTACGGAGGTAAAATATATATCTAGCAAGGCCTGTCTTGGAAAATTTGTTTTCTATATTTTCATCATAGCAGACCTCGATGGCTATAGAAGTAAATATTTATATATGATCAGAAACCTTCACAAACAAAACGCTTATCATAACATTTGCATTCTACAAGAATATAAAGTTAATAAAATTTAAAATATTATTTATTTTAAAGGACAAAACAAACGGAATAGATGCTGCAAAAAGTAATTTAGACCTTGAAGCGTCTTAGGATCGAAGATATCAAATCAAAACACAGATTTCGTTCGATAAGATTAAGTACATTACTTTCGAAAACACGTATTATGTATTTTATTTGTAAGTACATAAATGTTTTTGATATATTATAAAACTAAAGTATGTGTGCTTCAACATAGCAATAAACTTCGAAATAATCATCTATAACAAATAAAAATATAAGATCTGTTTGAAGTTTTCGTTTACTGTATGGGAAAATTCTCATGAAACATGGGTTATGAAAGACTGAGAATGTGGAAGAGCTAAGCTAAGGATTAATATAATATGTGTTATCATATTCTACATACAAATAGTTTACTTATAAAAGTATATAAGTACATATATAATATACGCAACCAGTATCCACCAGTAAATAATAAAACTTAGCAGTTTCATTATTACCATTAACTAGACTATTGATATAACACACTTATCCTAATTTCTTGATTTTAAATAACAAAATAAATTAAAATCAAAACATGTTAGTCAAAAACAATGTCACACAATAAATATAACTGTGTTTACTCGCAAACATCATAGTAGTAGTCGTCAGATCTCGATCAAATTTAACCGGGACCACATGCCAAGCATCAACTTTCGATTAAAACAAGAATCATCAAAATCGGTACACCCAGTGAAAAGTTATACTTATGGTATAATACAACGTAGGTCGACTAAAAAATAGTCAAGTAAATACGCATTAGATATAACTGGAAAATTACTTGTCTAATCTCAATTAAATTAAAATGGGGCGACATGACACGCACCACCTTTCGATTAAAAAAAGAATCATCGAAATCGGTCCATCCAGTCAAAAGTTCTGAAGTAATATACATAAAAAGACGACTGCGAATTGAGAACCTCCTCGTTTTTAAGTCAATAAAAAAAAAGATACAAATTGCATGGTTTATTGCGTATGTTACAAAATATTGAAACAAAAAATAGGCCATATAATTAATCTAGGCTTTAACGATCTACTTATATATATCAAGTTCCATAGCAAAGGACTTGAAAGTTTCGAACAGAAAGCACAGAAAGAATAAAAACCATAAATTCATCCAATAACACAATTATCCGAACTCGCAAACTATTCTGTTTGTAATTTTCCAGGTGCAACCTAGAGATTTCCCCTTAAAACTTCAAATTTCATTAAAATGTCGGTAAAAGCCTACGTTTGGCCTATGAGGCTCTTCAGCTATTTACATATTAAGTTTGATTGCTATTAATTAATTAGTTTGTGCGTGAGAGTAAAAAACAGCCATCCAAAGTTTCGAACTCATAATTTTAGTAGGATAAAACTGATATAAAAAAGTTTTCCTTTAACTCGGCATAAATCATGTTGTTTACACTACAAATTCGCGTGCATATTCATGCCCTCTATTTCACTTCCGAAGCGCGTCCTAAATCACCTTCAACTTGTTTCTTTGACACTTGACACATGACATTGATAACTACAGATAACTATTAATTAGTTGCTGTTTATCGATAACATCTCTTGACAGCACTAGTAACTAATATAGCACGTTTAGAAATGTATTTATATTGTTTGCGATTTTATTTCAAACTAGCTGTGCCCGCGACTTCGTCCGCGTGGAATTTAACAAAATAGTTATTGTTCAGTTCGCAGATATATAAAATAAAATAAAAATCTATACTAATATTCTATAGAGGTAAAGTTTATAACTTTGTTTGTATATACGGGGTAATCTTTGCAAATACTGATCCGATCATGAAAATTCTTTCACTCACAGAAAGCTACACTATTCAGGAGTTGATATAGGCTATATTTTATTGTAATTGAACATAAAATTCAGTTAAAATAATAGTAGGTGTTACGAATCGCGCCATCTCTTGACGAACTGTAGGTACCAACTAAATAAACATCGATGTAAAATAGCAGCGGACGGCGCGCCCAACGACTGTGTTCACGACGTTTACCAAAGTATACTTCATTTAAAAATTCGTTATTATTCTGTAATAGTTAAATTTAAAAAACTTGAAACATATCAAATTACTGTAAAAATCTTTTAACGCCCAACGAAGTGGGCACAGGTCGGCTAGTCTATAAAGTAGCCCGAGTTACTCCTTATTATATCAGCTGCTAGTGAAAGTCCCGTCAAAATCGGTCCAACGTTTCAGAGATTAGCCGAAACAAACAGACAGACAAAAATGATAAAAAATGTTATTTTGATATATATAGTACATCCATATTATGCATTTAGTGAAAAGTGGTCATTTAATATTAGAAACAGACACTCCAATTTTATTTATTTTTAACCGACTTCCAAAAAAAGAGGAGGTTCTCAATTCGACACGTATGTTTTTTTTTTTTATGTATGTTAGCTCAGAACTTTTGACTGGGTGGACCGATTTCGATCAATTTTGTTTTAACTGAAAGGTGTTGCGTGTCATGTGGTCCCATTTTAATTTAATTGAGATCTGACAAGTACTTTTAGAGTTATATCTAATAATGCGTATTTACTACTACTTTTTCGTCGACATATGTTATATTATACCGCATAACTTTTTACTCGGTGTACCGATTTCGATGATTCTTACTTTAATCGAAAGCTAATACTTGTCTTGTAGTCTTGTTTAAATTAGATCGAAAACTGATCACAACTTTTTGAGTAATCTTTAATAGCGCGTATTTACTTGACTATTTTTTCGTCTTATTACGTTGTATTACTTGTCGATGTAATTGAAGTCGGTTTTTTTTCGTTTGCGAGCAAACACAATTATTGTAGATATAGACTAGCTGTCTCGGTAAACTTCGTAACTGAAATTTTTTCGTGACTGTGACTATCTTTTTATATATTATTTTATATTTTATACAAACCTTGTCTTGACAATAACGAACACAAAAAAGAATTATCCAATTAGGTGTAGTCGTTCGGAAGTTATTCATCATCATCATCACTTCAGCCTATCGCAGTCCACTGCTGGACATAGGGCTCCAAAGTTCGCGCCAAAAATGGCGTGAACTCGTGTGTGTTGCCCATAGTCACCACGCTGGGCAGGCGGGTTGGTGACCGCAGGGCTGGCTTTGTCGCACCAAAGACGCTGCTGCCCGTCTTCGGTCTGTGTATTTCAAAGGCTTTTAAATTTTCAAAGTTTGTAGTGAAACTGTGTTATTCCTTAGTCGCTTCTTACGACACACACAGCGTAATATAACATAGGTAGACAAAAAAATAGTCAAGTAATAATACAATATACGCATTGTTAGATCTAACTCAAAATATACTCGTCAAATCTCGATCAAATATAAATGGAACCACATGTCAAGCACAAGTATTTGATTAAAAGAAGAAGCATCGAAATAGTTTGACCCAATAAAAAGTTATGAAATATAATACAACGTAGTTCGGCGAGAAATAGTCATGTGAATACGCATTATTAGAGACAACTCAAAAAGTGATACTTAGATCTCCATTATATTTTAATGGGACTACATGAAAAGTACCACATTTTGATTATTGAAATCAACCACGCAGTAAGAAGTTACGAGGTAACGCACATTATAAAAAAATACAGTCGAATTGAGAAAGTCTTATTTTTTTTAATTCGTTTAAAAAGCAAAAGCTCCTGGGGGGAATTAAGGGGAAGGATAGGCAACGCGCTTGCGATGCTGGTGTTGCAGACGTCTAGGTACTCGTATAAGCTACGGTAATTGCTTACCATCAGGTGAGCCGTACGCTTGTTTGCCGATCTAGTTATATAAATAAATAATTAATTAGTAATTTGAAAAGTAATTGACTACATCGCATACAACACTAATGTTGATGTCTAGTCTCCAGAACGACGCACGCGCTGACTTTGAGAGCACGCGACAACACAAACAAAGGAAAAAACAAGTTAAATATAAAATTGTTTAAAAGTTTGGAACGGTTTCAAGATTTTTTTCATGAAATGAGTATCTATACCTCGCGCGTTATAACTTGGCACGACTGAAGTTCGCGCAGAAGGCTGCGCAGTAACATTTTTTAAGGGACCGGGGGGAAGGCGATTTTGGCATGAGACGCATGCGGGGAGGCTAGGGATTGACCATATGTAAACACAATCGACCGTTTAATCAACCGAATTGCGCAATCGATTAGTTTTATTTAGGATTTATTGATTTTTGTTTATATAAGATATTAAACGTATTAGATTTACGAATATAGTTAATTTTGTCGTTAATAAACGAGATTTCGACATTAATTAAAAAAAAAACTACAAAAATCAAATTTTCTCAGTTGAAAGACACGATTTACTTGAATATCAGTTATCTATTAACGACTACACTATTTGAGAAAATTTAAAACCTCCTTTTAAAATTAAAAATAAATATATTTTTATGACTTAATTTTAATCGATTTCAATAAAAATCGATTAAACAACACCTTATTGCACATCCCTTTTTGCTTACTTCATACAGCTTCGTGTTTTTTCGGAAATGCTCGGATACGGTAATCTGTCTCAGTCACACGTTAGTATTCGTGCCACTATCTCTGTCTTGAGCACTATCGGCTACAAAAGTTTTCGTTTCTAATGTTGTTAATTTTTATTATTAGTATTAGTAATTAGTGTTATAGTATTCAGTTTGTTTTATTTAGCTTTAATTGTTTTATCTAGTGTTAGTATTAATTTTGTTTTATTTAGTGTTAGTATTAAGTGTGTTTTGATTTTAGGATTTTCCCCCTCAGCGACAGTGATTAAATAATAATTAATAATAAGCGTAAATATGTGTTAAATAATAATAAGTGGTAATGTATATAAAAAGTATTAAGTGTAAATATTATTTATTGTGTTGTTTGTGATAAAAATCTAGCTGCCACTATCGAAAGGTAAGGTATTGAAATTGAATTTTTAATATAAAAGTTATTTTTGCAGCATCTTAAAGTGCTATGATGTTTATTTTATTGGTCACTGTATTAGGGAAATTTTATTCGTACATTGATTTATAATAAAAATAAAAATTGGTAATGACAGTTTTTTTTCGTGAGTGTACACATGCGCAAAAGTTCGCAGAGCCTATGTTCAGACGTGCCAAGTTATTTCGCGGGTACTGTACGAGTTTCTTATTTGTGTTAGTGTAATAGCAACGTCTAGTATTTTGCACTATTTAAAGTTTTAAAACTGTAACTGTACTTTGTACACTGTTTTGTACTTGTAATATGTTACTGTGTTGATTGATGTTGTGTACAATAAAGAGTATTATTATTATTATTATTACTTTTGTTAATGATGTTTTATTTTATTTTTTCGACTTTCGTTAAGTGTGTGTATCACCTTATGGCGAAATAAATGTTTTCATTTTCATTTTCATTGTAACAGAAGCAATCTTAAGAGCGGGGTTCGCTTTGGAGGATGCTGAAATTAGAAATGACATGTCAACTGAAATGAAATATACAAAACCAAATTAAATCTTTCTCCAACCTACCAATCCTACCAATTTAATCTGAAGCCGCGTTGGCGCAGCGGTCACAGCAGTGGATTGCGATTGGCTGTTGCGCGAGCGGTTGCGGGTTCGATCCCTGCACACGACAACATTTGTATTGTCCATACAGATATTTGCCGTGGTCTGGGTGTTTGTGCGGTCCTTGTGGGTCTCCCCACCGTGCCTCGAAGAGCACGTTAAGCCGTCGGTCCCGGTTGTTATCATGTACATCTGATAGCGATCGTTACTCATAGTAGGGAATATATCCGCCAACCCGCATTGGAGCAGCGTGGTGGATTAAGCTCCGATCCTTCTCCTACATGGGGGAGAGGCCTATGCCCAACAGTGGGATATTACAGGATGAATCGTGATTTGACTACTCGTCTTATTGCCTCCACTGCACATGTAACAAGAGGGCTGTTGCATTTAATGCCCAGAGTATCGACATTGTGTTACAATGGGAAAATGACACCAGCTTTCTTGGTACCATATCACGACTCACGAGGACATGATTTATACCGTAATTATCTAAATTATTTTAAGTTGTAAAAACAATAGAATTATATTATATTATTATATATTTCTTTTGAAGTGAAACTTCTTTAGGCGCATGAGGGGTAAAACTTGAGCGACCGCTAACGCGGCAACGTCAGGGACGGTCAGTACTTGGATGGGTGACCGCCTGGGAACACCGCGTGACGTTAGCTTCTTTTTTAATTCGTTTTTTCTAGACACGTGGCAGCGTGTCAAGCCAAGTTCAAGCAAAAGAACTGGCGACTCAGCGCCATGTGTATATTTACACGAACCATTTCGAGCGACTTTTGACCCCTCCATAACTCAAAACCTATTCAACAGAAACAGATCAAATTACGTATATTTATTTATATCCATAAGAACAACTAGAACCCCAAACATTAACCTAGTTGAAACGGTTACAAAAATATGAAGGTTCAAAAGTCGCCAATTTTCCACTGACTGACTGATCAAAAACCTAACCCACTTCCAGATGACCTAGGAAGTCGAAATTTGGCACCTAGCTAGGTAATTACATGTAAGCGCAGGAAAAAATCTGAAAACAAAAGAAAGTTAAAAAATAGAAGGGGTCCCCATACAAAAAAAAACGTTTTTTAATTGTAGCGTCTGAACCGTTATAAGTGGATATTTGAAACTTGCACAAAATATGAATTGATACATTTGCTATATAAAACAAGTATAAAAATAAAATTAAGTCAAAAAATAAAGGATGTCCCCATACAAAAAACTTGTAATACGCGCTAAACAAACGGCCAACGGAGTGTGTCGGCGCGGCGGCTGGCGCGCGTGGCGCCACAATACACAGATATAGTACAGAAGTCAATCTAAACTATAAAAAAAATCGGCCAAGTGCGAGTCGGACTCGCGCACGAAGGGTTCCTTGCCATTGACTAGGTAAACAACAGTAGGTACATTGATTTAATATCGGGCAAAAAGCGGCAAAAAATCACTTTTGTTGTATGAGAGCCCACCCTAATAATATTTTTTAATTTTAATTTTATGATTTACTAGCTGACCCGGCGAACTTCGTACCGAAACCCCTCCACTAACACTTAAACTTTATCATATGGTATTAAAGTTCAAGTTGACTTTTAAGTATTATTACGAATCTTTTGTATGGCAATATAGAAAAGTGTTGTTTTTAGACTTTTCAGGCAATTTTTTAATTTTTTCTCTCCGTAACAACCATCCTCGTACCTCAAGGTATATTATAAAAAAAGAATTAGCGAAATCGGTTCAGCCGCTCTCGAGATTTGCGCTTAGCAACACATTTAGCGATTCATTTTTATATATATAGAGAAGAGATTAATATAGTAAATACTAGATCGTTCAATAAGTCCCGAGACTAACCTGGAAATGGCGCATATATTAAAAACTCTTTTGATTTTTAAAAAGTACTGGCTATCAATACAAGAATATGTGTCAAATTTTTAAAAATGGAACAATAAAATTATTGATTTTGAAACATTTAAGTGACGCTACGGTTGTAATTTCGATACAATGGAAAAAAACGAGTTTCGCGTGTTGATAAAACATTGTTTTTTAATGGGAAAAAATACCGTTGAAGCACAGCAATGGCTTATAAAATGTTATGCAGGATCGGCTCCCTCTAAAGCAACCATTTGTCGGTGGTATGCCGACTTCAAACGCGGTCGCATGGACACCAATGATGGGGAACGCTCAGGTCGTCCAAATGAAGCAGTGACTCAACAAAATATTAACTAAGTCCTCAAAATCGTATCGGAAGATCGGAAGGTAAAAGTGCTAGAGATAGCCGAGATAGTGAAGATTTCAGCTGGTAGTGTTTTCACTATTTTACATAAAAATTTGGCCATGAAAAAGCTTTTTTCTAAGTGGGTGCCGCGTTTGCTTACAACTGATCAAAAGGAACAACGTATCAATGATTCAGAGCGATGTTTGGCGCTGATGAATCATAATAAAAAGGATTTTTTACATCGGTATGTAACAATGGATGAAACCTGGATATACCATTTCACTCCGGAATCCAATCGGCAGGTAGCGGAGTGGAGAGCGGCTGGTGAAAGCCGCCCGAAGCGTCCAAAGACTCAGAAATCGGCCGGTAAGGTTATGGCATCTATATTTTGGGATGCGCATGGAATACTTTTTATCGACTACCTTGAAAAGGGGCAAAATATAAATAGTGACTATTACATGTGCTTATTGGAGCGATTGAAGTACGAAATTGCGGATAAACGGCCTCACATGAACAAAAAGAAAGTGGTGTTTCACCAGGACAACGCGCCTTGTCACAAGTCCGTGAGAACGATGGCCAAAATTAACGAATTGGGCTTCGAATTGCTCCCTCATCCCCCTTATTCGCCAGACTTGGTCCCCAGCGATTACTGGCTGTTTGCAGACCTCAAAAAAATGCTTCAGGGTAAGAAATTTGACTCAAATAGTGAAGTTATCACAGCAACGGAGGCTTATTTTGAAGCCAAAGACAAATCGTTCTACACACATGGGATAGAAACGTTAGAAAAGCGTTGGAGGGACTGTATCGCTCTTGGAGGAGACTATGTTGATGAATAAAAATTAATTTTATAAAAAAGACCTTTTTTTAGTACTTAGTCTCGGGACTTATTGAACCACGTGTTATATAATTAAGTATTTTGTGAATATCTCAAATGCCTACCTCTTACCATTTATTTATATCGAGCAAAAAAGGCAAAAATGACGTTTTTTTTTGTATGGGAGCCCCCCTTTAAATATTTATTTTATTTTGTTTTTAGTATTTGTTGTTATAGCGGCAACAGAAATACATAATTTGTGAAAATTTCAACGTCTAGCTAACGCCGTTCTTGAGATACAGCCTGGAGACAGACGGACGGACGGACGGACAGCGAAGTCTTAGTAATAGGGTTCCGTTTTTAGCCTTTGGGTACGGAACCCTAAAAATGAAGTCAAAAAATAAAGGGTGTCCCCATGCCCCCATACAAAAAACCTGTAATTATTCATCCGATTGCTTTCAAAATCGATATCTGGGGACATGGTTGGTCTCCGACATCGAATCCGTTAACAGAATGAGAAAAACTAGCCGCCATCTTGAACTTTTTAGTTATTCGACTGATTGCTTTCAAAATCGATATCTGAGGATCCGGTTGGTCTCCGACATCGAATCCGTTAACAGAATGAGAAAAAGTAGCCGCCATCTTGGACTTTATAGTTATTTGACCGATTACTTTCAAAATCGATATCTGATTATCCGGTTGGTCTCCGACATCGAATCCGTTAACAGAATGAGCAAGAAAAAAGAATAAATTTCAAATAAATATCTCTACAAAAAGTAATGATATCCCACCAAAAACATAAATGTGAAAAATGACAGCCAAGTTCAATAATAAGAAGATGATGTTTGTGGGCTTCGCCGAAAAAAGTATTGAGATCTAAATGAGCGCCAAGTTCTACAGAAAATATTAAATTAAGCTAAATATTTCACTTGGCTAGTTTTTACTTAAAAACAACATTAAAAAGGTATTAGCCAAATAAAAGATGAATTATTAGTGAAAACTGGCAAAGTGAAATCTTTAGCTTAATTTAATATTTTCTGTAGAACTTGGCGCTCATTTAGATCTCAATACTTTTTTCGGCGAAGCCCACAAACATCATCTTCTTATTATTGAACTTGGCTGTCATTTTTCACATTTATGTTTTTGGTGGGATTTTATTTTTTATTAGTTTGCCAAAGAAGTTTCACTTCTGACATGTGTACATTTTACGCACACAATTTTTTTAAAGTTGTAAATTGTAAATAAGTACCTATGTACGTATAAAATATTGCAAAAATTATAAAAAAAAGCAATGGAATTATCTATTTCTTTTATGTATTTTGTTTTTGATAAAATGTAGGTACATATCCAATTTGATTTGTCAGTTTCTAAGAATTGATATAATTTAAAAAATAATGTATTTTTCATACCACGATACACGAGTGTGGCAACTGGCAACCTATCTACGGTTCGCCTGATTACGCTGTCTTAAGTCGACCTTGGCCTATGGCTGCTGTAAATCAAGAGCATCACAAACGCGTTGCTGATTGTATCGGTTGCCTTATTGACACAGGAACACAATGAAGATATGTACCTAACATATCAAAAAACTACTTCTCTGGGCAGCTTTTGACGCTTGCTAGAACCACAATACTCGACGAACAATTTGGTACCACGCGAATAGACCTTACTTTGATGACTGTTGACAGCTAACTGAATAAAGCTAGGAATGGGAATTCCCATCAATATTGCCAAAAATATACTCTATTTTTCCTAATAGATTAAAAGATGCTGCCATTTCAGATAAATTTGTTGCTACAATTTATTTTGCTTAATTTTGGTTACTGGCCAATGTTAGGCTCGAAAAACAATGTTGGCGGATTTCACTGTACCTAGTATAATTATGTTTGCCGCAAACGAAAAAAAAACCGACTTCAATTACATCAACAAGTAATACAACGTAGGTACCTACACGAAAAAATACTCAAGTAAATACGCGTTATCAAAAATTACTCAAAAAGCAGTCATCAGAAGTCGATCAAATTTAAATGGGAACACACTACAAGCAGTAGCTTTTGATTAAAATAAGAATCATCAAAATCGGTCTACCTAGTGAAAAGTTATACGGTATAATACAATGTACTTCGCCGACAAAATAGTCAAGTAGGTAAATACGAATTATTAGATATAACTCTAAATACTTGTCAGATCTCAATTAAACTTAAATGGGACCACATGACACTTAACACCTTTCAATTAAAACAAAATTAATCGAAATCGGCCCACCCAGTCAAAAGTTGTGATCTAACATACTTACATAAAAAAAATACAGTCGAATTGAGAACCTCCTCCTTTTTTGGAAGTCGGTTAAAAAAACTATTTGAAAGCAATATTTATCTATTGGAGAGCTGTTTTTTTTGTTCGGTTATACTGCGAAAACTACTGAACCAATCGGAATAATACTTATACCATAAGAGGCAGCGTGTTTCGGAGAAGGTTTAAGTATATGATATGTTGGTGATTACTTATCGTGTAAAAATAATATGGACGGACAGAGGTCGTTAGTCTACTTATAGGCCTATAGCCTATAGGTGAAGTAAATTTCCAGTCTGCTTAGATATTGAGCAAAATATTTCCTGTTGTCACTACTTCATAAAAGATTATATTTTAGTAAAATTTAATAAACAAAAGTTCGTTAATTATAATTAATTAGGTATACTATTAGTATAATAATTAAGAACCAGTTTGTTTTTGTAGCCATGATATTTTTAGTATAGAATACTCATAACACAACAAATAACAATAAGAACGTTCTCTTAATTAGAATAACTAGTGGTCGCCCAGTGCACAGTGATCGAAATTCGACCATAATTAAAAATTTAAATAAAAAAAAAAATAACAAAAAATAATGAAAATAAAGAACAGGGGCGTAGCTACCGCCGTATCAGCCGTATCAATGATACGGGGCCCCCGGACTAAAGGGGCCCCAGACGTCTATAAGCAAAAAAATTAGTAAAATGTTATCCACGATCGATGTTACGTACCTACTTAATTTCGTGCTTCCCGGGAAAAAAACAATAAGGCTGGCATAAAAATTTCAAGACCGTGGTTATGTTATTCTAATGTTTTAAACAAGCCATATTGCCACTACTGTTGGTTATTAGCAGATCGTCAAAGCAAATTGTACTCCTCTGCATGGGTTATTTGACCATGAAAACTCAGAGCATGCAACCCTATCTAATAATTGCTTACAAGGAAATACCACCGATACTTTATTGCAAAGTGAAATCAATAGTAAAATTACATTCCGGAGAGACGTATTGCATCGTATAATTGATGTTATAATTACTTTAGGATCATGTAATCTACCTTTAAGAGGCCATGGTTCTGATTATGGAAATTTTATATCAATTTTACGTTTACTATCTAATTATGATCCTATTTTGAAATAACTTCTTTTAAAATCGAAAGGCGAAATAAATTATTAATAAACTAGCGACCCGCCCCGGCTTCGCACGGGTGAAATGCTGATACTAAATATACTACACACTTTGAATTTCAAGTCTCTTACTTCAAAAACATAGGACTTTCATGCAAACTTCCAACCCCCGTTTAACCCCCTTAGGTATGGAATTTCGTAAAACCCGTTCTTAGCGGATATCTACTCCCTATAAGGGACCTACCTGCCTAATTTCAAGTTTGTAGGTGTATTTTTCATTCGACTTTCATACAAACTATCATCCCCTGTTTTAACCCCAAGAGGGGGTTTATTTCTCAAAATACATTATTAGTACACCTCAACACTATCTATAGAGCATACATTTTGAATTTCAAGTCTCTTACTTCAAAAACATGGGACTTTCATACAAACTTCCAACCCCCGTTTAACCCCCTTAGGGGTGGAATTTCGTAAAATCCGTTCTTAGCTGACCTCTACTCGGCGAAAGGAATATTCCTACCAAAATTCAAGTCTCTACGTCTTATGGTTCCAGAGATATCGTGATGAGTCAATGGGTGGGTTACTCTTTTATATATATAGATTATACCCTACGATTCAAAATTAAATTATTAATTTGCAGCTAGAAATAATATTATTTTAGAAATGAAAAAAGCTCCATTTTCAGCAATTATTTTGGATACAAGACTTGTCAAAAATTGGCCAACTTTCTGTAGTTTTTCGATACATCTTGATAACAGAAAATGATGATAATGTAGGAACCTAAATTAACAATTACTAAATTAACGAAAGAATTAAAAATCTGTAAGTCCTTTTTGGGGTTTATAGCAGTAACCGAATGCAGCGCAGAAGGACTTAAAACTGATATCTATACAAATAAATAAAATTGGAGTGTCTGTTTGTAATATTAAAATAACCGCTTTTTACTAAATGCATACGGATCTATACACGGTACATATACCACAATAACATTTTTTTTAATTTTTGTCTGTTTGTCTGTTTGTTCCGGCTATTCTCTGAAAAGGCTGGACCGATTTTGACGGGCCTTTCACTGGCTACTACTTAGACTGCTTTTATTTTAGAAGTTTTGACGATTTTGACGGGACTTTCACTGGCTACTACTTAGACTACTTTTATTTTAGAAATTTTGACAATTTTGACGGGACTTTCACTGGCTACTACTTAGACTGCTTTTATTTTAGAAATTTTGACGATTTTGACGGGACTTTCACTGGCTACTACTTAGACTACTTTTATTTTAGAAATTTTGACAATTTTGACGGGACTTTCACTGGCTACTACTTAGACTGCTTTTATTTTAGAAATTTTGACGATTTTGACGGGACTTTCACTGGCTACTACTTAGACTACTTTTATTTTAGAAATTTATGTATTTTATAACTGCGAAATGAACAATAAAGTTTTTGTTAAATTCCACGCGGACGAAGTTGCGAGCAATGACGACGAACTGGTAATGAATAAATATTTAGGTATTCAACTATTTTTGTTTCTTTTGTGAGAAATCTTTACTCTTTTGGGCCCCCTAGCTAAATTTGATACAGTGCCCCTCAAAAGCACGCTACGCCACTGATAAAGAAACTTTTTTTTATTTTTCAATTTGACTACAGACTGACAATCAACAAAAGAGTATAATATGCGTGTATGTGTGTCAAATACAAAGTAGTGTGTGGAATGTTTTTTTTTATTATTATTTAAATATTTTTATGCATAATTTTAAAAAAATATTTGTTTTCTGCACTCCTCAAACGTACAAAAGTAACCTCATATCGTATCATATCTCATACCCCACAAGTGGATTGCTCTTTGCCTAAATAATCAAATTGCGATTCAACGGAGAAATTTTAATGATTTCAGCATGATTGATACTTCTGCAATATCTACATAGTACCTATATATACAAGAGTTAGTACCAAAAGTCAATAATAGATGGCGGTGTACGCAATTAAATCGCGCCAAAGTTTCGTTTCTCGCGCAGTACATAGGTCACCAGCACTTTGCTAAACGACGAAGAAACCGAATACCTAATTTTAATTATACCTATTTTTGGAATCCGCGTCTTCTCTGAGTTAGAAACGCGGAATATTAATATTTAGTATTAGTATTTAGTTATTTGCCATTACTATTAAAACGTGAAGCAAAAACTTTGTTCCTCTTTCGAAAATTGCGCGGACGGAGTAGGAAATTTCGCACACTTTAGTTTATATTGGCTAGGTGCGAAGTCATGGTGGAGGTAAGCCGAATCGACACAAGCGTACGCAGTGGTGAATTTTTGAACTAAACGGAGATGTTTTAAGACTCTGTCGTATAAAAAATACACGTAAACATTTTAATTTTTTATCAATAATAAAATTTTAATAAAATGAGCAACCGGAGTTGCTGTGTCGTTAATTGTAGAAATACTAGCAGAAAGAGTGAGTGTAAATTTTATACATTTCCAACTGCGAAATGGAAAATAAATCAAAGAAAAAAGTAGATAGTAGCAGTAAGACGGCGAAAGTAAGTAGTATCATAACCTTAATTTCAGTATTAATAATAAAAGAGTATAACAGGCATTTGGAAACTGGTAAATGTTGTTGACACAATAATATATTATCTAAATTAGTAATTTGAAATATAAATGTTTTACTTGTGGAATTTATCAAAATTTAATAAACTATTTGTACCATTTTATTAAGAATTTCATATAAATAATGAAAAATATTTTGCTACTCTTTAGATTAAACAACGTGTTTATTAAATTTAAAAAATTTAGGTAGTAATTTGGAACTCAATTCGATGATTTACTGCTTGAAACCCAGTTTTGATGATGACCTCCATGTTTTCGTAACGACTTAAATAAAAAAAATTATATTAAAAAAATTAATATTTTACGTTATCTTCAAGATTCAGCTATTACATTATCTTTTTATTTTTATTCTTTACTTTTACCTTTACAATTATATTATTATTATACTCTTTGTTTCCAAAGTTTGTTTCCTTTTAGTTTTGTTAAAATTAATTTTACAACTCATATGTACTCAGCTATGCTTTAGAAATTAGAATTGACCACAGATTACACACAGATAGTATAAAACTATAAAGCTAGCTAGAATGGGCATGACGACAGTATCAAAAAATCGTCAATTTAATAATTTTAGGGGAACACTCATCTTAAAAAAATTCAAAATACTGGTTTATTTTTATGTAAAATAATAAGATTATTGTGATTTTCAACAAATTAAAACATTAAAATACTGCAATCTCGGCCATTTTGATTGAAACACAAATTACAGTGCATGACGTCACGCTATAATACGCGTTCCACATAACGCCCACAACGCTATCGACCACGACCGCTGAAAACCGCTCAGTAGTCTAGTCGACAAGTTGAAAATGGTTGAAAAATAGCCTGTAATTTATAGGAGTGAGCGTTCAAAAAGATAATAAACGATTGGACGGTGTATAGACCACTGAGCGGTTTTCAGCGGTCGTGGCGGCGTGGCGTTGTGGGCACTTGTGGGTCGTAGGTGGAACGAACTACTGTACCGTGACGTCAGAGCCGACGCCATGACACCTGCAGCCGTTTTGTATCACTCGTTGAAAACATATTAGAAAAATAGTTTTAAACTTCCTAAAATTTAAGTTTATTACCGAAATATAGGTATTTTCGTAAATAGTAAATGTGTACCCACATTACGAAAGAGGTTTTCTAAATCTTTCGACATGCCCATTGACTTAATCTAATCATGTAAATATTAAATAATTTGTTTATCAATGATACTTACGTTTTTTTTAAGAGATTTAATTCAATATAAAATAGCACGTAATTTCGTCAGTTCGTCACTACATTTTTTTCACATATTGATAGTTATTTTAACAATTAAAAAATAGTAATTATTGTCAAATATCATTAATATACTGCCAATCACAGATTATATCTGCCAATACTGTCCCCTTTTAGTTCATACCTCGAGTGGCGCTACCGTCACGCACCTAGCCAATAGAGAAGGAGTGCGGAATGCTAATATTTTTTCAAAATTATAAGTACATGAAATATAATAAAAAAAGCATTACAGACACTACCCAGTACCCACACGCACACACGCATACTATTTTGTTGACAGTTGATTGTCAAAGTCTGTAGTCAAATTAAAAAGGTATTTAAAAGAAGGTTCTTTATTGACATAATTATTTGGTTTTCTTTAATTTAAAATTTTAATTATTGTCGAATTTCGACCTCTGGGCGACTACTAATATGTATATAATATTAAAAAAACATACTAGCTGTGCCCGCCGACTTCGTCCGCGTGTAATAGTGATTTTGGAAAGCATTTTTTGGATATATCATTTGGTTTATTTTGGACATCAGAATAGCTCTAATATTTTGTCTCTTGTCACAAACTTATAAAACATTCACATAAACCTTACATATTTCCATCCAAACTTTCACCCTTTATTCTCTACCTATTGTTATTTTACACCCTTGAGGGTAAAACTTTTACAAACTTTGAATGCCATATTTATTTAAAAAATAAGTTTTAATCTAGCTCTAACAATGACGATACTTCCATACAACTTTTCATCCCCACCTTACAACCCCTATATTACCCCTTATACCCATACCCAGTAGCCTATGTTCTTTCTCAGGCTCTAGACTATCTGTGTACCACATTTCATCTAAATCGGTTCAGTATTTTTGGCATAAAAGCGCGACAGATAAACAGACAGAGTTAGGTACTTTCGCCTTTACAATATCATTAAGGATTGATGGCTAATAATCTAGTTTTCTTTAATTCTTCTTCATCATAATTATCTAATAACTAGCTTCTGCGCGCGACTTCGTCGGCGTGGACTCCGCTCCTATTGGTCTTAGCGTGATGATACATAGCCTATAGCCTTCCTCGATCAATGGGCTATCTAACAGTGAAAGAATTTTTCAAATCGGCCCAGTAGTTCCAGAGATTACCGCGTTCAAACAAACAAACAAACAAACAACCAAACAAACAAACAACCAAACAAACAAACTCTTCAGCTTTATATATTAGTATAGATAATTGCCTAAAATTCGGGAAAGGAAGTTAGTTTTATCGGCTAGGTCATCACGGTGAACATTGTCGATATGATGGCCTAGCTGATGACGATTCACGCTCAAACCACGTGTTCTAAGCATTGAGCTATTATTACTAACGTATAGAGAAGACATCGCAGAACACTACTGTGTTCCGTTCAACTGCGGTCGGCCGGCCGCACCTCACTCAGTCGCTTGCGAATCTTAAAGCTATGCAGTCGCAATTTGGTCGTAATATTTTAAAACGAAATCGTGTAAAATCTCTTTAAATATGCCCTCGTGTGTGCTGCGATATTGTAGTAATAACTCAACCAATACGTAGAAGTGCAAAGGGGTAACTTTCCATCGGTAAGTAACTATATATTAATTTTAAATCTTAATTTAAGCAAAATGTTTAGTGGACGCCATGTTCCGTCATTTGTCATTGAGAAAAATAGCATCTCTAAGCAGCTAAGCGCTGCATGTTTTAATAATTTGTTTAGACAATAGTCGCTATGTAGCGCTGCAGCACAGCCGAGCGACCGGAGCTCAGGCCACGCCCACCCCCCGCGCTCTTGCCGTCAAGATGTGACACGTTTTTTGTTTGGTATAGCTTCTCTATACGTTAGTAATAATAGCTCAATGGTTCTAAGTTCTAAACTTCTAACATGATAATATGGATGGTATCGCTGCACGCTGCACGATCAGGTTCACTGCAGAATTGGAGTACGTAACATCGCTGATCTAAAAGGCTAATTTTGTTTGTGCTTAATAAATTATTCTTTATTTATAATTATACCTAACTAGCGACCCGCTCCGGCTTCGCACGGGTGCAATAAAATAATTATAAAATAAATATTTGCAATCTAAGCGCAAAAAATGTGTTTATTTACGACATCACATTAGAAAACTTTAAAACGATCAGTGTTCCTCTACTATATTATGCATGTATTATATATATAAACCTTCCTCTGGAATCACTCTATTTACTAAAGAAAACCGCATCAAAATCCGTTGCGTAGTTTTAAAGATCTAAGCATATAAGACAGACAGACAGACAGCGGGAAGAGACTTTGTTTTATAATATGTAGTAACTAATCATAGCAAGAATTGCACAATTTTTGCTGTCTCTTGGCTATCGGTAGTAACATAGGTACCTGTAGTAGTTTTTTTTTTTCAATATACATAATTATAATTAGGTCGACAAACAAGCGTACGACTCACCTGATGGTAAGCGATTACCGTAGCTTATAGACGTCTGCAACACCAGAAGCATCGCAAGCGCGATGCCGACCCTACCCCCGATTCCCCCAGGAGCTCTGGTAACCTTACTTACCAACAGGAACACAACACTGCTTGAAAGCAGTATTATTTATCTGTGGTCTTCTGTAAGGTCGAGGTAGGTACTATCCTAGTCGGGCTGCTCCATATTTTGAACAGAAAATTTCCTGCTGTGCTGTGGCCTGTGCCCTACCTCAGTTAGTCCGGCAGACATAATAACTGATTGTGATTGT
The DNA here is from genome assembly GCA_905220545.2 of Melitaea athalia. Taxonomy (NCBI): domain Eukaryota; kingdom Metazoa; phylum Arthropoda; class Insecta; order Lepidoptera; family Nymphalidae; genus Melitaea; species Melitaea athalia. The sequence goes on from HG992206.1 coordinate 1,621,886, forward strand.
TAATTTGCCGCCAGCAAATACATATAATACAATTAAGCCGTTAAAAGAAATCGCAAACTTTGACAATTTTGATGATAAAGTCACTTTTACTTAGGAGCTAGTTCCAATGCGTCGTAAGTTGGTTTTGTTATTTATCAATATGGTAATGCGGTTTCATTACAACATTACACGCTCGCAAGACCAGTGAAAGATAATATTATGAACTTTGAATAAAAGCCTTTCTAATACCCACTATTCTATATATAATAATGAATGTTTGTCTGTGTGCCCTTTATAAAATCGTAAACTATGTATTTGATCATGTCATGATCTTTAGCAGAATGTTGTGCATGAGCCCACAAAGGTTTCAGAGTTGGTACGACAAAAAAAAAGCGTAGCAACGCACGCAGGGTACAGCTAGTTGATTATAAAATATTATCTATTAAAAACAAGTGTTCTGTGCATGTTAAAGTTATCACAAGTATTGACACTAGTGTGTGTTTCTTACTTATCTCAATATTTATTTTACACTGCGTTATGTTAGTATATAAAATGTTTTTATTTCTTAATTTTTTTTTTTTTTTTTTTTTATGTAACTAGGTTGGCAAACAAGCATACGGCTCACCTGATGGTAAGAGCGTAGCCTATAGACGCCTGCAACACCAGAAGCATCGCAAGCGCGTTGCCGACCGTATCCCCAATCCCCCCCAGGAGCTCTGGTCACCTTACTCACCAACAGGAACACAATACTGCTTGAAAACAGTATTATTTAGCTGTGGTCTTCTGTAAGGTCGAGGTACTACCCCAGTCGGGCTGCTCCATATTTTGAGCAGGAAGTTTCCTGCTGTGCCCTACCTCAGTTGACTTAATCTACTGTTATATATAAATTCACTTCCTCAATTTATATAATCAAGTACTTTTGTTACCAAGCTTGTCTCATTTGCATTTGTATTAACTAAACAATAGATGAATAAAATTATTATTAACTAGCTGCTGTGCCCGCGACTTCGTCCGCGTGGTATTTAACAAAAAATTTATTGTTCAGTTCACAGTTACCAAAAAAAAAAAAATCGAAATCAAAAGTAGCCTAAGTTACTCCTTATTACATCAGCTATCTGCCAGTGTAAGTCCCGTCAAAATCGATCCAGCCGTTTGAGAGATTAGCCGGAACAAACAGACAGACAAAAATTTAAAAAAATGTTATTTTGGTATAGGGTTACGAAAGGTATTTACAAAAGTAAATTGGCGGGCGTGATTCAGAAAGGCCGTCCAAAAAGGGCTTTCGAGGATCAAATCCGAGAAGTCTTGGAAATCGGCCAAGTAAGAAGTACGCACAATCGCCGACAGTGTATGAGAAGATGTATGACTGTAGATGAGGCACGAGAGGTTTGTCAGGATCGTGGCAGGTGGAGGGACGTAATCTCTGCCTACCCCTCTGGGATACATCATACAGGCGTGAATATATGTTATGTGTTATGTTATGTTATGTTATGGTATATGTTCCGTGTATAGATCCATATGCATTTAGTAAAAAGTGGTTATTTTAATATTACAAACAGACACTCCAATTTTATTTATTTTTATTATAGATGAATGCTCAATTCTCTTATGTTCAGAAAACAGTTCGTTCTTTGCGTTTTGTCTGTTGATTCGTAGGAGTACAAATATTTGTATGAATACGAATATCAACTCCTAGAGAGTGTTGACTAACCCGTTGGCGCTGTCTGCTGGCATTGTCAGTTATCCTGCTTTATGCTCCAAGAGTTGTGAATTCGATTCCCCAAAGTCTGGGTGTATGTATGTATTTGTATGTTAAACATTTTCTTAAAGCCTGAGCGTAAGCCGCGACTGAGAAAACTGAAACGACTAAACGACAAAAATATTCGACACGATTACGATCACGATTCAGCCTGTATATCCCACTGTTGGGCAAAGGCCTCTTCCCCATGTAGGAGAAGGATCCATCCAATTCCATATTTCATTAGAAATATTTGTCACTAATGCCAAAATACATCTTTGTGCCGTTTGCAATCGAAACATTTGGATCTTGGGGTAGTAGGAGTGCTAAAAAATTTTTAGAGATAACTCCTCGCCTTATTGCCTCCACTGGTGACAAGAGGGTTGGTGTATTTTTGCCCAGAGAATCGGCATAGCGATTCAACGGGTAAATGCTGCCAGCATTCTTGGCACTATTCCACCGATTCCACGCGGACATGATTTATATCCCAACTATATATCTGTAAATATTTAGTTTTTAAGTTGGGAATGAGGATCCGTAACGTTTTTTGTTGAGAATGCAGATTTATAGAACTAAGAAATCCTTAACATACAGTGCAAAAATTTTTGTTCTACGACAAAAATTGACGAAGTTATGATCAAATTACTAGCGGAGTTTACTAACCGGCCGGCGCGGAAGGCTGTGACGTCACTCCGACGGTCCATGCCAGTTAGCCCATAGCAGCGACAAGCTGCGATGGTGTTTTCATTTAAACTATCTGTCCTACAAAAAATTTGTAAGGACATAATTTGTAGCAAATTGCTTTGCCTACAAATATGTTCATATAACTTTTTGCCGAAATTTAAGAATTAAAGAAGTTATAAGCAAAAAAGTGAGAAAATTTCTATAAAGATTTTCTTTTTTGCTCTATAACTTTTTTTTATACATTTCACAAAAAAAATACCTCTGACCAGTCTTGTAGATGGTTTTTTGAGGAAAATTTTTCTCTAAAATTTTTTGAATTTTATTCATTTAAAACGCTGTTACAGCGCTCCAAAGTTGACCGGGTTCGTCAATGCTCATGAGAATCCGGTCAAAACGAAATGTTTAACTTAGTTTTATGATCCGGAGTGAGTTTTATGAGTCGGAGTGATGCCACGCGCATCCTGCATACACTGATCCCGCTTACATGACGATGCGTTGGCGCAGCGGTCACAGCACACAGCACTGTTGCGGTAGCAGTCGCGGGTTCGATCCGCGCACATGACAAAAATTTGTATTGGCCATACAGATGTTTGTCATGGTCTGGGCGTTTGAGGTTGTGTATTGTGTGTGTTTCCGGACCCCCGACACAGGAGAAAATCCTACTGGGGGCCGTTGAGTGTGAAACGTTTATTATTTATTATTTTTATTACTGACGTGGCGGCAGGAACGGCATAATGTTTATAACTTAATATTTTCGTAAGTAATGGTCCGATTTGGATAATTCAAAAAGAAATATCTTTCTTTTATCATAGACTCATAGAAAATAACGTGGATACTAGTTTTATTGAATTTGCTATAACTTTATTGATCCTCATTATACATATGTGTAGAAGAGTACTAATGTTTTCCAAAAATGCGTTTTCTCTTAATCTTCTTCGAATGTATCTACTTAGCTAATCAAATATCTCATAAATCATATTTTTTAACGTGGTATTCCCAGTAGGCCTACCCCACAGACAGCTTATGCCAATGAATAAGTAAAGTTGTAGGCAGGGATTTAACAAAAAGAATTTAAGAATATATTTACAATAAAAAAAGGATCATAAAACTAAGTTAAGCATTTCGTTTTGACCGGATTCTCATGAGCATTGACGAACCCGGTCTACTTTGAAGCGCTGTAACAGCGTTTGAAATGAATGAAATTCAAAAAATTGTAGAGAAAAAATTTCCTCAAAAAACCATCTACAAGATTGGTCTGAGGTATTTTTTTTTGTGAAATGTATAAAAAAAGTTATAGAGCAATAAAGAAAATTTCTATAAAAATTTTCTCACTTTTTTGCTTATAACTTCTTTAATTTTTAAATTATGGCAAAGTTATATGAACATATTTGTAGGCAAAGCAAATTGCTACAAATTATGTCCTTACAAATTTTTTGTAGGACACATAGTTTAAAAGAAAACACCATCGCAGCTTGTCGCTACTATGGGCTAACTGGCATGGAACGTCGGAGTGACGTCACACGCATCCCGCGTACGCTGAGGTAGCGGCAGGAACGGCATAATGTTTATAACTTAATATCTTCGTAAGTAATGGTCCGATTTGGATAATTCAAAAAGAAATATCATTCTTATGTCATAGAGAATAACGTGAATACTAGTTCTATTGGATTTGCTAGAACTTTACTGATCCTCATTGTAAATATAATATTATAAAATTTCGAATTAAATTTTTTTTTCTTATTATTGATTAAATTTAAACCCAAAACTACACCATAACGTTCGTCATGTTACAAAAATTACGATAATTACTTATTTAGTTTAGTGCCCTTGATAGTTGATTTTCATTTCATACATTGACTTTATTTCATAACCGACTACCAAAAATGGAGGAGATTAACTCATACTCATAACTTTTTACCAGATGTACCGATTTTGATGAATATTTTTTTAATCGAATACTGGTGCTTGTCTTGTGGTCCCGTTTAAATTTAATTGTGATCTGACTAGTACTTTTCGAGTTATATCGAATAATCCGTATTTGTTTGACTATTTTTTTCGTCTACCTACGTTGTATTACTTGTCGATGTAATTGAAGTCGGTTTTTTTTCGTTTGCGAGCAAACACAGTTATTAGCAAAAATAAATTAAGTGATTAATATACCACGTTAACTAAAACAGGTTTTGTATAAAACAAGTTATTTTTTTTTATTGAAAACAGGTAGGTTTTATTAAAAATATTAAATGTTATACTTAGTTATAAATACACATGATAATGTTGCTATGTAAATAAAACATATATAAAGAGTATTAAATATTTTATGTGTTTTTAAAAACATTAATTACGATTATCAGGTGATACATAAAGTATACATTTTTATTTTATTGATATTTTGCTGCCTTAACTTTTTTATTATTGTTTAGTTTTTTTGGTAAATGACATTTTTAATTTTCTTTTTTGACTTTCGTTAAGTGTGAGGATCACCTTATGACGAAATAAATGTTTTCATTTCATTTCATTTCATACATATGCCATTACGCCATTAGTGTATGTGATACGTACATATTATCCTCGTAAGTCCTGTGTTTTATTAACATCAGTAGTCATATCTGCCGGCTGTACTATACCAAGATACCAAGTACAAACTATGAATAATGCTTCAGACCGAGACAAAGATAAGTCGATTTTAGGCAATTTATGAAGTGAGGGACCGTTGTATGTATTTTTTACGGTATGTTTGTGATGTATAGCACCTTCTTAAGTAGGAAATAATCAAAAATATTTTGTACTTGTGTGAGTACATTAGGTTTAACACAGTATAATATAACAATATAAAAAAGTTAAAAGGTTTTATTTCGTATTAAAATTAAATAATATTTTTCTTCTAAAGATCACTTAGTATTATATATTTTACTTTTTTACAACATAAACCATATTTTTCTTCTAGAAATATTTATATTAGCATAATTAACTTTTCTAAATCAGAGGATAACAGGATCACTATTCCTAATTATCGAAATAGGATAGAGGACAAAACAATCTTCCTATTATAGGTGTATATTATTCTGCACTTTGGGCACGTCTTGCCCTTGTACTTGTGCTTCTGCTACGGCCACGTTCAACTCGTTGGGCCCGAGCACTTTGAGCACGACGAGTAGATCCACCTCCACGTACAGCGATTTCTATTTCTCCGCTTTCGGATTCCGAAGACGAAGAAGAATCGCTATTTGTTTCTTGGTAGGGTTCAGGTATAAACACATCTTCATCATCCGAGTCTTCGAACTCCGAGTTATTAAGAATTTCTGCTATTTGTATTTCGTCGAAAGCTAGAATACGAAAAAAAAACAGTAGTTATACAGACCGAATGTACCACCACAAGTACAATTATAAACAGTTATTTATGTAACAAAAGCCTAACGTACCATGTCAAGTACAAATTATTTTGACTGATCACGAACCTCTCTAAATATATAGTTTTCTTTCCAATATTGCTTGTTTTACAATATTCATAATTTAAAAGCACTATTTCATATAAAAAAAAATAGAAAAAACAAATGATTTAACTGATATAAACAGATAATCTTACCTCGTGCTAGCCGACGACCCGACGGCGAGGCCACCTAGCTAAAAAGTGACACTAACACTGGCAGCAGTGTTGCCAACTTTATTTTTACCAATCCACCAAATGAGGCCGTGTTAACCACCAGAAACCACTAAAACTTAGCGGCCTCTCAAACCACCAGAATTCCACTAGAAAACCCAAAGACAACGGCTACCTACCTAAATATAATTTGAAAATAAAACAACAACAACGTAATTATTATCTTGAAATAAAATAATTATTTATGTTACGTACTACAGGAAACAATTAATGTACTTGTACAGAAAAAAAAGAAACAGTTAGGTTACAATGTCATAACTACCTAACTAAAGAAGATCGTATTCTGAGGAATCAGCTTCATCTGCACTTTGCATATAATAAAATTCTTACTGTCAATTTCTTGAACTACGGCATTAGGTATTCATTTCATCACTTCAGCCTATTGCAGTCCACTACTGGACATAAGCCTCCCCAAGTTTGCGCCAGACATCCCGGTTTTCCGCAATCCTCATCCAGCCTACACCGGCAATCTTTCGTAGATGACGCGGTCTCCACTCCAGGACACGTCTTCTCCAACGGCCATCAGTCCTGTGACACAAGTGACCAGCCCACTGCCACTTCAACTTGCAAATTCTGTGGGCTATGTCGGTTACTTTCGTTCTCTCGCGGGCGGATAGCCTCATTTCTAATTCTATCTTTGAGAGAAATCCCAAGCATAGCCCGTTCCATTGCACGTTGAGTGACTTTAAACTTGTGAACCAGTCCCCTCTTCAGTGTCCATGTCTCGGCGCCATATGTTAACATAGGCAGGACGCATTGATCGTAGACTTTTGTCTTTAAGCATTGCGGAATCTTCAAAGTGAAGACTCGGCGAAGCCCGCCAAATGCTGCCCAGCCCAACCGGATCCTCCTATTGGCCTCCTTCTCGACGTTGTTGCGGCCTAGTTGAATTGTATGGCCTAGGTAAACATAATCCTGAACAACTTCGAGAAGTGTAACATCGACCGATAACGGTCTCGGTATGATTTGGTTGACGTTTGTCCAAGTTCATAGTTCATACCGAGACCAACTCGTCGGGAGGATTCGTTTAGGCCGGAGAGCATCTGGCCTAGCTCATCCAACGTCTCCGCAAACATGACGATATCGTCGGCGAAACGAAGATGAGAGATGTATTCGCCGTTGACGTTGATGCCTCGTCCCCCACAATCCAAAGTCTTGAGTATTATATAATTATTTATTGCAGCATTTCCTTTAGCGTGTAATCAAATTTTATTCAGTTTCTCTGTTTCGTCTTGACCACGTTCATAATACTAAATAATCACTCTAAATTTGCGTTAGAGTGCAGTAAAACTAATAGAGATATCGCAAATGTGACTAAATCTTTAAGTATTTTTAAACAAATCCTAGAAAAATACTAGATCGTTTTTAGTGGTAAGCTCCGAAGCTTACCACTAACTGTAACAAACCTAAACCACTAAAAAATCCACTAGCCACTAAAACCAATTTTTTCCCGCCAAGAGGGGTGTCCAAACCACCAGATCTAGTGGAAAATCCACTAAGTTGGCAACACTGACTGGCAGTCTACATAACCTGTCTAACGTGGCGGAATCGACCACAGAGTAAAGAATTATAATAACAGAAGCAGTGTTGGCGTTGTAAAAAAAATACCCGGTAAATGGGCAATCCAACATTTGTACTTGGGTTAGTACATTAGGCAGTTACTCCATCTATGTGGTAAAAATGTCAGGTCTGAACTGCTATCATTAATTTGTACTTGTACAAGTACGCGGGGACTTACGAGGTTAAGTAATCCACGGCTGCCCAGTTTCAAAACACAGTAAGGGACAAATTTTTCGAAATCGATTTTTTAGCAGTTTTCGTTTCAATGGAGTCGTGTGAACATGATTCGATTGATATTCCAAAAATTTAATTTTTGTCACTTACTGTGTTTTGAAATTGCTCTTCGTCCTTCGACATTCATCTCTAACATTCTTTTACCAATATAGCTTTCATCCCTCCTCATTACATGTAGTTATTATTAGTATAGATATAGACGTATAAAAGAAATCGGTCGAAGGAATTTCCAATAAGGATAGGAACGAGCACGAATTTTATTATAACATTCCTCGGTTCCTTGCAGTAATGGCTCTGTTACCACAGACTTACTATAAGTTAGTTCGGGCATTAAATCTTTTAGTACCTTTTTTTTATAAAATTTATAAATTTCAGAAGACAGAATAAAATTAAATAATTTATGAGTTGATTGCACAACAATAGTCAGTCAGTAATTTTAGACAGACAAGTAAATAATTATAATTTAGAGTTTAGAAATAAAATTGTTTATTATTTACTGCAACGAACAATTTGAGGTGAATTACAAAATCGTTTTTTTTTTTGGGGATGTGATGTACCGACTCGTAGTAAAGAAGAAGGTTCGAATATGGCACTATACCTACTACTGCAAAGCTGCTCAACCTTTTTAACAGTCGGGCCAAACAGAAGATTCAGAAATCTTCGGCGGGCCACTGATGGTTCCTATTTTAGTTACTTATAATAAGGCTTATGAAATTAAACTCCAGTAACTTTTTTATGTTAGGCGTCAAATCAGACGTCAAATCAGACATCACTAATTCACTAACTGAGCAACATATTTCTGACTTGCTGTAACTGTCAAGTCAGAAATATGTTGCTCAGTTAGTGATGTGCGGTATTTATTTTTACATAAGTAAGACTTGAAAAAACCTTTTCACAAACATATCGCTCCTTCAATACAAAAGTCACACATTTCAAAAAATATCAAAAACGTTTTTTTTTTTTTTTGCATAAAATGCATCTTAAACGACGAAACTTTAATGTTTTGGAAAACAGCCGTCGTTTTATGATTAAAAACACACGTAAACGCACACACGTTAGTTTTGTTTTGTACCGTTTCTGTAACTGAATTCCGCGCAAAAGTACCACATTGTGAGTTGTCAACAGTCATTCGGCATGAGTACACGCATTTTTTGTGAAAAACTACCACATTCCAAACAACTGCTAAAAGACAGGTGAAATTATATATTCAAAAGTGCCACATACAAAAATATAGTGGTATTGCAGATCACACACGAAAGTATTTTATCATTTTTATGTGCAATAGTACAATATTTCGAAATAAGGTAGTTTTGCATTTATAAATTTGACATTTTTTCACTTATTTTTGTATGCAATACTACCATATTTTGAACATATTTCGAAATGTGGTATGTTTGTATTTGAAAGTGATTGTGATAAATACATTTTATTTTACATCAAAAAGCATTAATTGTAGTTTTTATGTTGTTTTGTCTGAATGTTTTTGTAGTTTTTGTCTGTGCATTGAATACCTATATTAGTAGGTAAGAGTAATAAATTTAAGTTAAAAACAAAACAAATCTTTTAAGCTATAAAAACGAAGATGCATAAAACTCTTTCATAAAATTAACTGATATAGGTAATATTAATTTTACCCTTAATTATTGATGATCTCATGATAAGATTTAACTATTTTTTGTTTTACCTTAGCAAGTTTACTATGTAGTAAGTATGTGCCATTTTCTTTGTTAAATTGACGTTTTGTGAGGTTTTTATCTGAAAATAAAACTCAACTTTTTCTAATTATGGTGGTTTAATTTTGAAAATTTTAATGTTCTCGAAGTCAAAGTCCATATATTGTACAAAACTAACTTATCTGCATTTTTTCGAGAGTCTATTCGAGGTATGGTTAAGATTGCTTTATTGAGAAACAGACTATTTAATTATGCATCTTTTGATACCAAAAAAAAAAATCTACGTAAGACACATAGTTTATACAAAAATCATAAAATAAACTAAATTATTTTTTCAAATGCCTCTCCTGTATAATTTGCCTTTTTTGACATGTGGTGCTTTTGTATTGAAGGAGCGATATGTTGATCCGAAGCTACTTAAGAACTGCAAGGCCAGGTCAATTATTCCAGGAAAGTCTTTTTTTGGTACCAATTTCCAAAAATCTGCAAAGTAATCTGAAGAATTTTGTGGTTTTGAAGATATTTTTTCGGCAAAAAAGTTTTTTAGACTTGGCGGGAATTTTCGAACTTGCTCTCGCGGGCCATTTGTAATTCGTTCGCGGGCCATACCGTGGCCCGCGGGCATAGGGTTGAGCAACGTTATACTACTGTATAGTCTAGATTCAACTAAGCACGTACTGTAGTAACAATAATACGAACAAACCTATGGGCAAAATAAATATTAATTAAAATGAATCGCTGAAATGTGCATAACTTCCGAAGGACTTTTTTGTGTTTGTTATTGTAAGAATGTACCTACTCGTATTTAAAAAAAAATGTTGCGGTTCGTTGGCTAGTTAGGTTATTTTCATATTTATTTCTGTATTTTGTTGTTTTTTGTATTGGTACCTATATAAAATTATGTGAACAAATAAAACTGGGTAAACAAATATACCTTGCCTAAAGGGACTTCTTTTGTTAATATATTTTAGTTATTATATTATATTTTTTAAGGTTTTTTAGTTTTAGGTTCATTGTTCTAGTATATATTTTTATGTAGATGTAAATATTATACATTTTTGTCAAAATGTTAAAATACTTTTTTGCTTTAGACAGAAAATTTTTTGTTTCTAAAATAGTCGTCTTAAATTTTTTTTTTTTGTTATCAAGTAAATCTATAAATTAATATTTGACAAACATTTTTAATTAGTAATATTTATTTAATTATCAAGATTGTCTGGTCTATCATTAATATCTCTGTGGTCATAACTCTCTTCATTGTTGAGAAACAGGTTCTTGCTCACCTCTATAATTACAATAGCATATTTTATTAATATCTATTTTAATTATAAGTATAAAATAGTACAGGTCAGGGTAAAGTAGGAAATATCTTAAAGTGGAGGTACATCAGCCTTACACAGCATCACAGCTGAATAAGCCTGCTCTCAAGTAGTGTGTGACTGTGGTGGACAAGATAACCGGAGTTCCAATGGATGCGTTTACAGTGGTTGTAGGGTACATCGCGCTTGTAATGCTCCTGTTGTACAGCTGGTGTCCATGGGGTTCGGTAACCACTTGACAACAGGGGGAACGATAGTTTACACTCACAATTAAAAAAAAAGTAGGATTTCACGTGTGGTCTAGAATTCTAGACAATTCGAAATTACGGTAGGCGCAACTTTGTCCAAACATATGACCAAAATAAAAGGTTAATGAAAATATATTTGTATCCAAGACAAAAGTTTAGGCACAAGATAGGTTTACAATTGAACTTAAACCACTTATATTTGAGTGCTTTTTGTATACAGCTTTGAAATGGTATGTCAGTTCCGGTTGTTATCATGTACACCTGATAGCGATCGTTACTCATAGTAGGGAACATATCCGCCAACCCGCATTGGAGCAGCGTGGTGGATTGAGCTCTGATCCTTCTCCTACATGGAGAGCTCTATGCCAGCAGTGGGATATTATAGGCTGAAGTTGAAGCGGAAATGGTATTAATGTAGCGTATGTGGTTTAACGCTTGTACCACTCAATATATTTCCATACTACATGAAAAATAAAAAAATAATCATAACGCGTATAACTTCGGTGTTTGATTAATTTGAATTTCTAATTTGTAACAAATTTTCAACAGTAAACATACGTAATACTAGCTGACCTATGGACACTTTGCTGGTCGTCAAACCGAATTCCGAGTTTATTAACCGACTTCAAAAAAAGGGGGACATTCTCAATTAATTTTATTTTTTATGAGTGTTTCCTCATAGCTTTTTACCGGGTGTACCGATTTTGATGATTATTTTTTTAACCGACTTCCATAAAAGGAGGAGGTTCTCAATTCGACTGTATTTTTTTATTTTTTTATGTATGTTAGCTCAGAACTTTTGACCGGGTGTACCGATTTTGATGATTATTTTTTAACCGACTTCCATAAAAGGAGGAGGTTCTCAATTCGACTGTATTTTTTTTATTTTTTTATGTATGTTAGCTCAGAACTTTTGACCGGGTGTACCGATTTTGATGATTATTTTTTTATTCGAAAACTGGTGCTTGTCATGTAATTCCATTTAAATTTGATGGAGATGTGACAAGTACTTTTTGAGTTGTCTCTAATAATGCGTACTTTCTTGACTATTTTTTTGTCTACCCACGCTGTATTTACTGTACGTGTCGATGTAATTGAATTCGATTTTGTTTCGTTTGCGATGATCAACAACTATATAAGTTTCTGTCCAACGGCAGCGTAACCCACGTTTATGTTGATCTTCCTGAATGTCATTTATCTTGCATCATGGGATTAAACGTACCTATCTACTATTTGTGGCTAAATTTTTCTTCGTACCTACGAAGTACAATGGTTTTGACGATAATGTATATTTTATTTATAAGGATTAAAATCCATGCTTACGTATCTTGTTCATGTATTACGCTCTAATAATACTTATTAATAATAAACACAGTTTATATATTACTAGCTTCTGCGCGCGACTTCGTCGGCGTTTACTCCGCTCTTATTGGGCTTAGCGTGATGACACATAGCCTATAGCCTTCCTCGATAAATGGGCTATATAACACTGAAAGAATTTTTCAAATCGGCCCAGTAGTTCCAGAGATTACCGCGTTCAAACAAACAAACAAACAAACAATCAAACAAACAAACTCTTCAGCTTTATTATATTAGTATAGATTAATAATAATAAACAAAGTTTATATATTATTCTCAAGAGAGTAACTGCGGAGTTTCTTACCGATTCTTCTCTGCAGAATCTACATTCCGAATCGGTGGTAGCTTCACTTTCAAAATAGTAATCATTTTAAAATGTTAATATACAAAAGGACATTTCGAAAGTGCTTTTGAAACCTAATTGAATAATATTGTTTTTAATTTGATTTGAAACACTCTTTATTATAGCTACACCATAAAGAAACGTAACAAAAAAGTAATACATTGCTAAAAAGATGTACAAAGGCGATCTTATCGCTAAGAGGGATTTCTTCCTGAAAACCTTTCGGTATAGGACAGAAATTATTGATTAAAAAAGCCTACACTTAATAAATAAATCAGACCAGTCATGATACCAAAATCAACTAACAGTCTCAGTAGACAGAGGCTTTATTAAATATTACAACAAATTACGTCAGTGGTGTAATGAGGGAGGGCAGGGGCATTATGCCCCGGGCGCTACTAACACAGGGCCAAATGGTTCGCAAAACTAAAAAATTGCTGGACATATTATAATTGGTTTTCGAATGGGGGGGGTATTGTGCCCCGGGCGCGAGTTAAGCTCGCTACGTCACTGTCTAGTGTTGGCAGAGGACAGAGGAACAAAAACCGCAGAAAAAAACTCGATGTTCGTTATTTCGCCAATAACAAATGGCGTCTTTCTCATAGCAATTTTACAATCAAAACAAATTGCTACACATTTTAGTCAGGCGCTAATTTATCTCGTGCATTATATCGTTACATAAGTACGTATTTATACGAAAATAAAAAACTATGTCAAAATTATTATTTATTTTAAGATATGGAGCAAACCGATCAGGAGCAGGTGCGCTGCTCTTCGAGCGAGAGCGATAACTTCGAGAAGATCGATTCAGATGAAACAAAATCGGATAACGTAAGTACATAACCTAATTATCTACCTATTTGTTATCTATAACACATGTTCTAATCGGTAGTAATAGGCATTTTTTCGTCAACCTTGACGCAAGCAAGTACTCTTTATTGTACACCAAAATTTTTAGTAACACTACATAAAAAAGTAGAAATGTTATTAAGAAAATGTGGACTGGAAGACAAGAAGTGATCAGATTGCTAAGCAATCTCTTCCAGGCAATCTAAGTAAAAAATAAAGTCATGCTAAAACAAGAGGTACGTACTAATCTTAATGCCTAATATTACCGTGATTAGGATTGTATAAATCATTACATAGTATAAAACAAAGTCGCTTCCCGCTGTCTGTATGCTACGCATCTTTAAAACTACGCAACGGATTTTGATGCGGTTTTCTTTAGTAAATAGAGTGATTCCAGAGGAAGGTTTATATCTGTATATGTATAATACATGCATTATAGTAGAGGAACACTGATAGTTTTCAACCGAGCAAGTAGGGGCGGGTCGTAATTGTTTTTAAAAAAGGTGGAGGTTCTCAATTCGACTGTATTTTTTATGCTTTTTTGTGGGTGTACCGATTTTGATGATAACTTTTTTAATCGAAAGCTGGTGTTTGTAGTGTGGTCTCATTTAACTTTGACGAGATCTGACGAATAATTTTTAAGCTATCCCTATTAAATAATAATGTGTATATACCTAATAGACTATTTTTAAACGACTTATAAAAAGGAGGAGGTTTCTCAATTCGACCGTAGGTATATATTTTTTTATGTGTTCGCTCTTTCGACTTCGTCGTGTATGAACCGATGTTGATGATTATTTTTTGTTAAAAAGGAGATATCCCAAGGGTGGTACCATGATAAGGAAACCAGGATCTGATGATGGCATCCCAGAGAAATCGAGGGGAATCTTCGAAAATTGTAGTGGCGACTAGTGCGTTTGTTAATTTTTATCGTCTGCTTACGTTGTATCACTTGTCAATATAATTGAAGTCGGTTTTTTTCTCGTTTGCTAGCAAACACAATTATTTCGACTACATTGATGATGAACACTGGCAGATTTGAAATTTTACTGGACATTGGATCAAATTCAGCAACAGTTTTATTACCAAATAAACGCTATAAGAAAAAACGAGACACCTTCAATTGAACCAGAAGCGATTAGTAAACACAAAAGAAAGAAGAAGAACCATAAAGCAATGAGGATCAGTAAAGTTCTAGCAAATTCAATAGAACTAGTATCCACGTTATTCTCTATGACATAAGAATGATATTTCTTTTTGAATTATCCAAATCGGACCATTACTTACGAAGATATTAAGTTATAAACATTATGCCTTTCCTGCCGCTACGTCAGTGTACGCGGGATGCGTGTGACGTCACTCCGACGTTCCATGCCAGTTAGCCCTTAGCAGCGACAAGATGCGATGGTGTTTTCTTTTAAACTATGTGTCCTACAAAAAATTTGTAAGAACATAATTTGTAGCAAATTGCTTTGCCTACAAATATGTTCATATAACTTTGCCGAAATTTAAAAATTAAAGAAGTTATAAGCAAAAAAGTGAGAAAATTTTTATAGAAATTTTCTTTATTGCTCTATAACTTTTTTTATATACATTTCACAAAAAAAATACCTCAGACCAATCTTGTAGATGGTTTTTTGAGGAAAATTTTTCTCTACAATTTTTTTAATTTCATTCATTTCAAACGCTGTTACAGCGCTCCAAAGTAGACCGGGTTCGTCAATGCTCATGAGAATCCGGTCAAAACGAAATGTTTAACTTAGTTTTATGATCCTTTTTTTATTGTAAATATATTTTTAAATTTTTTTTGTTAAATTGCTGCCTACAACTTTACTTATTCATTGGCAAAAGCTGTCTGTGGGGTAGGCCTACTGGGAATACCACGTTAAAAAATATGATTTATGAGATATTTGATTACCTAAGTAGATACATTCGAAGAAGATTAAGAGAAGTCAATGCATTTTTCGAAAACATTAGTATTTCCGAAACTGGTTGAGACTCAAAAGTACTCTTCTACACATATGTATAATGAGGATCAATAAAGTTATACCAAATTCAATAAAACTACAAACTAGTATCCACGTTATTCTCTATGATATAAGAAAGATATTTCTTTTTGAATTATCCAAATCGGACCATTGCTTACGAAGATATTAAGTTATAAACATTATGCCGTTCCTGCCGCTACGTCAGTAATAATAATAATAAATAATAAACGTTTCACACTCAACGGCCCCCAGTAGGATTTTCTCCTGTATCGGGGGTCCGGAAACACACATAATACACAACCACAAACCCCCAGACCATGACAAACATCTGTATGGCCAATACAAATTTTTGTCATGTGCGCGGATCGAACCCGCGACTGCTAGCGCAACAGCTAGTGCTGTGACCGCTGCGCCAACGCGTCGTCATGTAAGCGGGATCAGTGTATGCGGGATGCGTGTGGATCACTCCAACTCATAAAACCCACTCCAGATCATAAAACTAAGTTAAACATTTCGTTTTGACCGGATTCTCATGAGCATTGACGAACCCGGTCAACTTTGGAGCGCTGTAACAGCGTTTTAAATGAATGAAATTCAAAAAATTGTAGAGATAAATTTTCCTCAAAAAACCATCTACAAGACTGGTCTGAGGTATTTTTTTGTGAAATGTATAAAAAAAAGTTATAGAGCAAAAAAGAAAATCTTTATAGAAATTTTCTCACTTTTTTGCTTATAACTTCTTTAATTTTTAAATTTCGGCAAAAAGTTATATGAACATATTTGTAGGCAAAGCAATTTGCTACAAATCATGTTCTTACAAATTTTTTGTAGGACAGATAGTTTAAATGAAAACACCATCGCAGCTTGTCGCTTCTATGGGCTAACTGGCATGGAACGTCGGAGTGACGTCACAGCCTTCCGCGCCGGCCGGTTAGTAAACTCCGCTAGTAATTTGATCATAACTTCGTCAATTTTTGTCGTAGAACAAAAATTTTTGCACTGTATGTTAAGGATTTCTTAGTTCTATAAATCTGCGTTCTCAACTAAAAACGTTACGGATCCTCATTGAACAGAAGTCAGGACAGCAAACATATTGTCACTGAGCTTAGAAAAATCTTAATATAAAAATATCCTGATGAAGATAAAAATTTACTACAAAATGAAGATAATCAATATGAAATAGGAAACACATTGCAACTTGACGAATTATCATAATAATGTTATTAACATATCTTATTATTGATTTTCTGTATTATACTGTGCATTCCCAAGGAGGGTTGATGTCTGGCAGGCGGCCGGTCGTAAAAAATAACATGCCAAATCACTTACAACATGAGACTGAGGAAGAGGAGAACATGTTGTGCCGACCCTATATAAATAGGACAAGGGCAGGGAGATGATGATGATGATGTACACTGTACCCTCTCATTTTATTACATGTTAATGTAAATTGAACTCGTTTTATTTTTTATTTTAAAATTAACATTATTATATAAATCATGATACTGAGGTTGGAACGTAATGCTATTGTATTTATTGTTTTTTATGGTTTATTTGATTCACAATGGACTTGGTATACATTTTCAATTGTTTAATGACCTTAATATAATAATAATAAATTAAAGATTGCAGGGCGTATATCTAAATAATACTGCTTTCAAGCAGTGTTGTGTTCCTGTGGAGAGTAAGGTGACCAGAGCTCCTGGGGGGAATTGGGGGTAAGGTCGGCAACGCGCTTGCAATGCTTCTGGTGTTGCAGGCGTCTATAAGCTACGGTAATCGCTTACCGTCAACAAAAAAGGTGTGTGTGTGCGATTCACACACGATAGAAGTGAAACGTCTTTGGCAAACTAATAAAAAAAAACTATTTTAAAATTAGCGGCAGCGTGGCGTCCAGCGCGGCGCGCCCTTCCCTGTCGTTTTTTCGTTGCATCCGGTTTGAAAACACAACGATTCTAAGTTTCACTTCAAAAAAAGATAGCAGCTAACTATCTGTCAAGTAGTGTACTGCTTTATGGTAAGGTAGAGAGCTCCTGGTGGAGATTGAGGGTAGAGTCAGCAACGAGCTTGCGATTTTTTTGGTGTTGCAGGCGTCTATAGGTTACGGTAACCGCTTTCCTTCAGCGTTCGCTTAAAAAATCATCTTTATATACAAACTCGCTAACCCCGAAAACGCTGTTTTGCCATATATGTTAGTAACTCCCGCAATTCCATCTTGTGAGTGGAATTTCGTAAAATCCGTTCTTAGCTGACCTCTACTCGGCGAAAAGAATATTCCCACCAAATTTCTAGTCTCTACGCCTTATGGTTCCAGAGATATCGTGATGAGTCAATATATGGGTGGAAATCTCTTTTATATATATGTATAGGTATCTAGATTTACTTTTCAAACTAGCATCACTTGTCTCTTAAAAACAATATTAATAATGATAATGTTCTGCCTATTTCCAGGGCTCACGTTTCGTGGTCGGCGACGAAGCATCAGACGAGCAGGGGGATGATGGACCATCGCATGAGGGGGGAGACTACTTCCCTAACGCGCCCCCTCCAAATATACGTCCTAAGATGACCATCGCTCAACAACTGGCACTCGCCGAAAAAAGAAGCAAACTCAGGTAGGAATAGTTGTATATATCCTTTTTCATATAATTTAAGTTTATACTTTGAGTGACTCTTCGTACCGGTAAGTGCAGCGTTGGAGGACCCCCACTAGGTGGACAGATGACATCCAACGGTCCGGTGCCAGCTGTTGGATGCAAGCGGCGCTATATCGCGAAAGGTGGATGATGAAAGCGACATCCAGCGGCTCATCATGCGGCGCCGTCGCATCGAAGACGCTGCTGCCCGTCTTCGGCCTGTGTATTTCAAAGCCAGCAGTTGGATGGTTATCCCGCCATTGGTCGGCTTTTTAAGTTCCAAGGTGGTAGTGGAACTGTGTTATCCCTTAGGGGCCGTCTCCACGAGCGAGCGTATCGCCGGCGATAGTATCGTCGTGCCACCTATTTCTATACACTCTCTATGGAGCCGTCTCCTTACGGCCCCTTAGTCGCCTCTTACGACACCCACGGGAAGAGAGACAGCGACTGATCAAAAGTTTTGACCGCCCTAGGCTAATTATGAGGACGCGCCCCAGGCCCCTGCCAGGTGTGTTAAGGACGGCCAAAAAATTAGTAAATGAGTAGAGTAGTAGTGTGAAAATGTTGGTTCATACATTGTTCATACTACCTATAAAAGTTTTCAGATCGATCTGCAAGCGAATCTAACGTTGTACTTTAATCTGCATGAGTGCATGACATTCAACCTTAGGGTGGCAAACCATTTTTTAAGCTGACCGTACATAAAGACAAAGTACCTCACGCATTATAAGACCAAAATCATGACAAGTGCAAGTGACTGCAGGCTACCAAGTAGAAAACCAAATTCACACCAAATACAAAGACACGATTTCATCGCGCCCGATTCTCGCGCCCCCGATCCTCGCGCCCTAGGCTGCAGCCTAATTAGCCTAAGGGTTAATCAGGCACTGAAGAGAGGGGGTGGCTATATTCTTTACTGCCGTAACCACACAGCAAGGTCATTGTGTGTGAACCGTTTATTATTATTATTATTATTATTATTATAAAAACAAAAATCAGTAGGCAATATAATGTATAATGTTAGTATACAACAAAGTATGTACTTACCTATGAAGTAACACTCAACAAAACCAACCATTCCTATAGATAAGTAAATAATCCGTCTAATGTCACGACTTAGCAAAAGTAAACAAAATTTACAGCAAAGATAATTTTATTATTAAAACTAGCTTCTGCGCGCGACTTCGTCGGCGTAGACTCCGCTCCTATTGGTCTTAGCGTCATGATATATAGCCTATAGCCTTCCTCGATAAATGGGCTATCTAACACTGAAAGAATTTTTCAAATCGGACCAGTAGATCCTGAGATTAGCGCGTTCAAACAAACAAACAAACAAACAAACAAACAAACAATCAAACAAACTCTTCAGCTTTATTATATTAGTATAGATTATATGAGAACATTCTCACTGTTAAAAATAACGTTAAAATATATTTAAATTAATAATATAATAATGTGACAATTACAACATTAAGGAAAATTAAGGTTTTTTAACAAAATACACGCGTAAGAATCAAATATATAACGCTAAGTTTAATACGTGTACGTATTTTAATGATTATCCGGTCAAAGTTTAACTTCTTAATTTGGGAGGATAATATCTCATACGATGGAGGTGATGTCACAAATGGCGCGAAAAGTGTCAAAATAAAACAGTCGGCAGTCCGTGTCTAGCGTCCACCATTGACGCTCGATGTAAAGATTAAAAAATTGTAAAAAAAGTTGTTAATATAACAAAAATAAAATAAAATATAACATAAACGTAACTTAAATTTTAAAATTAAACATAATTAAGGTTTGTCTTTTATTCTATAATTGTTGTCCTTAATTTATTTTAACTTCTGTGAAAATTCTAGTGATGTACAGTGATTGTCGATAAATAATATCGATATGATGAAGCATTCATTTATATATGCTTATAATTTGATAAATATCGTACGATAGCCAGATTATAACCGATAAGACAAATTGCATCTATATATTTATTGTTGATATGTTATCACGTAAATATCTATCATGTAAAAGTTTATTATGTTCTAACAGTTTTATTTATTCATTTGGTATAATCGCTTCCTATAGTGCTCTATTATATTTGTAGTGATAGTTAATGTTAAAATATAATTTCTTATGGAGTAAGTACAATTTAATATCATATCATTAAATAATTCAATTATAATTTTTTAAAGATTGTTATTGATTATATTTCAGTTTTTGACATGTTATCGTAGATTATAACTATTTGCGTTTGGAGATTCGTTCGAAAAACTAGTACAAAAATTAATATTTTTTGTATATATGTTACGTTCCAAGTCAAAAAACGTCAATAATTTTTAGTATTTTCCCGTTTGCACAGATAGTAAGGTTATGTTTATACTCGTATATATTTATCTTTGTTAATAAAACTGACAGGACGTTGTCAATGTTGTAAAATGACACTACTTATTTTGAACTATAAAACTCCTGCAAATTACAGTTTTTGCTCCTATGAATCTTATTGTTAAAGTAAATAGGCTTTGAAACATCAGGCTAACGCCCGTTTTCCCAAAGGCTGATCAACGCAAAAAGTAACTAATCATCTGTCAAATAGTCCGGGTTCCCTAGTACATTATTTTCACTTGATTACTATCAAGCTAATTTTCCGGGAGTAGCTTCATTTTGATGAGACGAACAAAAATTTCCTCTACGAAATCTCTCGATTGTGGTAGCTAACAGAGGTAGCAGGGGATAGAGCAGCAGTTAGCGCAGGACCGGGATAACGTACCACGATGATTAGTTAATTTTTGCGTTGATCAGCCTTTGGGAAACCAGGCGTAAGATTTAAAAGCCATTTTAGAGGAGGGCAATACCTGTAAACTAATTGATTGACGGTTAATGCACAAAAATAGTCACACACAGTTATAGTTTTTTTTTATTATTAGACGATGACATACACGATTTTCTTCTCCCCAAGTAATGTATCTATACTTGATGTCAAAATCGATTCAGTCAGTCAGTCAGTTCAGCCTATTGCTGTCCACTGCTGGACATAGGCCTCCCCGGTTCGCGCCAGACATCCCGGTTTTCCGCAATCCTCATCCAGCCTAGACCGGCAATCTTATGTAAATCGTCGGTTCAACGGGCCGGACGACGTCCCACACTGCGTTTGCCAAGACGCGGTCTCCACTCCAGGACACGTCTGCTCCAACGGCCATCGGTCCTATACAAAAATGACCAGCCCACTACCACTTCAACTTGCTAACTCTGAGGGCTATGTCGGTTACTTTCGTTCTCTTGCCGATAGTCTCATTTCTAATCCTATTTTTGAGAGAAACCCCAAGCATAGCCCGTTCCATTGCACGTTGAGCGACTTAAAACTTTAAGCTAAAATCGATTCAGCTATTTATAAAAAGTAACAAACAGGTACATCCTATTGATATTAAAATGTTTGTATATGTATAATAGATTAGGTAAACTGCGAAGATTTTAAATTTACCTACAACGTTTATCGCCGAGCATTACTGACGTACATACTTTTTTAACTTCTATCTTTAACCTTAAGTTTTTTGTTTAAACTTATTTAGAACTAGCTTCTGCGCGCGACTTCGTCGGCGTGGACTCCGCTCCTATTGATCTTAGCGTGATGATATATAGCCTATAGCCTTCCTCGATAAATGGGCTATCTAACACTGAAAGAATTTTTCAAATCGGACCAGTAGATCCTGAGATTAGCGCGTTCAAACAAACAAACAAACAAACAAACTCTTCAGCTTTATTATATTAGTATAGATTTTAAAGTAGGTAATGAAGTTCGAATGGGTTAGTTCGTTGAAAACCTTGATAAGTAGGTACTATCGAAGGTTGAATTAATATTGTATAATTTTCATTTATATTGAATACTAGCTGACCCACCGAACTTCGTACCGCCTAACAGTCGATTCTTTAAAATACTTATATCCTTCCCGGAACCCCTCCTCTAACACTTAAACTTTATGGTATGGTATTAAAGTTCAAATTGACTTAAGTATTATTACGAATCTTTTGTATGGGAATAGAAAAGTGTTGTTTTTAGACTTTTTCAGGGTATTTTTTAAATTTTTCTCTCCGTAACAACCATCCTCGTACTTCAAGGAATATTATAAAAAAGAATTAGCGAAATCGGTTCAGCTGCTCTCAAGATTTGCGCTTAGCAACACATTCAGCGATTCATTTTTATATATATAGAGATTAAGTAAAATTGATCAATTTCTATGTACACGGATAAAAATGTAGTCGTTTTCAAAAATATAAAAAATGGCTAACCAAGAATATGAAATGAAAAAAGCAATTAAAACAAATCCTTACTTCAGTTTTATTAACAAAATTAAATATTAATTTAGTTTCCCACAACTAATGAACATTTTAACAAAAGTACCTACCTTATCTTATCAACGACTTTTAATTTAACATATAGTCATTTACCTACCTATGTACCTTTAAAAAAAGGAATCAGACCTGACGAACAACGTATTTTTTCAAATAAGACAGACTGCCACTAGTAATAATGCCCTAATTACAACTTAACCCTACCAACACAATCTATACTTAATATAATAAAGCTGAAGAGTTTGTTTGTTTGATTGTTTGTTTGTTTGTTTGAACGCGCTAATCTCAGGATCTACTGGACCGATTTGAAAAATTCTTTCAGTGTTAGATAGCCCATTTATCGAGGAAGGCTATAGGCTATATATCATCATTCATCACGCTAAGACCAATAGGAGCGTAGCACTAATAATGTTTCAAAATCTGGTGGTCCTATTCCACGGGGACGAAGTCGCGCGCACAAGCTAGTTGTTAATAAAACAAACCGAAAACCTATACTAATATTATAAAGCTAAAGAGTTTGTTTGTTTGTTTAAACGCGCTAATCTCAGTATCTACTGGCTCGAATTGAAAAAAATCTTTTGTGTGTTGATAGTCCACTTACCGAGGAAGGCTATAGGCTACAATATTATAATATTCCAATTAACGCGGGTAAAACCGCGGACTACAGCTAGTTTAATATATAATATTATAAGGGCTGGTTATTCAGGTTTACAGATAGGCTCCATCAGCAGAAAGTAAAATTAGTCCTAACTGTCTGTTTCACTTTAATTAATAAATTATACCTAATTGCGAACACAAATATGTACCTAATAGATAAAGTGAATTTTAATAGATAAAAAAAAACATCATAAAATTGTCTATTAGACACCGTTATGTGTCAGATAGCCTTATCAGCGACGTAAGAAACGTCTGACTGACTGCTGGACATAGGCCTCCACAAGTTAAACTCATGTGTGTTGCCCATAGTCACCACGCTGGGCAGGCGGGTGGGTGACCGCAGGGCTGGCGCCGTCGCACCGAAGACGCTGCTGCCCGTCTTCGGCCTGTGTATTTCAAAGCCAGCAGTTGGATGGTTATCCCGCCATCGGTCGGCTTTTTAAGTTTCAAGGTGGTAGTGGAACTGTGTTATCTCTTAGTCGCCTCTTACGACACCCACGGGAAGAGAGGGGTGGCTATATTCTTAACTGCCGTAACCACACAGCACTGAGTGTCTATTTCACTTCAACTAATAAACTTCAAGTTTTGAATTTTTTTGATGTATGGTCGTGGAAATAGAAAATATATCATAATCCTCTATCAATATATTAGTATCTATTTATTTCCTCTATCTATATAGACAGCGTTATATGACAGATAACTTTATCAACAATATAAGCAACATACCCTTAATAACATAAGTAGTATCAAATAAACTTTAAGATAAATCGCTAAAGTAATTGAAATACTTACTGTCGATTATCATGTAATGAGAGGCCGCGGAAGGAAAATGCAGTGAACACGATTGTATAACCAGTTTGTTTGTTACTTTCTTAAATACCTAGTTAAATTAAAAATGTTAGTTTACGCACCACAATATTATATTTGTGCATATTTAATATATTTTAACCTGCACGTTGTGTAACTTGATACGGCCGAATTCCTTATTTTAAGCGATTAAGTTAATGAAAAAAAAAAGTTGTAATCGACATTAGTGAAGTAGAGCAATGGTCGTGCGGTGATCGCGCGAAAGTCGCATTTTAATTTAGCGAATATTCAATTATTTATTGAATTGGTTAGAATATATAGATAAACTAGCGGACCCGGCAGACGTTTTCCGGCCCGAAAAACAGCTACCAAATTTGATTCCTTAGGTACCGATAGCAGCGCCACCTACCGGGTCCAATTGAGATAAAACTACCCTATCTCCCAAGTTGGACCTTAAAATTGGCTTAGTAGTTTTAGAGTTTATCGCAAACATACATCGTGACACGAAATTTATATATTCATAGTTCATACCTATTTAGATTTTTTTTATGTTACTAGATCGG
Organism: Melitaea athalia; assembly: GCA_905220545.2. NCBI lineage: Eukaryota > Metazoa > Arthropoda > Insecta > Lepidoptera > Nymphalidae > Melitaea > Melitaea athalia. Next base: position 1,646,522 of record HG992206.1, read on the forward strand.
CAAACAAGCGTACGGCTCACCTGATGGTAAGCATTAGTAAGCAATCACCGTAGCTTATAGACGCCTGCAACACCAGAAGCATCGCAAGCACGTTGCTGACCCCATTCCCAGTTCCCCTCAGGAGCTCTGGTCACCTTACTCACCAACAGGCACACAACACTACTTCTAAACAGTATTCTTTAGCTGTGGTCTTCTGTAAGGTCGAGGTACTACCTCAGTCGGGCTGCTCCATATTTAGAGCAGGAAATTTCCTGCTGTGTTTACTGTGCCCTACCTCAGTTGTATCATGACTAGTCTGTTTAACCCAAACAAAATTTCAATACATTTTGTCTTGTATTATAAAATGAAAATGTGAATTCATACGAGTATGTCATCAATTACTTTTTAACTTCCTTTTTTCAAAAGCAGAAGCCTCTGTTCATAAATACCATAGCATATTTTAATACCCAATTTCATTCAGATCCGTTCAGCCTTTCTGGCGTGATAGAATAAAAAAAAGTGTGTGTGTGTACTTATGTACGCACGTAAGAAGTTATACTTCAAGCTAGAGTATTAAAATACTTCCAAAAAAACCTACCATTTAATAATTAGAGAATAAGTCCACAACGCCATCTCTTAGAAATGATAAAGACTACTTTCTTGTCTACAAAACTAGCGGCATCTATTCATGCATGCTTGAACTACTTCGTATCCACACACGCATTGTAAAAAACTCTCATCATTTTTCTCTAACGCGCCAAAAGAAGTATAACTTCAAAAATCTCTCCATCCATCACTTTGCATTTACGATATTTGTGTGACAATTATTATGTTCGTTTGTATAAACGTCACTAGCGGACACGTGTCCACTTCGTTGGGCGTTAATTATTATTTTTGTGATGCAAATAGGTATATAGTAAAGTTTTCATCTGGTTCGCATTTCTCCGTCTTGATTTACATATACTATTTTTATTTTCCACTGAATTTTTTTGTACAATAACAATAAAATATAGCTTATATCTCCTGAGTAGTGTAGCTTTCTGTTAGTGAATGAATTTCCATAATCGGATGAGTATTAGCGAAGATTACCCCCTACAAACAAACAAAGTTAAAAGCTTTAGGTACCCCTTTATAATATAAGTATAGGTAGATTTAGAAAACTGGTATTGTTCGATTGGGGAAAATAATAAACAACATTGTTGAAGGAGATAGTGACTTTAAGGAAAATTGTCGGAATACCCTTGTTCAGTTATCTTATTTAACATTGAAAATGGAATAACTTTGATGGATGGAATTATTCAAGCCGGAACAACTAAATGGATATGGATGAAACTTGATACATAAATAGTTTAAGGTTCAGCATGTGTTCACGTAGGCTTCTTTTACACCCGAAATTCTTAAAAGATAGGGTGATGATGATGAGGATAGCGGAAAACCGGGATGTCTGGCGCGAACTTGAGGAGGCCTATGTCCAGCAGTGGACTGCATTAGGCTGAACTAACTGACTGACTGAGGAATATACGCGCTAAACAGCGTACCTAAATAGCTAGGGGTCAAGTAGAACGTAAGCTATATTTTCTCTCGAAATTCCTAAAGAGTAGGAAGTTACGCGAGTGAAACCATAAAATACAGCTAGTGTATAAATAATATTGAACTGTATATTAAATAACTAATTTTACATTAACTCAATGTCGTACGATAAAGTTTTTGTTCTCAGTAATTACATCCTCGGTACTGGCGTAATTAATAAATCATTACCTGTGTTGTACGAATTATGATCAATCATAAAGAATGACGTAAATACCTGAATAGTATTTACCGAAAATAATTTATTAGAAAAAAAAAACATATCACAAACAAATTGAAACATAAAAATTCTAAGCGAAGAAACTGAACAAAAACGGTTTTGGAGTTTCCGTTACTTATACGTAATTATTATGGCGAAGTAAGAAAAAAATGGTGTTATGAATATCCAAATAAAACTTTTTGAAGTATTATGATTTTATTATTAACATATAGATTCAGACATAAAATGTAAATTATACATATGGATATATCGCTTGCTTCAGCCTGTAATACCCCACTGTTGGGCATTGGCCTCTTTCCTCATGTAGGAGACGATGAACTCAAAATGACCACCAACAAACATGGTATGGTCAATATAGTGGTGTTGTCTTCTCTACTACTCTTGTCAATTATTTCTTGCAGAATTTACATTCTGATTCGTTGGTAGCTTCACTTTAACTATGAAAAATTTATTACAAACGAAATATAATTTTGTAATATTTAAATAGACGAATTAAATGTGCTTTTGCAGTCTTCTTGTAAAAAAATAATTTTTGATTTTGATTTTGGTATATAGGTAACCGATTTTACATATAAATCACAGTTCATACACGGTTTAAAAAGGTTACAATAATATCAAATGAACGCGGTTACATGTTCTTATAAAAGACTTCCTTTTTAGTTTATATTACTTTTACACTAAGGGCCTATTGTCATGCGAACGCGGGTTCGATCCCCGCTCGTGAAATGATCATACAGGTCATATGGATATGACTTCTAAGCAAACAGACAGCGGGAAGCGACTTTGTTTTATACTATGCAATGATATATCGAATCTTAATTTATTTCTAGATTCCTAACTTGGATAGCAGTTTACGTCCCATTTACCTAATTATGTCATCTTTTTTTAAATAGGTTTTAAATTGCGCTATATGGCTCACGCAGTAATCAAAAGTTATAAGCATGTGTGAAATTACATCCATAATAAAATTACAAAAAAAAAACCAGGCAAGTGCGAGTCGGACGATGAAGGGTTCCGTACCATTATCTATAAAAAAAACGGCAAAAAAATCATGTCTGTTGTATGGGAGTTCTCCTTAAATATTTGATTTATTTTAATAATTTAATTGTTTATTTTTGTCTACCTGTTGTCGTTATCAATATCAAGCAAAAATGAGCAATAAAAATCACGTTTGTTGTATGGCAGCCCTCTTAAATATTTATTTTATTCTGTTTTTTAGTGTTTGTTGTTATAACGACAACAGAAATACATCATTTGTGAACATTTGAACTGTCTAACCGCTGGCTCATGACATACAGCCTGGTGACAGACGGACGGATAGCGGAGTCTTAATAATAGGGTCTCGTTTTACCCTTTGAGTACGGAACCCTAAAAGCGTGCTAAAATTGTCTATATTATTATCAATTCGCACAAAAATCACAAAAATAGAGAGTTTTCAAAAGCAACATTTATGGAATATGGCGTCTCGCAGACGACCGACTTAACCATATTTGAAAACATATAATAATTCTAAAAGAAAATCGAGTCAATTGAGATACTAAAATATTAAAAAATACAATTTTATTGATGTGTAATATTAAAATATTAATTTTTTCTATTTTGTTTAAATAGTTATTTTAGTTAATTACTAGCTTCTGCGCGCGACTTCGTCGGCGTGGACTCCGCTCCTATTGGGCTTAGCGTGATGATACATAGCCTATAGCCTTCCTCGATAAATGGGCTATCTAACACTGAAAGAATTTTTCAAATCGGCCCAGTAGTTCCAGAGATTACCGCGTTCAAACAAACAAACAAACAAACAAACTCTTCAGCTTTATATATTAGTATAGATTAAATGTAGGTAGTATTTTTATATGTGTAAACGTAAGTACAAAAATCATTATTTGGTAAACCTAAGTTTAATTCAGTCGTTTAAGTCAAGTAACCTCTAAAGTCTAAAGGCTTGAAGAAACAAACATTCAGTTACATTGCTTCGACAATGACATAGTATTAGCTAATGTTATTTATTTCACGTTTATGTGCCAATTACAAATATAACGAAGCAGGGACGTCCGTTTGTTTAAATCCTCTTACATTAGGATTTATTAATAATCGTCAAATAATTTTTATGTCAGTATATCATTCATTTAAATTGGAATCAAATTAATGATAAAAATAGCAATTTTGGAGTATCCGGTTCAAATAGTACCAATATCAAAAACAGCTTCTTGAGACATTATTCAGATTACAAGAAATCAGGTTATAACCATATGAGTAGTACCTATTACAAATCCGGTTAAAATTGCGTGGGTCGTCTAGTGACATAATATATGCTTTTGAGTGCAATCGTTTCAAAAAAGATACTTATAAATAAAATAATGAAATTTTATCGATAAAAAATTTCACATCACTATTTTTGACTGTAATTACGTAATTATTACCGTGTCGACGTACATGCTTAAATTATGCTATCAGAATACAACAAATTGTAATTCAATACTGCTCTTTGTTTAAATTTTATTTTAATAGCTTTCGAATTGTACTACGATTACATATTTATTAATCGGTAATTCTGTTTATAGACGTTTTGATATGTAAAAAAAAAAGAAAAAATGATTTTTTTTCAACATACGTATATTTTTAAACATTAAACATACGTATATTTTTAAACAGTACGGTGAAAATTAATAAGTAAATTAAATTTTTGGTATTGTTATTAAAAAGTTATGAAATTCTTTGTTGACTAAAGACTAGATTTAGTAGATAAAGGTAGTCGGTTATACATCCAAGAGGTGGGAGATTCTTTATTCAAAAACTGTGCTTGTCGTGTGATCCCAGTTATATTTGATCGATATCTGACGGGAACCATACAGCCATTTTTGGCGCGAACTTACACACCGCGCTACACGCTACGATAAATTGTAACAATTTATCTAATGATCCAGATTGTTACAATTTATCGTTGCCTGTAAACGGGAGATTGTAGCGATTTATTGGGATTGGGGTTGGAGTGAACAGTGCTCTACTCTTTCGATTTGTTGGAGCGATAAATCGTTCAATAAATTGTTACAATTTATCGTAGCGTGTGAAGCCAGCAATAGGCTGATGTGTGACGAGAACTATTTGAGATATCCCTATTTATTGAGCTACCTACGTTATATTACTTGTTTATGTAAATTGGGGTCGGTTTGATTATTTGCTAACAAACATAATTATTTATGTATGGACTGTGTGACTTATATGCGTATGTATGTAGACCGCATTGTCTATTTAATTACTTATGTAACAAGGAAACGCGTATATTTAACCATTTGTTTTTGTCCTTGTAGGTTACCTATCTTTATAATTTACGTTTATAGAAAATCCAATTCCGTTATAATTAAGGACAAACAATATTAACAATATTAAGGAAGATTCAGTTTTATTCAAGTATATAATACATACATAAATACATACATATGTTCACGCCTGTATTCCAGAGGGGTAGGCAGAGATTACGTCCCTCCACCTGCCACGATCCTGACAAACCTCTCGTGCCTCATCTACAGTCATACATCTTCTCATACACTGTCGGCGATTGTGCGTACTTCTTACTTGGCCGATTTCCAAGACTTCTCGGATTTGATCCTCGAAAGTCCTTCTTGGACGGCCTTTCTGAACCACGCCCTCGAATTTATTTTTGTAAATACCTTAATAAAATATGAATAAATTTTACATTTACCAGAAAATTAATTTAAAGTTTATCATCATCTCCCTGTGCCTTATCCCACTTACGTAGGGTCGCGGTCGGCACAACATGAGTCATGGAACTCATGTTATAAAAGATTTGGCATGGTGTATTTTACGACCGGCCGCCTGCCTGACATCAACCCTCCTTGGGAATTCTTGGCTAAGGAGTAGGTACTAATCTTTAAATGTGATTTTGTATTAAAAATACGTTACTTTTTCAAGGGCTTATGCGTAGATTTTTGACAATGAAACATTTTTTATGTATATGTATATAATAATTATTAATTAAGTTTTTTGCTTAATTAGCAAGACTAAAAAAAATTACTGATTTATTTTTAAAATATGTAACTACGGTACAAGCCTACTATTAACACATTACAATTGTGTGAAGTACAAGTGAAATCAGTGGACCATTTGAGTATTGTATTTTAATTTGTGACCCATGTGACAAAGCATTTCGCATTTTTTTTTTATACACACACGGTCATCTGTTCCTACAGTGAGCAAGTTAATGCTTGTGTTAAGTAACAGACGACTGATGTAGCTAAATATATTTGTTGATAAGTAAACTTAGAAATAGTACCAACGATTCAGCTTGTAATATCCCACTGTTGGGTATAGGCCTCTTCCCCATGTAGGAGAAGGATCGGAGCTTAATCCACCACGCTGCTCCAATGCGGGTTGGCGGATATATTCCCTACTATGAGTAACGATCGCTATCAGGTGTACATGATAAAAACCGGGACCGACGGCTTAACGTGCTCTCCGAGGCACGGTGGGGAGACCCACAAGGACTGCACAAACACCCAGACCACGGCAAACATCTGTATGGCCAATACAAATGTTGTCGTGTGCGGGGATCGAACCCGCAACCGCCCGCGCAACAGCCAATCGCAATCCAGTGCTGTGACGCCGCGTTGGCGCAGCGGTCGGATTGCGATGCGAGTATCAAACCCAATCGGAATCGAACCAACATTACCCCCGGAGCAGAAAGCAGGTCCACTACAAACTGCGCCATCGGGTTTAATAAAAAAATATACATATATACCTAATTTGTAAAAAAAAAATACATACATATAATAAAATACGTACATCAGTCAACTGATAGGTACTTTAAAAACTGGCATTAAGTTGTGTACCTTAGAAACAGACGACCGTGTAGGTTAAACATATTAACAAAAAAGTATATAATAATGTCAATTACTCAACAATAATTCAAGAATTTTTACATCATATCGATATTATTTTAGACATTAAAAACCTTCATTAAATAAAAAAAAGTCCGAAAAAAAACCGTCAAAAGTGAAAGCGTGTCTAGTGATGTGCATCTTACGTGTATGAATATATCGAGTTTTGCGAAACCGTTCGTCACTATTGGGAGTTATTTGAGGAATTTCATCGACATGTTGAAACGAAGGACATCGAAGCGGTTCGTTTTGGGGGATACGTCGGTTGATGAGGTTAAGTATGATGATGAAGCCACTGATATAATGCCCTCGAGTTTGGTTCAGAAATTCCAAATGACTCTCGATTCTGATCCGGATAAAACAGAGAAGGAAGATGCATGTGCTACCAATCAGCAGGATCGAAAGTTACTGAGACTACCGACTCCCACTTTGCAGTAAGTTGAATATAATAATATATATCTAGTACATATAATTATTACAATTGGCGAAATCGTCTGTGCTATATTGCCACTTAAAAGCCATAAAGTTGTAAAAGTAGTCAATTAATTGCCATCATTATGTATTACACTAAAAAAGTTTTATAGGTACGTAAAATGTGCTGAAAGAAGAAGAAAAAAACACGTGTGATGACTGAAGTAAAACTTACGGAACGTAACCTTTTCTCTCTTTCTATCTTCACTAACTTATATCTTCCTTTTCGCCTCGCCCAATCACGCTTTTCGTAACGCTCACGTCACGTATTCACCAGCTTACTCCCCAAGTCAAGCGTGCGTAAAAAAGTTTTACTTCAAATAATATATATTATCTCTAATTTAAATGCACGCAAAATTTTAATTAAAAAAAAAAAAAAAGAATTATTTTAAAGCCAAATACCGAAATGTATTTCGGTGTTTGACAACTTTTGAAACAAATTAAGCACACAAAGTGAGCTATGAAGTCATTAATTAACACTTTTAATGTAGTAGGTATTTACATGTTTAATTCACTTTTGTAAACCCATTACAATAGTCAATAAGGTAAATTTAGTCATACGTCTGTCCGAAAGCCAATGTTTTTAAACCCCCACATAACTTTGTCAATTAAATAAACTTTTATTATAACATGACTAGCTGACCCGCAAAAGTTGTTATGTCATATATGTTATTAACCCCCTTAATCCTCCCCTCCCTTATAACTTAGTGGTATGAAAAATAGATGTTGGTCGATTCTCAGATCTGCCCGATATGTACCTACCTACACAAAATTTCATAAAAATTGGTTCAGCCGTTTCGGAGGAGTATTGTAACTAACATTGTGACACGAGATTTTTATACCTATACTTAATATCAAAGCTATTTTCTTTAGTTCAGTATTAATCTTTATCCAAATGAATTTGGCAGTTAGATCAGGCATTTAATGCAGATTAAAATTGCCCTTTACATATATATCAATCAGATGAATAGTTTTTGAGATAATTATCGTCGTTAGAAATAATTATTAAAAATAATTAACGCCCAACGAAGGGGGTACGGGGCGGGTAGTGTATGTATAAGAATAATCTCAAAAAACTTTGGATTCCACGATGGTTATACTTGAGGAATGTCGCATCTGTACTTGTGGCCCTAAGGGCCAGCAAGATTAACACGTCTTGCACCATTTCTTAACTACTCACCTACTTTTCCTTACAAGCCAATAAAAACCGGTTGAGTATTATCATTGCCACGACTGGTTTAATGAATAAAATTACGTAATTTAATTACTAGCTTTGCCCAGCGGTCTCATTCGTGGAAAGTAGCTGTATAAAAAATGATTTCAATACAATTGCTTATCATTACATACTTAGTATAAACAAAGTCGCTTCCCGCTGTCTGTATGCTTAGATCTTTAAAACTACGCAACGGATTTTGATACGGTTTTCTTCAGTAAACAGAGTGATTCCAGGGGAATATTTATATGTATAATGCATGCATAATATAGTAGAGGAACACTGATAGTTTTTGCACCCGTGCGAAGCCAGGGCGGTATACGATACGATGGGGTATAAAATGAAACTAAAGATGCGAATTACTTTTTCATTTTATCTCCCAACGCACATAGTCTAATTTGAATGTTAATTTAATTATAAATATTGTATTTTGTCCTGTTGACTAGTAGGTAGGTAAATAACCAAATGATGCCCCAATGAACTTGTTTACTTACTAATATGCCAATCGCAATAGAGTATTTTTATATGCACTTGGCAATGATGTTGTTTATTTTCTTTCTATTACATAATGTTATATTATGTATATTGATGTCCGCTCTGGTGTAATGGTGCGTGTGCCGTGTCAGCGGCGCCTATAAACCGACGGTCGCGGGTTCGATTCCCGCTTGGAGTGGATATTTGTGTTTATACAAATATTTATTTCCGGTCTGGTTGTTAGTCGTTGTGGGTCTCCCCAACTCCTCGTTCCTCGGAGAACACGTTAAGCTGTTGGTTCCGGTAATTATCGGGATGATAATCATGCGCGCAAGCCGTCCACACTATCGGAATTCTGTTACAGTGCATTGCGACAATGTGGACGGCAAATCCTTTCATTGCATGACTAGACTTCGCAGATCTGAACCCGCTTTAATGCAACAAGTTTAAAAATAATTTTAAGTTTCCGAACGAACGCAGTATGAAAATAAACAAGTGATGTGAAATATGTGAATATCGATATCGATAAAAAAGAATAATAATTTTACTAGCTGTCTATCGAATCTTTAAATATAAGGTATTATCGCGATATAAATGACTAGAAACGAAAGTGTTTTATTTTTGTTTTGTGGGACAATAAGATTTAGTTCTTATCATGGGATTCGTACGCTGATAGCTAATCATATTGTCACCTGAAGTACTTGTTTGTTTTGTCGAAAGTATGTACTAAAAACTGCATCCATACATATATTGATATTCTTTATCAATTTTATTGTTTTCTTTTCTTATTTTTATCAAAACTAGAATAGCCAAGATATAATTATATACAGTTATTATGTCCTTATCCTCCTTTAACTACATAAACTATATCAATAATTCTTTAACCATTAGATAAACTGTTCAGTGTTAAAAAATTATACTAAGCGATTATACGCTTGAGTTGTAACATAACTCACAGCTGCCAAACAGTTACTATGAATTGGAAGACATCCTGAAGATAAATTGTAATTTTTTAAACAATGTTGATATCAATCAAGATATCAGTAACATTTTTTTTATATTAATGAAAATTAATCGCTAAGTGTGTTACTAAGTCAAAACATCAAGCTATAATTCCAACTCTTTTTTTTATTACTCTCTACTTTGTAAAAAGCTCTAATTCAAAGAAAAAACCAGAAAATTATTGAAAATTTAAAAAATTGTATTGATTACTTAAGGTTTATTCATTACACAGTAGACAGAACGTCTGTCACGTCAGCTACTTTTAAGTAAATGTTACATAACACAAAATATAAATTAGATAAATGATTATCTTTTTGATTCCTATCGGATTACTAAATTACTTATGTATTATTCATAGTGTGAGTCACTTAAATTTCGAGCGGATTAACGCTTTATGAATCTGGTGACTAAACACCTTATATCTAATGATTAGAAATGTAACATGCTGTTAAAATTTTATGTATTTCGTAATTTTTTCCGACCCTACCCCTCCTTTCGAGCCTTACTTAATAAATGGACTACACCGTTGTTCTTGTTTTAAGTTTCAAAGAGTTCTTACACACGAGCTTCACACCATCGACACGCGTTGGCGGCTGCAGAGCTGCAAGTACCTCTGCCGTTGGCTACATGCCGCTCGTGTGTAAGAGCTCTATAATGTCTTAAATTGTTTAACAAGTAGCATGAGATACTGGCCATGTTTAATACATAATGATAATCGTGATATCGTTGGTCACTCTGAATCGATGACTGATGTAATCGCTTATAATCAGGGTAGCCGTACGCTTTTTTGCCGATCTAGTTGTATATTATTGTTGTATACTAGTTGTATAAATTCTAAGAATATATCTAAAGAAATCAGGTTTTCCACAAGGTAACAAAGTATCCAAATTTTCATTTTAACGTTGGTGTTAATTTCTTAAAGTTATGTTTATAAAAGAAAATAATAGAAATATAATTGCGTCGAACGAAGTTTTTTTAGATACATTAAACCTTAAGCAGAATAGTCCAAAAGAAAAAAAAACACGTAAAATTTAATTATTAAAGTATACGTTATAATGTTTCACGTCAGATCTTTTTTTGATTAAGGCCAAGTTATAAACATCATGTTACGACTAAAATGAATGGAGTAAGAGTTGAATCGTCATAAACATTATCCATCATCCCTCATCCCTCGAATAGCGTTATCCACAACTGGTAAAACAGGCCCTGAATATCATAAATTGTATTTAAGAAATTTTTAAAACACCTACAAACAGATATATATCTAATGACGATGATGATGATGATAGAGAGAAAAAAACACACAAAAACATAATTTATTTATCTACTTATGTCAACAGTTGGTTTTCATGCCACTGTTGAGTAAATGCGTCTTTCCTTATTGTGTTTTCAATTTTCCTTTAGGACTTTGTTTCATTTCTAGACTAAGGTAGTCTTGGCATTGAAGTACTTGTCAATTTATTTTATTCCACTGCACCGGTTAACAACGTACAAAAAATATCGTATCCGTAATAAGTAAGATAGGAAAATAATGTAGGCCTGCTAATAAAAAAAAAAAAGTTTTGCTCGAGAATCGTTCAGTTTCGAATATCTTGTAGGTATCTGAAACGGAAACTAATCGTTTTATGAATATAAAAAACCAGCGTAAAAAAACTCCATACATTAGTAAAGTTAAGAAAAATAACTTAAGAATAACAAATAAATGCAATTTAATGATTGGTTATTATTTTAATAGGTCTTACCAGGATCGCAAAGAAAACAGGTATGATGTGTGCGTATAACGATTAAATAAAATTTCCATTTCCGTATATTTTTTTGCTCTTTTGTAACCAACAAGGTTACATCTTCATTTTTTATAAGTATGTATTGTCTGATTAGATACTAATTTTTCTTGCATATTTATTATGTAGAAGATTTTATTGAATGAGTTATTGTTAATTTTCATTCAAAATAAACTAAATGTAAGATGTTTTGTTTTTACACTTTATCGATAAATATTGACAGGACCTTTCACATTACTAATTTACTGCGCAAGTAGAAAAACAGCTTTATGCAACTTTAGTACCTATGACGGTAATACCATTTCATTGATATTCCATCCCTTTCATACGGTATTTTTTCAATAAGTAAGAACGAGACAGATGCATCGTATGATCCGTCATTTGAAGTTCATTGGCGAAATAAACGTCATTTTACAGAAAGCGTACGAAAACAAACTGTGTCGGTGCTGTCGGCAAAGAAATGTTAGTTTTGTGTATTTACGATTTATATATTATAAATATATGTTATATTTAAAACTGTGTGTTTTATGATAGTTTTCGTGAATCATGTATCCCTCAATGAACGGATTTTATATGGAGAACTCGTACAGGTTAGAACGATTTTTTTTTAATAATTACCGCATTTATTATAAATAATTGTTTTATGCACATTCATGTGCACGTACAGCGTGCAGGATTATAAAGTGCAGGCGTAGGATGTGCAGAGGTAGATTCCTTTGTCTTATTTAAAAAAAAAACAATCTTTTCTATTTACATTCTAATAAAAAATGAAATCTGTTAAATTACTTAATGAATAAACATTACGCTCAAGTGTATCATTAAAAATAAATTAAGAATGCTTATGTTAAAAATTTTGATTATGTACTTATAGCACAATTACATAAAATTCATATAAAATTAATTGATAATTACTATATTTTCATATAATTATTACTAGTCATGTTAAACTTCAGTAAGATATTTAAAATTGAAAGCATATTTCTGGGCATAATAGTATATCTTTAATTATATCTGTTATATAATTATATAATATTTTATTTGTTTAAACGTTTAGATATTAGTATATTTTTTACATGTTTGTCTGGAAAAATGTTTAAAAACAATATTTATATCTCCCCTTATCTTTCTATTCAAAAAAAATATTTACAAAGTTGGGAACCTCTTGGGAGAACTGCTGATAACGGGAATTTATTATATATTTATTTTATTGCTATATCTTAGTTAATTAGTTCGGCCTATTGCAGTCCACTACTGGACATAGGCATCCCCAAGTTCGCGCCAGAAATCCCAGTTTTCCGCAATCCTCATCCAGCATACACCGGCAATATTACACACTAGCTTCTGCGCGCGACTTCGTCGGCGTGGACTCCACTTCTATTGGTCTAAGCGTGATGATACATAGCCTATAGCCTTCCTCGATAAATGGGCTATCTAACAGTGAAAGAATTTTTCAAATCGGCCCAGTAGTTCCAGAGATTACCGCGTTCAAACAAACAAACAAACTCTTCAGCTTTATATATTAGTATAGATTTCGTCGGTACATATGTAGATTAATCCACCTCCTGCAGCTTTCTTATTTTATTATTAAATTTTTTTTTAAACAGCAACTTCAGAGCAAATTTGTCTCTGAAGAATCTACATTTTGAATTAGTGTCAGCTTATATTTAACTATAATTAGTTAACTAGCCGATCTTTACCCACTTCATTGGGCGTTAATTATTATTTTTGTGATGCAAATACCTATACTCAGATAGTAAAGTTTTCATCTCGCTCGCATTTGTCCGACTTGATTTAAACATCCCATTATTTTTCACTGAATTTTTTGTTCAATAACAATAAAATATAGCCTTTGTCACTCCTGAATAGTGTAGCTTTCTGTTAGTGAAAGAATTTTTTATGATCGGATCAGTATTTGCAAAGATTACCCCCTACAACTAATGACTAGCCCGCTGGCGCAATTTGTTGTGACCCTGCTTTCTGCTCCGGGTGTTGTCGATTCCCACCCTGAGTCTGGGTGTAATATACATATTTATTTATATATATATATTATTTATAAGTATGTTTATCGAAAAAAAAATATATGTAGCTATATACCAGCCGGCTGTTACCTATAACTTATGCATTAAGTTGCTTACTTTAGGAACAGACAACCGTGTGTATTGTGTAGATATTTATTTATTTATTTATTACAAACAAACAATGTTAGAAACTTTACCTCTTTATAATATTAGTACCTATAGATTAAAATGATCATAATTTTAATTTGTAAAATGGCGATTCAAAATTTGATTTCAAAATTTTTGAAGATTATTTGAACAAAGTGTTATTGATTTTAATTTTATTTTCTTTATGAAATAAATAAATTCTTCACAGTCAAGGGTTTTCATTTCAATGTGACCTTTTTGTCAGGGTTCCTGTGACAGTCAGTAATATACTGACCATGAGAAATATATTTAAGATATAATTATATACAACAACAGACATTGATCTGGTTCAGTTGTGTGCATACTGTGCGTGTGGGTGTTCATACAATTGGTCATTGTGGGTTCGATCCATATCTATACTAATATAATAAAGCTGAAGAGTTTGTTTGATTGTTTGTTTGTTTGTTTGAACGCGCTAATCTCAGGATCTACTGGTCCGATTTGAAAAATTCTTTCAGTGTTAGATAGCCCATTTATCGAGGAAGGCTATAGGAAATATATCATCACGCTAAGACCAATAGGAGTGGAGTCCACGCCGACGAAGTCGCGCGCAGAAGCTAGTAATTGTAATAAACGTTTAGCTGTTACGTATCATGGAATGGTTTATCCAGAACTAAGTCACCATTTTAATTTATTTACTTTATTAATTAATTAACGATGTCTGGGCCCGATTTCATCAGGCAACCTATCACTTATCAGATATGCATATGCTGACATATGTATTATCTGAGCTTTTTATTCATTTATATTATAAGAACCACCTACAGAATTGATGTTGATCTTTCGAATATTACATAATTATGCAAAAAAGTATATATTAAACTCTTTCCCTTAATAAAATTGTGTTTGCTTGCAAACGAAAAAAAACCGACTTCAATTACATCGACAAGTAATACAACGTAATAAGACGAAAAAATAGTCAAGTAAATACGCGCTATTAAAGATTACTCAAAAAGTTGTAATCAGTTTTCGATCTTATTTAAACAAGACTACAAGACAAGTATTAGCTTTCGATTAAAGTAAGAATCATCGAAATCGGTACACCGAGTAAAAAGTTATGCGGTATAATATAACGTAGGTCGACGAAAAAGTAGTCACGTAAATACGCATTATTAGATATAACTCTAAAAGTACTTGTCAGATCTCAATTAAATTTAAATGGGACCACATGACACGCAACACCTTTCAATTAAAACAAAATTGATCGAAATCGGTCCACCCAGTCAAAAGTTCTGAGCTAACATACATTAAAAAAAAAACATACGTGTCGAATTAAGAACCTCCTCCTTTTTTGGAAGTCGGTTAAAAATACTAAACTGATTTTAATGAAACTTGTTACTTGTAGAGTTGGAGATCGAGAATAAAACCTAGGCTACTTTTATCCAGACTTCACTACGGTATTGGTGTATATCACAATAACGTGGGTGTAACCGCAAGGCTTAGTTAGTTATATAATTTACTAGCAGCGAAACCCAGCATTTCTCGGGTTAAAATACATTGCAGAAACTTTCTAGACCATTACTGAAATTTTTAAAATCTTTTCAGATGTCCTTATGCGTTAGAAAAGGACAGAAATTTATGTTTTAACATTTTCACCACCCACCACCACCCACTTTCACCAACCGCGACCAAACTCCCTTACTACCACCTGAAGACCAAGGGGTATTTACCACACCAACGGGAAGTTGATTGGGTTTGGTGGTGATAGAGAAAACTGCGTATTTATGTACTAACAAAGCATTTTATATTATATATATTTAGATTATATGGCCTGGAAGCAAGAGGCGTTAAATGAAATCATATTACCATTAAATTAAATCGTATACTAGAATAGCGTAAATGAAACACACCTGTTAGAAATCTAAATTCATATTGCAAATGTAAAAAACTAATTGTTCCTAAGCTACAGATTCTAGTTTTTTTTTTGGAGTTTACTCCCGTAGAATCCTACTTTTCCCGATTTTCGTATAAGGTCCCCGGTGTGAAAAAAATATGAGGAGTAAAATCTACTGAATGAATGACCTCGTTACGTTTTTGTTAACGCCATCTATCGGAATGGCTGACGGATTACGACGTTTTCTAATAACCCTATTGGGTTCTGATAGATAGCGCTATTTGATTCGTTTATTTACCATTTGATATGGTATTAATCTTTTTCTTAGACTAGTAAGCCTTTTTTTGTGCCTATTTAGACACGTCGACCTGAAGGAGTAAACTCCAGTCGTGCGTCGAAGCTGACACACACTTTTTTAATGTTCATAGTATAGTATAAGGGATTTAATTAAATTTTATGCTTATTGATTTTATTCATCTGTATAATTATTAGTAATTTCAATGTATTTCAATGCAAAACAAATTTCTGTAAAGAAATAAAATTGTTCGTCCTTTTAGTTTTAAAAATCTTTCAATTTAGTTAAATCATCAAGAAACTTTTTAAAATTAAAATAGCTTTGCATATATATTTTATCGCTTCAGCCTGTAACGTCCCACTGCTGGGCATAGGCCTCTTTCCCCATTTAGAAGAAGGATCAGAATGGTGCGTGTACCTTGTCTGCGGCGCCTAAACACCGACGGTCGCGGGTTAGATTCCCGCTCGGAGTGGATATTTGTGTTTATACAAATATTTATTTCTGGTCTGGTTGTTTGTCCTTCCTCCCTACTCCCCACCGTGCCTCGAATAGCACGTTAAGCTGTCGGTCCCGGTTGTTATCATGTACACCTGATAGCGATCACCGCATTGGAGTAACGTGGTGGATTAAATAAATAAATAAAAATCTACACAATACACACACGGTCGTCTGTTCCTAAAGTAAGCAACTTAGGCTTGTGCTATAAGTAACAGCCGACTGGTCTAGCTAAATTTTTTTTTTTTCGATAAACATACTTATAAATAATACATATATAAATATATAAATGAATATGTAGGTATATTACACCCAGACTCGGGGTGGGAATCGAACCCACAACCCCCGGAGCAGAAAGCAGGGTCACTACAAACTGCGCCAACAGGCTAGTCGAATCGGTCATTCTTCTATACGGAGAAAGAGGCCTGTACGAAGTAGTGGGATCATGGGATGTTACAAGCTGAAGCGAGGATGTATTACCTTATAACTTTTTAGGGTTCCGTACCCAAAGGGTAAAAACGGGACCCTATTACTAAGACTTCGCTGTCCGTCCGTCCGTCTGTCCGTCCATCCGTCCGTCTGTCCGTCCGTCCGTCCGTCTGTCTGTCACCAGGCTGTATCTCAAGAACGGCGATAGCTAGACAGTTGAAATTTTCACAAATTATGTATTTCTGTTGCCGCTATAACAACAAATATTAAAAACAATATAAAATAAATATTTAAGGGGGGCTCCCATACAACAAACGCGATTTTCTTGCCCTTTTTTGCTCGATATCAATATAGGCAACAGGTAGGCACTTGAATTATTCACAAAATACTCAGTTGTATTTTTACTTTAATAATAAATAATAATATTAAAATAAAATTAATATTTAAGGGGGGCTCCCATACAAAAAACGTCATTTTTGCCTATTTTTGCTCTCATACAAGAAAAGTGACTTTTTTGCCGCTTTTTGCCCGATATTAAAATCAATGTACCTCCTGTTGTTTACCTAGTCAATGGTACGGAACCCCTCGTGTGCGAGTCCGACTCGCACTTGGCCGATTTTTTTATTAGATGTTCCGATTTTGAATATTCTTTTTTTTTATGTTCACAGGCCGTCTATGTCGCAAGGCACTGTCGTACAC
This sequence comes from Melitaea athalia, assembly GCA_905220545.2. Classification (NCBI taxonomy): domain Eukaryota; kingdom Metazoa; phylum Arthropoda; class Insecta; order Lepidoptera; family Nymphalidae; genus Melitaea; species Melitaea athalia. The sequence goes on from HG992206.1 coordinate 1,664,100, forward strand.
AACCAGCGTTTCCAAGAGAAGGATTTCACTGTAGCCACACCGGAGGAGTTCGTGCGGCGGTTCCAAGGGACCAAATCTATCAATAAGGTACTAATAAATATGGCGTAAACTACAAACAGCTTTAAAAAAAAAGGTGTGTGTGCGATTCACACACGATAGAAGTGAAACTTCTTTGGCAAACTAATAAAAAAAAACTAATTTAAAATTAGCGGCTTGGAGCGCGGCCGGCTCGACCTTCCCTGTTGTTGCCTTCCGGATTGAAATCACAGCGATTCTAAAGAAGTGTTACTTCAAAAAGTTAACAAAAGTTTTAAAAAAACGTGTATATGTTTGCAATTTCCATACGGTAGGCCAAAAATGGCGTGCACTCATGTGTGTTGCCCATAGTGACCATGCTAGGCAGGCGGGTTGGTGACCGCAGGGCTGGCTTTGTCGCACCGAAGTCGCTGCTGTCCGTGTTCGGCCTGTGTATTTGAAAGCCAGCAGTTGGATGGCTATTCCGCCATTGTTTAATCATGTTAAATGAATGTTTCAGGTGCTGATAGCGAACAACGGTATCGGCGCGGTAAAATGCATGCGATCAATAAGAAGATGGTCCTACGAGATGTTCAAGAACGAGAGAGCTGTGAGATTTGTTGTTATGGTACGTTATAAAAATATATACGAGTACTAGCTGACCCCGCAACCCCCTCTTGTGGATGGAATTTCGTAAAATCCGTTCCTAGCTGACCTCTACTCGGCGAAAGGAATATTTCTACCAAATTTCAAGTCTCTACGCCTTATGGTTCCAGTGATATCGTGATGAGTCAATATATGGGTGGAAATCTCTTTTATATACATAGATTACTAGTTTTAATTATCGTTATGATGGTTGGTCAAACACCATGGTTCGCATTATGGTAAGCGGTTACCGTATCCTGTGAACTCCTGGAATATTAATCAATTTAACAGATTAAATCAAAATTTATTAAAGTACTTTTCGATTATTACTTTTACAAAATCAACCAGATAACATTGTATTCGTCAAACTGACAAAATGAAAATAAAAAAAATTGACGACTACTTACTGTTTTCTTCGAAAATGATATTGTGACGTCATTTTACTTTTAGGAATGTAGATTCTGCTGAGAATAATCGCTAGAAAGCTCAACAGTTACGCCATTAAAAACCTCTGTCAGTACACTTTAGCCTGTAATATCCCACTGCTGGGCATAGGCCTCTTTCCCCATGTAGGAGAAGGATCAGAGCTTAATCCACCATGCTGCTCTAATGCGGGTTGGCGGATATATTCCCTACTTTTTACGACTTAATACATTTTTTATTGATTCAGCCTGCCATATAGGGCATTGAGTTTTCCGTTTAGGAGATTCAATATCCTACTGTAAAATTAATGAAACATTTCTCACCACAGGTAACACCGGAAGATCTCAAAGCGAATGCGGAGTATATAAAGATGGCTGACCACTACGTACCCGTGCCCGGGGGTTCCAATAACAACAATTATGCCAACGTTGAGCTGATTGTGGACATCGCCGTTAGAACTCAAGTTCAGGTGAGTTCTAATGTTTTGAAACTGCTGCTGCTTCAGCGTGTAATGTCCCACTGCTGGGCATAGGCCTCATTCTCCATGTAGGAGAAGGATAGAAATATTTTAACACTATCTTTTGTATATTATAATGGTGGTAAGAGTAAGATCCACCTGACGGTAAGCGGTTACCGTAGGCTATAGACGCCTGCAACACCAGAAGCACTACAAGCGTAGCTGATCCTACTCCCGACCCTGTCCTACTCTCTTACTCACACAGGAACACAACACTGTTTGTAAGCAGTATTATTTATCTGTGATCTTCTGTAAGGTCGAGGTACTTCCCCAGTTCTGCTTTATATTTTGACCGGGATATTCCTTACCTCAATAAGATCTAAAACTTTTTCTATTACCATGCTAAATATAGAAACAATTGCAAATATCTGACCCAAGCGGAAATCGAAACCTTAACCAACAGCGTTTAAGCGACGAAGCATACCCTAATGGAGTAGTGACGTCTGAATAGTTATTATGGCTTTTGCCAAGCCCTTATTGAGTTATTTAGAATGATACTAAAACTGAAAATAATATAATAACATCGTTATCTATATCCCCAGGCTGTATGGGCAGGTTGGGGCCACGCTTCCGAGAACCCCAAGCTCCCAGAACTACTGCACCGAGCTGGTGTGGTCTTCATCGGGCCTCCGGAGAAGGCCATGTGGGCCCTGGGAGACAAGATAGCCTCGTCTATAGTGGCACAGACTGCGGATATACCTACCTTGCCTTGGAGTGGCAGCGGTAAGTGCTTCTAACATAGTACATGACATGTCAAATACAGCGTTATTATTATTATTGCTATGGTTAGTCCTACGACCAGCCCATTGGTACAGTTTGTAGTGATCATGCTTTCTGCTCCAGGGGTTGTGGGTTCGATTCTCGACTCGAGTCCGGGTATAATATATGCTTCAGCCTGTAATATCCCACCGTGGGGCATAGGCTTCTTTCCCCATGTAGGAGAAGGAACAAAGCCTAATCCACCACGCTGCCCCAATGCGTAATTATAATATATCTAACGTGCTCTCTGAAGCATGGTGGAGAGACTCACAAGGACAGTCATCCAAACCGGAAAGAAATATTTGTACAAATACAAATATCCATCCCGAGCGGAATCGAACCCGCAAACCGTCGCTGTTTTAGGCGACTACTCGCACCACTATACCAGAACGGTTGTTATTATTAAATTCTATTTATCATTTACAGAACTGAAAGCGGAATACAACAGCAAGAAGATCAAAATATCTTCCGAGTTGTTTGCCAAAGGCTGTGTCACATCACCCGAGCAGGGCTTGCAGGCCGCTCACAAGATTGGTGAGATTTACTATCGTTAGACAACATAGCATATAATAGGGTATTCGTGCAAAGAATATTGTCAGCTTGCAAACAAAAAAACCGCCTTCAAATCAACAAGTAGTACAAAGTAGGTAGTAGAAATAGTCAAGTAAATATGCATTATTAGAGTTAACTAACTTAAAAGTACTGTTCAGATCTCGTTAAAATTTAAATGTTTCATGACAAATACCACCAAATAGACACCCAATAAAAATACATGTGCTTACTTACGTAAGTACTGATAACCTCCTCCTTTTTGTCAAGTCGGTTAAAATACATCATAACTATAATTGTCATAGTTTTATTACTATTATTATTTGAATCATATGTGTCATCGTCTTGTTGTTTTTGATTATTTTAGTAAATTCTTGCTAACAAAAAGAACATTACATTAATTTTACCTTATTGTACATAAGGATATCTATACTAATATATAAAGCTGAAGAGTTTGTTTGTTTGTTTGTTTGTTTGTTTGTTTGTTTGAACGCGGTAATCTCTGGAACTACTGGGCCGATTTAAAAAATTCTTTCAGTGTTAGATAGGCAATTTATCGAGGAAGGCTATAGGCTATGTATCATCACGCTAAGACCAATAGAAGCGGAGTCCACGCCGACGAAGTCGCGCGCAGAAGCTAGTGTGTTTATATAGATAATGTTATATAAGTTATTATATATATATTTTCTAGGTTTTCCTGTAATGATAAAGGCGTCAGAGGGCGGCGGCGGTAAGGGTATACGTAAAGTCGAGAATCCCGATGACTTCAACAACATGTTTAGACAGGTTTGTTGCGATTGATTTTAATCATTAATTAATACCGTGTAAATAAAAATGAACTGTTAAAGCGCTCGAAACTGGAATACAACGGATTTGAAATGAATGAAATCGCACAGAAATTTGTTAAATTTAAGAAAACTTCGCGACGCCGACGGCGCAGCGGTCACAGCACTGGATTGCGATTGGCTGTTGCGCGGGCGGTCGCGGGTTCGATCCCCGCTCACGACAGCATTTGTATTGCCCATATAGATGTTTGCCGTGGTCTGGGTGTTTGTGCAGTCCTTCTGGGTCTCCCCACCGTGCCTCGGAGAGCACGTTAACCCATCGGTCCCAGTTGTTATCATGTACACCTGATAGCGATCGTTACTCATAGTAGGGAATATATCCGCCGACCCGTATTGGAGCAGCGTGGTGGATTAAGCTCCGATCCTTCTCCTACATGGGGAAAAAGGCCTATACCCAGCAGTGGGATATTACAGGCTGAATCGTGATCGTGATCGAAGAAAACTTTATCAATATTTAAACTCACGTGTTTGACAGACAAGAAATGGCAACGTCTGTCGGTTCAATTAGTTCTAAATATTCTAACAAAGATATGATAAAGAATGAAATGACAAAGAAACATTTTACGCTATAACCTTCAGTTGTACAATAAGTATCTTATCTCTTTTCTATATATATAAAAATGAATCGCTAAATGTGTTGCTAAGCGCAAATCTCGAGAGCGGCTGAACCGATTTCTCTAATTCTTTTTTTATAATATTCCTTGAAGTACGAGGATGGTTGTTACAGAGAGAAAAATTTAAAAAATTGCCTGAAAAAGTCTAAAAACAACACTTTTCTATATTCCCATACAAAAGATTCGTAATAATACTTAAAAGTCAATTTGTACTTTAATACCATACCATAAAGTTTAAGTGTTAGTGGAGGGGTTTCGGGAAGCATAAGTATTAAAAAAATTAAAGAATCGACTGTTAGGCGGTACAAGGTTCGCCGGGTCAGCTAGTAAATAATAGAAATAATGTATTACAATACACATTCTGCATCTAATTAACTTTATATTGTTTACAGGTGCAAGCTGAAGTCCCAGGATCTCCAATATTTGTGATGAAACTGGCGAGATCAGCTCGGCATTTGGAAGTACAACTGCTGGCTGACCAGTACGGTGAGAACTAAATTTGTACTGATAAGAATATCTGTTCTATGACTTCATTATGACGCTATCTTATAATATATATATTAATATTATATCTTATTTTTTATAGTAGCACATTATCATAATTATAGCAATAGTAATATCTGTTAGATGGCACCATTCATCTCCCTGCCCTTATCCCACTCACGTATGGTCGGCACAACATGTTTTCTCATGGAACCAGTGATGGATTTACGCCTAGGTCCCCGAGGCCCGGGCCTAGGGCGGCATGGTTTGAGGGGCGGCAAAATTTTTGAAATGCCAAAATTTTAGAGACGAATAAAAGTAAAAGATAGTCTCCCTTGAAAATGAGAAAAAAGGGGTATTAAAAATAGAAATTGGCCGATTCTCAGACCTACCCGATATGCACACAAAATTTTATAAAAAACGGTCCAGCTGTTTCGGAGGAGTATTGTAATTTGTAACTAACATTGTGACACGAGAATTATATATATATAGGGATTAGGGATTAACCTTATACAAAAACATATAATCTACAATTTTATTTAATATTTGTCACATTTTGCGATCAATCGCATTAACATACTTTATAGTATTCCATCATTTTCGCCGAGTTCTCACCATCCATGTCAATACCTATATACTTAATATATATAAATCTCGTGTCACAATGTTTGTCCTCAATGGACTCCTAATCCACTTAACCGATTTTAATCAAATTTGCACACCGTGTGCAGTTTGATCCAACTTGAAAGATAGGCTATATTTTATTTTGGTATATGTAATTATTATATTTAAGAAAAAAAAAAGGCGGTACGAAGTTCGCCAGGTCAGCTAGTACCTATGTATGGTCTTATATGGTGTTTTCCTATAGGTAATGCTATATCCCTGTTTGGTCGCGACTGTTCAATCCAGCGTCGTCACCAGAAGATCATTGAAGAAGCGCCGGCTGCCATCGCCAGGCCTGACGTCTTCATCGAGATGGAGAAGGTATGGACTTGTGTAATGTGTACTTAGACCAAAAAACGCCTGCGGCATACTGGCTCCTAGTTGAGTCACTTGTGTTGAACGAAGTCTCGACACTTGTGGTCATTTTATATGAATAAATGACCATAATTATAGGACTTTTTTTTTTAAGTTCGTTTGTGTGTTCTGCTTTTGTATGTCATAGTGTGATGTTATATAGCCTATAAAGCTTTAAAATTGACGGTTAACACTTTTTTCTAATTGATTAATGATTAATGAGTTTTAAAATATTTTTAAGTGTAAAATTTTTGGTAGCTATAGCCTAGTAGTCCCCCCCCCCCAAATAACCTAAAATGATTCTCATGATATTATTCTAGGCGGCAGTCCGTCTCGCAAAAATGGTGGGGTACGTGAGTGCAGGCACGGTGGAGTACCTGTACGAGCCGACGACGGGCAGCTACTACTTCCTGGAACTGAACCCGCGCCTGCAGGTGGAGCACCCCTGCACCGAGATGGTGGCGGACGTCAACCTGCCCGCCGCGCAGTTGCAGGTTACGTGACACTTTTTATTATTTCACAATAAGGTAATAAAACGGTCACCAACCCGCCTGCCCAGCGCGCAGCGTGGTGACTGTATGTGGGCAAAACACTCGAGTTTACGCCATTTTTGGCGTGAACTTGGAGAGGCCTATGTCCAGCAGTGGACTGCGATAGGCTGAAGTAAATAATAAAGTCATAACCGCTATTAGTGATAGTATTGTCCTTATATTTTGGTAACATAGAATATTTTCATTAATAAATAATCTGTGAATATCCGTAAACTTTGAATAATATCACCTGGTGGGAGTATAATTGCCATAAATATTGCACCAAATGAATGTTGTTATTGCATATCAATTGTTTCGACTTGATATGGACGTACTAGCCTAAACTTCCTAAAATTTCTGGTTTTCATTGATTACGCAAAATAGAAATTATTCTTAAAAAGAAAAAGAACCCAAGACACTTTATTTACTTAACTAAAAATGGTTTTGAATCGCAAATAACGTTTTGACCTTAAGTTTCAAGATATTTCGATACTAAAATAGATTCAATATTACGAAAAATTAACAGTTGATGAAGTACAGACCACAAAACTAAGCTAAAAAAATCAGAAATATTAAAAAAAAATGTCTTCCAATAGATTGCCATGGGTCTCCCTCTCTATAACATCAAAGACATCAGACTCTTGTACGCGGAGTCACCATGGGGTATGACCCAAATAGACTTTGACGAACCGCAGCAAAGACCGTCGCCCTGGGGCCACGTGATCGCGGCCAGGATCACGTCTGAAAATCCTGATGAAGGTTAGTAGACCAATAAGACTTTATAAAACTAGAATACCTTAAGAAACCAGTAGACCTGAGTAGATTATTAGACAATTAGACTATTAAATTATTAAAATATACTAGACCAGTATACCTTAATATGTATACCAATAGTTCTTAGACTATTACTTAGTAGGCTAGTAGATTAGTAGACCTTTGTAGACAAGTAGACCTAAGTAGACTAGTAAGACACTTATATAAAATAAATTTATCTATTCTTTAACGATTTAAATATTGTCTTCTTACACATGGATATATTTCAGGCTTCAAACCATCTTCCGGTACGGTCCAAGAGCTCAACTTCCGCTCTTCGAAGAATGTGTGGGGTTACTTCAGTGTCGCTGCGTCCGGTGGCCTCCACGAGTTCGCAGACTCGCAGTTCGGGCACTGCTTCTCCTGGGGGGAGACCAGGGAGCAGGCGAGAGAGTGAGTTCACATAGGTTTCGAGTAGACCAGTAGACCGAAAAGACCTAGATACCAAATAAAATGCCAAATCAAGTAGATTGAGTAGACTCGAGTAGAGTCAGACACTAAATAGACCTAGAGACCGAGTAGCCTAAGAAGTCCCAGTAGACTTAGAGGCATAGTAGTCCTAAATACCAAGTAGACCAAGTAGATCGAGAGATTAAATAAACTAAGAGTTCCTAGAACTATGCCCAGAAATGTGTTCAAGTCAAAATGTTCAGCAAAATTGAGTCCAAATCGATATGTTTAGTAGAATTACATAGTGGACCTATTTAGAGGAATCATTCTCCAATAGCACATTAATCAGACTACTGTCCGAGAAAACATTAATTTTTTATACTTTTTCCTAGAAACTTGGTGATAGCTCTCAAAGAATTGAGCATCCGCGGTGACTTCAGAACTACAGTGGAGTATTTAATCACACTGCTGGAGACGCCGTCTTTCCAGGAAAACAATATCGATACGAGCTGGTTGGACGCGCTTATAGCCGAGAGGGTACGTACATTGTATGTTCGACGACGCTTTGGCGGTCGCAGATTCGATTTCCGCTCATAGGTTTTACAGTGTTTGTCGTTTTTCGGGACCGGAACAGGAAAAATTCCTAGTTTCCCTTTGGGTTAAAGTAAAAATAAATGATTTTTGAAATCTAATAATTAGTTATTATATTATGAAGTAAAGATATTTCTTTTTAGTGTATTGTGCAAAAGAAAATATGGAGTCAAATTATCTTTTTTAGAATTTTGTGTATCATAAGTTGTTGTAGATTAAAAGTAATGTAAATATATTTACAGAAGCGCTTAATTTATAATTCAATTATACTTCCGTGACTTGTATGATAATTATTTTTGATAATATTGTATTGTATACATATATTTCTCTTTTTTATCTATACTATAGATATTTCAACTAACGAAGACGCGCCCCACTATTTATCGCGAGGGGAAACAGTGGGGTACGGGGAGTTTAGTCCGATCATTAGTCTTGAGTCGACCACGGCTCAGTGTAGACGTTTAATATGGTCTGCGTCGCTGCGTATCGTGACCCATCGGAAAGTTGCTCTACTTTAATTTTTTTATAATAATAAATATAATATATTTAGTATAATAAATATCTACACAATACACACATGGTCATCTGTTCCTAAAGTAAACAACTTAATACTTGGTAACAGCCGACTGTTATAGCTACATCTTTTTTTTCGAACTTACTTATTTAAACTTGCTTATAAATAATACATAATTATATAAACTAGTGGTCGCCCAGAGGTCGAAATTCAACCATAATTAAAATTTTAATTCAAGAAAATCAAATAATTATGAAAATAAAGAACCTTTTAAAAAAAATTTCAACTTGACTACAGACTTTGACAATCAACAAATAGTATAATATGCCCGTGTGAGTGCTGTAGTGTGTGTAATGCTTTTTTATTAATTTAATGTATAGTTTTAAGAAAATATTAGCATTCCGCACTCCTTCTCTATATAAATTATAGGTGTGCGAAATTTCATACTCCTACGTACGTACAATTTCCGTAAAAAGGGGTACAAAGTTTTTGCTTCACATATTAATAGATAAATATATAGATAAATATATATTTACATTACGCCCAGACGCCGGGTTGGAATCGAACCCTCAACCCACAACCCTCGGAGCAGAAAGCAGGGTCACTACAAACTGCGCTAACGGACTAGTCAATAATATTATTTTTATTATTGTTAGGTCGGTAATAAATATACATTATTTAAAAAGGTAATATATTATATTGACATTGATAGATAGGAAGAAAATTGGTTTGAAGCTTGAATAAATTATCTACAAATATTATCAAGTAATTTATATTATTTAAAAATATATAAAGAAAAAATAGAAAGCATTTTATTTAAAACTAGCTTCTGCGCGCGACTTCGTCGGCGTGGACTCCGCTCCTATTGGCCTTAGCGATGACACATAGCCTATAGCCTTCCTCGATAAATGGGCTATCTAACACTGAAAGAATATTTCAAATTGGCCCAGTAGTTCCAGAAATTATCGCGTTCAAACAAACAAACAACCAAACAAACAAACTCTTCAGCTTTATATATTAGTATAGATAGAAGACGAGTAATTGAAATATGTACTTTATTTAGATTTTAGTTTTATCATAAATTTCTGTGATTCATCGAGCTGTGAATCAAATATTTCTGAATTAAATGACGATTGCGACTAATTTAAGGTATGATGATAGGTATATAACTATTAACATGCTTCCTTTTTTATAAAATTGTATACTTTCGAGATTATTGGTCTTGCCTAGAAAAATCAATTTAATTGTTATAATAGATTCTGTTAATCTGTAATAATGTTCTTAGAGTTGTTTTATTTATTTATTTTTTAATGTGTAATATCGAAGTGTAATTGAGTGATTTTCTTAGGTTATTAATAAATAAATTATTTCCATAAAGTCGTGTTTTATTATAATAATTTTTAGATGCATTATTTCTTTTTACTAAAATATTATTATTAAACAATATCACGATAATTCATTCTATAAAGGACCATCGCGAATTATATTTTATTTTTTAAAGTAGATGAAATGAAGTAGAGCCTATTTCCAGTCCGTTGTGAAATTTACTGTCATTTAACTTTGTGTGCGTGTGTCACATTTGTTACTCGTTGCGTAGTAACAGAACTCACTTTCTTGTACTTGAAAGAGTGGGGCGCGTCTTCGTTGATTGAAATACCTATAATATTATAAAGAGGAAAGATTTGATTCTTTTTTCCGAAACTAGGCTCCGAAACTATTGAACTGATTTGATAAATTCTTTCACTGTTGGGAATCTACATTATCCGCGGCTGATATAGGCTATATTTAAAAAAAAATTGTGAGAAAAAATTATTTAAAATATTTGGTTAAATACCCGTGCGAAGCCGGGGCGGGCAGCTAGTAATTAATAAAAAAAAGAAATAATTTCCAGGTACAAGGTGAGAAGCCAGACGTAATGTTAGGAGTGGTCTGCGGTTCCATCCTCATAGCCGACAACATCATTACATCAAATTTTCAAGAATTCAAGAGCGCTTTGGAAAAGTGAGTTCATTTTATTATCTGATCGCAAAAAAAAGGATAATGTGGGAACCTTTTAATTTTTTCAACTGTGTGTTTTAATGCGTGTCGCCTCATAACTTTTTAATAACATGTGTATCGGAATATTATGAATTATCTTTTTCGGATTTTATCGCGGTTTATTAAGTTTTTTATTTGCCCGACGTTTCTGATACTTTCTCCCCAATTTCCCTTTACTTGCTCGACGTTTCGGATACTTTCTCCCCAATTTTCCTTTACTTGCCCCCACAACAGCGACTTAGGACAAAAACATTTCAAATTCAGACTGGTAAACACTAGTAAACATTTTTTCCTTTTATATATTTTTTCGCCTTTACCTTTTAAAAAAATATTTGGGGCCAAGGATACTTCACTCCTTTGTTGCCCCGAGGCCTCCAGACCTCTAAATGCGGCCCTGGCAATCTGTGAAATAGTTTTTGCGTGAAACTTCTTTTATAACATTTGTAGGATAGCAGAGTATTCCATGCCATTTAACCAGAAATTACCAGATAAAATGGCCATTGTCCACAGAGGTCAAATCCAAGGGTCGAGTCAGTTGTCGAACTGTGTCGACGTGGAGCTGATCCACGCCGGTCACAAGTACAAGGTCCAGGCGACCAAGTCCGGACCGACGTCCTACTTCCTGTCGCTGAACGGGAGTTTCAAGGAGTTGGAAGTGCACAAACTTACTGATGGTGGTAATTATAATACCAATATATTTATAATACCATTTTGTTTTAAAAAAATTTATATACAACTAGGTCGGCAAACAAGCCTACGGCTCACCTGATGGTAAGCAATTACCATAGCTTATAGACGCCTGCAACACCAGTAGCATCGCAAATCGCAAGCACATGGCCAACCCTACGTCCAATCCCTCCCTAAAAGCTCTGGTCACCTCATCACCAGGAACACAATACTGCTTAAAATCAGTGTTATTTAGCCGTGATCTGTAAGGTTGAGGTACTTCTTCAGTCGGGCTGATCCAGATTTTGAGTAGGCTATTTCCTGTACCTGGGTTAAGTCATGTAACTAGGTCGGCAAACAAGCTTACGGCTCATCTGGTGGTAAGCGATTACCGTAGCTTATAGGTATATGGTCACATGAAAAGTGTTGTTTTAATCTCATTGTAAATATTTTCCAGGTACATTATTGTCCGTCGATGGCGCATCGTACACGACATATCTAAAGGACGAAGTTGACAAATATCGTATCGTGATCGGGAATCAAACCGTGGTCTTCGAAAAGGAGAAAGACCCCTCTAAACTACGAGCGCCCTCTGCGGGCAAGCTCATCAATACACTGGTCGAAGATGGCGGCCACGTAGATAAGGGACAGCCTTATGCGGAAATAGAGGTGAGTGAAAGAGATAGGTTTAAAGTAGACTGCTGTCTTACAGCGCCTTTTGGGGGCGATTTTTTAACTTATATTAATAAAAAGCGAGCCCAAAAGGCGTATATGTGTATATGTGTGGAAAAAGAAGTATATTTAAAGTTAGATGTGCCACTTAAACGAGCGCCCTCTGGGGGTACTTCATTAATAACTTGACCATGCATGTGTGGATATGCAAAAGCTTTATGCGGACATCGAGATGAGTAAGAGAGATGGGTAGAAAATTAGACTTCAAAAGACAGAAGAGAACGCCTTTTGGGGGGTAACTCGTTAATTACTAAGATATATACATGTGGATAATAGCGATAGCTTTGCTAGAATGTAAATTCTGCAGAAGAACCAGCAAGAAAATTCGTAGTTAATGTTTAAAAAAAAAGTATTAACTGTCTTTTACACTTTGGTAATCGGCTGCCCAATTTCAAAAGGCAGTAAGGGAAAAAAACCTGTGTAGTTTTATGAAACCACGGTAAAGGTGTAACTTTTTTTCACATTATGGACATGTAACAATTTTCATTTAAAAATGTAAAAATTTTTGGAATAATGTTCCATTAAGGGTATAAAAATCGCTTTATCAGTCTTACCGCGCGGCCGACCGTCGCGCGACATGCAACACACGCACGAAAAAGTTTGAGACGCTCGCGCTGTAATAAAAGTTTCACTCTAAAAAATTTCGAAAACGACTTCTTAACATTTTTCGTTCCAATGCAAATGGAGTCGTATAAACATGATTCGATTATAATTGTAAAAATTTAATTTTTATCCCTTACTGCAGGGTTAAATTTAATTTTTATCCCTTACTGTAGGGTTTCTTAACCTGTGGTCCATGGACCCCTAAGGGGTTACTGTGTTTTGAAATTGGGCAGCTGTAATATCTTACATTAAATACAGTGGCTCTTAAGGGCAAACATTTAGCAAATGCTCATAAGATGATGAACCTACGCAGGTGATGAAAATGGTGATGACTCTGGCTGCCCCAGAAGCAGGTCGCGTGACCTGGAACCTTCGTCCTGGAGCCGTTCTGGACATGGGATCTCTAATAGGAACTTTGGGTTAGTATTATGCTAGATAGACTTAAGTATTTATATATTCATTTATTCACAGGCATAGCAACAGCTTAAGAAACATTAGATTAAAACAAGCTATTTTGATCTATATTTATATACAAAAATATATAGGTCATGTATAGGCGCCTGATGACACACCTGGAGAGCTTAAATTTCCTTTCTGCGCAACAATACGGTTTCCGTAAAAAATCCGGAACGGTATCAGCAGTAATTGATTTAATAACAAAAATAAATACAGAAATTGATAAAAAAAACTTTTGTCTGGGTATCTTCATTGACCTTCAGAAAGCTTTCGATACCGTTAGTCATTCCTTACTGCTAGCTAAGTTAAAAAATTTAGGGTTATCCGGACCTGCTTACGACATATTTCAATCATACTTAGAAACCTGAACACAAGTTGTAAAAATAGGCACACCAGGCTACACAAGCAATCCCCAACGTATAACCTGCGGTATTCCCCAGGGATCCGTAATAGGACCATTATTATTTTTAATTTACGTCAACAATGTGATTAATATCAATCTAACTGGACATATTACACTATATGCTGACGATACATGTATTTTTTACTTCGGAAAGGACCTAACAGAATTAGTCAAACAAGCACAGCAAGATCTACGCCAATACAGCATTTGGTGTCAATGTAATCTATTAACAGTTAACGCAAAAAAAAGTTCTTACATGATTTTCAGTGCAAAAAATAAAAAAATACCGGACGATATATCACTACATATTAACGATGAAATTCTTCGTAGATCACACCAGGAAAAGTATCTTGGCTTAATTTTAGACGATAAATTGACATGGCGACCCCACATAGAACACGTGAAAAATAAACTTACACAATTCATTGGGGCACTGCGGAGAATGTCTTCTTGTATACCACCTAAAATACGATATATGCTGTACAATGCGCTTATAAAATCTAAACTGACGTATTTAATAGAGGTCTGGGGCAGCGCCGCCAAAACGAATATCATGCCATTACAGCGTGCACAAAATAAAGCTATTAAAGTGTTGTTCCAATATCCCAAACTAACATCTACTTCTATACTATACAAAACCACCAAAATACTTAACCTTGAGCAAATATACACTGTAAACATATGCATGTTAATAAAAAAAATGTTATCTGGACACATCAGTATGCAGACATCACTTACAAAACGCGAATACACACACAACTTAAGAAATACAAATAAACTGACACTTATTACGCCAAGAACAGGGTACGGTAAAAGAAACATTTTATATGATGGTGTCAAGAGGTACAATAATCTACCAAATGAAATAAAAATATGTGAAAACCTTTCTGTATACAAAAGTAAATTAAAAAAATATATACTTAAAATATAATGTGTATAAATAAACATAAAACATAAAAAGAAAAACAAACAAAAAACTAAACGAAACTAAATTAAAACAATATATAGGTACTTGAAATATAACGTATAAATAAACATAAATGAATAAATATAAAAATTAAAAACAAATTTCCCTTTTTTGAGTCATTACATAAAAAAATTCTAAAATGTGATATATGCGATCGAACTGTTTGTTACATATTTAATAAAATGTATACATATATGTACAATATGTAATTATGCTCATAAGTGAACTGTAATGTTCTTGAGAGAAATAAAGTTCTTTAAACCTAACCTAAAATTTCGTGTCACGATGTATGTTCGCAATAAACTCCGAAACTACTGAACTAATTTTTATTCAATTTTGTAAGCATCTGTAATTTGGTCCAACATGGCAGTGGATCGTCCTGGTAGACCCGAGGGCCTGACCGGGTACGGGCCTTGAGGTTACCCTCTTTACCCGGGCTCTCATCACCGGGGCATGTTGCCTCCGGGGTCAAATTATTTTGGCCATGGGCCAAGGCCTATAGCCTCTGCGGACTTCGCTTGGTCCAACATGGGAGATAGGGTAGTTTTAATCTCAATTGGACCCGGTAGGTGGCGCTGCTATCGGTATGTCAGCAATCAAATTTGGTAGCTGTTTCCAGGCAGGACAACGTCTGCCGGGTCCGCTAGTACATATATAATATATATTTATACATACATATATTGTTTAAATTGTACATAATTCTTAACAAATTGATATTGATTTGAAACTCATGCAAGACTATCGTTAGATAGTCTTGTCTGAATGTCTTGAGACAGACTTGTATTGCAACAAGTGTTTTAAAAATATATTAATAAACAATTTTAAATATATTTCAGAACTCGACGATCCGTCCCTGGTGACAACGGCCCAACCGTACAAAGGGCAGTTTCCTCTGGAGGATAACCCGACGCTTTCCGAGAAATTGAATCACGCGCATAATAAATACAGAGCTATATTGGAAAATACTCTCGCGGGTAAGTTATAAGTCACTTATGGACTTTAGTCATTATATTGGTATAGCGATATGTGCTAATACCAACCTTCCCCCCAGGATACTGCCTCCCCGACCCGTACAACACGGCGCGTCTACGCGAGGTTGTAGAAAAGTTCATGCAGAGTCTTCGCGACCCCTCGCTACCGCTGCTGGAGCTACAGGAGGTACACCACAACTCCCCCCCACTTTACACTCCGTTAAGCCAGCCCATACTCCTCCTGAAATTCCTACCTTTAAACCCTCCATAGATCCCTTTAAAACCCCACCTTACGGTCCCACTTACTCCCCCTTAACCTTTATACCTCCTTAACCACAAAACCTTTTTATATAAAATGTAAATGTACAGTTTACAAAAACACTAGATGTTGATTAGTATTAAAACATTTTAAGATATAATCTTCATCGTGTCATCACCATCTTATCCCCCCCCCTCCCCCCAGGTTCTATCATCGACATCGGGCCGCATCCCCCTGTCGGTGGAGAAGAAGGTGAGGAAGCTGATGGCGCTGTACGAGAGGAACATCACCAGCGTACTGGCTCAGTTCCCGAGCCAGCAGATCGCCAGCGTCATAGACCAGTGAGTGACAGACACACACACAAACACGTACACGAACAAACATACAATCACGCACATGAACACGCGCACGCACGCACGCATACGCAAACGCTACGTGCGTGAGAAAGCAAAGTAAAAAGTAAGTTGTATTTGTGAATGAAAATAACGTTTTAATTGCTAAATACATATAAGTAAGCTTTATTGAGAGAAAAGTTGTACATGCTATCGGTAATAATCACAGAGTAGAATAAAGAAGAGAAAATACCACAGAGTACATATTACATGGAAGATGAACACAGATTATATATAGAAGAAATATTTTATTATAAGAAAAGTAATATTTTTTTTTTCAAAATCTGCAGAATCTACAACACAAACCGTTAACATTATTGAATAAATAAAAATAAACAAATAACATAAATATAATTTTAAAAATGCAATTCAAAGCCCCTTGAAGCCTATTTGAATAACGTAAATTTTGATATTGATTTTAATTTTTAAGAAGAGATAACATAATGAACTATTGTTTTCTGATGTTTATGCGAATTTCACTCATTATAATTAACTATGTTCTAATTTGTCTGTACGGTAAAAGATACTCGTTCCCAATCACGGATTATTTCTAGTCTTTTACAATGTATCACAACGTGGTGTGAATTTTTTCATAATAAAATTTGTATCCATTCATCAATCCATCAGCCTTTAACAGTCCACTGCTGGACACAGGCCTTCCCTAATGATCCTGCGCCTTCTGAATCCAGTGGCTTCCCACTGTCTTCTCAAGGTCGTCAGTTCCCCTATTGCTGAGACGTGGTCGCCATTCGAGAATCTTCTTTGCCCATTGGTCATCGATTCTCCTTGCAATATGGCCTGCTCATTGTCACTTCAGCTTGCAGATTTTGAGAGCTATGATTGCGATCAGCTGTGACCTTCGTTCGTCTCCAGATTTCATCATTTCGGACTCATGTCACGTAGAGAAATACCAGCCATAGTTCTCCATAGCTCGTTGAGTGACTTTGAACTTATGAAGAAAACTAACGGACTAACTAAAATGTTAGGTATATGTTATATGTTTATACAAATAATGGTGTAAACTAAATCCTATAATTCGTTACAGCCACGCAGCCTCCCTGGCGAAGAGATCAGACCGAGATGTGTTCTTCATGAGCACGCAAGCGTTGGTGGTCCTGGTGCAGAGATACAGGTCAGTTGATAGACAAACATACATTTTAATCATTTGATAGCTCGTTGGTAAAGTTGGCAGTGACACTGTTTTCCGCTCCCCGAGTGTGCTTTAGACCACACGACTGAAGTAAAACTAAGATATACAAAACGTAACTGGCTATTAGAGAAAGAGAAAGAAAATGCTTGCTCGCACCTCTCTCTCTCTCTCTCTCTCTTGCTCCGTTCGCCTCCCCCGATCCACATAAAAAAAAGAAGCAAAAACTTCAAGGGTCGGCAACACGTTTGCGATGCTTCTGGTGTTGCTGGCGTCTATAAGCTACGGTAATCAAACAAACAAACAAACAACCAAACAAACAAACTCTTCAGCTTTATATATTAGTAAAGATTAATATTATATATTATTTATATTTACTTACAGGAACGGTATCCGCGGTCGTATGAAGGCGGCAGTTCACGATTTACTCAAGCAGTACTATCAAGTTGAAAGCAATTTCCAATTAGGTGAGTACATACTACCTTACCTTATTGGTAGAACCGCTATTGATAAATATTTAGTCATTAAAGCACCTTTTGTACTTATTCATTGGTATTCTTAACGTGATATTATTTTGGTGTCCAATATTTATACCAAGAGTCCTCCCGTGAACATGGTTGCTGTAAAGTATCCGAAACGTCGGGTATTTAAAAAAGTGCATGTCGTACAAAGTACATATGTCAGAAGTGAGACTTCTTTGGCAAACAAATTTTTAAGTCTCGTTTATATTTATACAAATGTAAAGGTTTAGATTTCCGTTCCAGCGCCATCTAGTTAGTTTGCAATGTAATACTATCGATATTAATGTAACAACCTTTGTAGTTTCTATAGTACACGCTAGGGGGCTCTGTTGTTCGCCATAAACGTCGCAACAGAATGTGGTACATCTTCGTGACGTTCCATCCGTAAAAATTTTACCCTCATGCGACTAAAGAAGTTTCTGAAGTTCTGTAAACTGCGATAAAATCCATGAGTGAAATTCGCGTAAACATTAGAAAACTATAAATATAGGATATTCAAAAATTGTAAATGATATAATATTGGTACTTTTTAGACAATGCAGCTGTGCGCTCTCGTGGGTGTGTGCCTGCGTATGAGTGTACGTATGTGCATGTGTGCATGTGTGTATGTGTGAGTGTGTGTTGTGCGTCTTTGACGAGTTAAACGCGTTGAAAAACTTGTCAACTTGACAAATATATCTGTTTAACTAAATGGCGACTGGATTGGCTTATGTGCTTCCAAATTTCCAGAAATTAATTTAGCTTGTGACTTCGAGGTTGACTAATATTTGAATGGGCGTGTGTGTTGTGTTAAATTTAGCTGAAAATGTTGTAACAACTCCTAATAGATACATGTAATTAATCACATTTTTCTTAACAATTGCAATGCGAGAGCGAGCCAATAATCGCTCTAAGGCTGAATGTGTGTCTGCTAACAAACGCTTTGGTGTACTGGTGTGTGTGTGTGCCTAAAACACCTACGGTTTGCGGGTTCGATTCCCGCTCATGGCGGATATTTGTATTTGTACAAATAGTCCTATCCGGTTTGGGTGTCTGTCCTTGTGTTTCTCCCCACAGTGCCTTGAAGAGCACGTTTAGCCTTCGGCCCTGATTATTATCATAAATACCTGATAGCGATCGTTACTCATAGTAGGGAATATATCCACTAACCCGCAGTGGAGCAGCGTGGTGGATTAAGCTCCAATCCTTCTCCTATATTTAGATAGAGAGATAGGCTAGCTGTGGAATGTTACAGGCTGAATAGAATCGTGTGTCTGTTACTATAAATAGACGTTTGTATAAATTGTTGTAATAATTCTTAATATTTTCTCTATAAATATAAAGCTAGATAATGATAGCTTTAAAGCTCTGCGTATCCAGTACTATAGCTGTGTATGTGTGTGCAGGGTCGTACGACAAGTGCGTGATGGCGCTCCGAGACCGATATAAGGACAACATGCAAGCAGTCGCGAACATTATCTTCTCTCACAACCAAGTCGCCAAGAAGAATCTCTTGGTGAGTAACTCTTAATTATCTTAATATTAAAATCATATCAAAAAGCTTCGATTCGGCTGGACATAGATCCATATCTTAATGGCTAGAGCACCGGACACGGTATGTTGGGGCTGCGGGTTCGAATCCCGCTGGATTGAAATTTTGATATGATAATAAAAAAACATTTTCGAATTTCCTTATGTGTGGGAAACACAAAAATAAAAATAATACGAACTCTTAATTAGACTTGCCTTTTATGGACACTTTGGTGCAGCTGTCAGGGCTGTTGCCCTAACAGTAAATTTGTGCGTTTGAGCTTGTTTTTTTTTTCCGGATCGGATAAGGTGAAAAAGTTAGTAGAGCCCACTTTAACGTGAGGCGTTTTATTTGTATACTAGCCGGCCAGTGCCCACTTCGTTGGGCGTTAATAATTATTTTTGTGATGCAAAATATATAGTAAAGTTTTCATCTCGCTCGCATTTCTCTGACTTGATTTACATATACTATTATTTTTCACTGAATTTTTTGTTCGATAACAATAAAATATAGCCTATATCACTCCTGAATAGTATAGCTTTCTGTTCGGTGTTAGTGTAAGAATTTTTATTAGTTGTATCAGTATTTGCGAAGATTACTCCCTACAAACAAAGTTAGAAACTTTACTTTTTATAATATTAGCATAGATTAATCTTATGTTTTTAATGACTAAATGCCCTGTTTCATCACCGCTTTCTGAGTCTGTCTCGCACGTAAGCTCCTGATTGGATTTATCGGCAGAAGTTAGAATAAACCCTTAGAGCCAGTTTAGTTCCAACTAATTAACTGTGTGAATTTAAATGTTGCCGTTAAAAAAATAATTCATTTCAGGAAATATGTATAACAGCCAGATATTACCACTAGGCATTAAGTTGCCTATCTCAGGAATAGACGACCGTTACGTTCAGTTTAAAGACACACAATACATTCCAGGTGACCATGCTGATCGACCACCTGTGGTCAAACGAGCCAGGCCTCACGGACGAGCTGGCGGCCACGCTCAACGAGCTGACCTCACTGCACAGGGCCGAGCACAGCCGCGTGGCCTTGCGGGCTAGGCAGGTGGGTGACGCTCCAATACACTACTGTTCAGTCTCTTATGAAATCTATTTGTCGATAAATTTTCCCCAAATAATATAGACATGCAAGAATCAGAATACAAATTGAATTAATTGCGAGAGAAAAAAATTCTTACAGTGTGATGAATGTTAAAAATTATTTATTTGGACTATGTTATTGGTATAATAGTGCTGTTTTCTGATGACCTTCTAAGATCATCAAAACTTGATTTTGTTCGTCTAATCAAAATGAAGCTACTCCCGGAAAATTAGTTTGATAGTAATCAAGTGAAAAAAATTTACTAGGGATCCCAGACTATAAGGAACCGACGACAGTGTTTATATGCCAAATATGTTTATTTTAATCTTCACCAAAATGTCCCATTTCCCCTCCCCCAGGTGCTAATTGCAGCCCACCAGCCCGCCTACGAACTGCGTCACAACCAGATGGAGTCCATCTTCCTCTCGGCAGTGGACATGTACGGACACGACTTCCATCCGGAGAACCTTCAGAAGCTAATCCTGTCAGAAACTTCGATATTTGACATTCTTCATGATTTCTTCTATCACAGTAACGCTGCGGTAAGTTCTGAAACCGTTATTTTAAAGGATATTTTTTTTGTATACAACTAGGTCGGCAAACAAGCGTACGGCTCACCTGATGGTAAGCGATTACCGTAGCTTATAGACGCCTGCAACACCAGAAGCATCGCAAGAATCAATCCCCCCCAGCAACTCTGGTGGCTCAGGTTACTCACCAACAGGAACACAACATTGTTTGGAAGCAGTATTATTTAGTTGTGATCTTCTCGGTTGAGGTAATTCCCCAGTTCTGCTACAGATTTACCATCAGGTGAGCCATACGCTTGTTTGCCGATCTAGTTGTATAATTTTTTTAAATTAAAGTAAATTTAGTTTGAGAATAAAGAACTAATTTTTATGTGTGGCTACTTCATGACTTTTCACTAGTGCACACCGATTTTGACGATTCTTTTTCATCCTTTTTTTGATTTTATGTAATTTTGCTCTCCAGGTGTGTAACGCAGCGTTAGAAGTATACGTGCGTCGTGCGTACACGTCTTATGACATCACGTGTCTGCAACATTTGGCGCTGTCCGGAGAGTTGGGTGTTGTCCATTTCCAATTTATACTGCCCACTGGACACCCTAACAGGTATGTTTTTTTGGTCCAGGTTTTGGTGGGATGTTTGGCCAACTTTATGGTGGATGGTAGGAGCAAGTAGATTTTGGGTCTAATGTAATTCCCTGTAAAATAGACTATGATATATACTGACTGGGCATAGAACACTTATTAACAACTAGCTTCTGCTTGCGACTTCATCCGCGTAGAATAGGAACATTAAATTCTGTCATACATGATTTTTTCGAAAGTTTAACTGTTTACGCAACGCATGCAGCGGAAGCTCTCAAAAAGAAAAAAAATACCCTGGTTTTGAAACATTCTTCATAGGTGCTCTGCTCCTATAGGTCTTAGCGTCATGATATATAGCCTAAAGCCTTCCTCGATAAATGTGCTATCTAACACTAAAAGAATTTTTCAAATCTGACCAGTAGTTCCTGAGATTAGCGCGTTCAAACAAACAAACTCTTCAGCTTTATAATATTAGTATAGATATATATGTTTGTCATGTGCGGGTATAGAACCTGGGACCCTTACCGCTACCCATCTAAAGTTATTTATTTAACGTACAGTTGGGCTTCTGGAGACCAAAATTTACTTTTCTGCCCCTAGAATACCAATAAGCCAGTCGGAAATCGAACTGACATCAGCCCAAGATCAAGAAGGTGTTCCCGCCGAACTGTCCACCGCGGCGATGAGGAAATGTCACCACCGTACCGGAGCTCTCGCCGCTTTCAACAATTTCGAGCAGTTCGTGGAGTACGCTGATGAATTACTGGATCTAGTTCACGACTTCGCCAGTTCCGCTACTGTGAGGAAAGAGGTAAGTTTGGGTGAACCAGGTATAAGTCATGGGCTGGTCATCTTTGTCGCAGGATGGATGGCCGTTGGAGCAGGCGTATCCTGAAGTGGAGACCGCGTCTTGGCAAACGCAGTGTGGGACGTCTTCTGGCTCGTTGGACCGACGATCTTCGTAAGATTGCCGGTGTAGGTTGGATGAGGATTGCGGAAAACCGGGATGTCTGGCGCGAACTTGGGGAGGCCTATGTCCAGTAGTGGACTGCAATAGGCTGATATGATGATGATAAAATCAAAATCAAAACATTTATTTCGCTTTAAGGTGATAAACTACACACTTAACGAAAGTAAAAAAAAAAACTAACATTTACAAAAAAAAAAACTAAACAATAATAACAGAAAGTTAAGGCAGCAAAAATCAAACAATAAAATAAAAAAACAAAAATTTACACCTTAACATTACGTACATTACAAGCTTACGTAATAAAAAAATATATATAAGTTACTCAAAATTTCTAATGTCTAGGTAGACATTACTTGTAGGCCGAGAGAAAAAAAGCCAGAGGAAAAAAACTCTCGGTATGGAGTCACCGGATGAAGTCATAGATGTTACTTTATTCTTGATGTAATCTAGAATATAGATATTAAATTGTAAGATAAATGATTTGACTAATCAAAAACAACTGAGGTAGGGCACAGTGGGAAACCTGCTCAAAAGCTGGAGCAGCTCGACTGGGGTAGTACTTCGACCTTACAGAAGATCACAGCTAAATAATACTGCTTTCAAGCAGTATTGTGTTCCTGGGTGAGTAAGGTAGCCCGAGCTACTGAGGAGGGGGGGGGGGGGGACACAGTACGCGCCGTAGTTCACACCGTAACTTTAAATTATTTTCCAATAATATGAGTGATGTTTGCAGGATTTGCAAGCGCTTCAAGAAGGCAGTGAGACCAGGGACAGCACTAGTATCAACGTCGGACACGACTACAAGCCCATCATCGAGGAGGATGTGGTGAGTGGACCGATACAGCCTTAACTTGGGCCTGTAGATTACACGATTTTGGCTCTTTTGTTTTCTAAAATATTTTTTATAAATTTTTTAATACTCGTATTTTTTTACATATTGCGGTTGCGCTCACACAATACGGGGTCACTTCACATGTGTGAGCGCAACCGCAATATGTTTATACGCGAGCGACAAGGACAAAAGATGACAGGTCGGTGTACGAATTTCTTTCTCTTCGGCGACCGGACTTGAGCAATCAGTAATAGGGAATGTTTCTTTGATCAGCCGCTGGAGCCGATCCACATCCTGATGATCGGCATCCGGGACAGCGGGGAGAGCGACGACGGGGCGGTGTCGCGCCGCTTCGGACACTTCTGCAGGGTGCACGCAAGGGAGCTGGCGCTCAAGAGGATCCGGAGGATCACCTTCATGCTGCTCATCAAGTAAGAGATACCCATCCCCACTCCCCACATCCCCCCAAAAGTAAATGTAATGCGGTTTTGACTAACATATTGTGGTAAGCTTCACATCAAATTTAGTGTTTGTTTCATGTCAATCGGTTCATACATAAAAAACCTTCATAACAAAATATACCAAAAGTATTATCCACGGACGGACACACACAGACGAAGTCGTGGGCACAAATAGTTATAAATATCTCATGTGTTTACAGACGTCAGTTCCCCAAGTTCTTCACATACCGAGCCCGCAATGAGTTCACGGAAGACACGATCTACCGCCACCTGGAGCCGGCCTCCGCCTTCCAGCTGGAACTGTACCGCATGCGCAGCTACGACCTGGAGGCGCTGCCCACGAGCAACCAGAAAATGCATCTCTATCTCGGGAAGGCCAAGGTAACTTGTTCTCCTGCAAATATATTATTATACATGCTAGAGACGTTTTTAGACCAGATAATTTGCAAAAGATTTAAGCTCCGATCTTTCTCCTACATGGAGAAATACGCCTATGCCCAGCATTGGGATATTATATGCTGAATCGTATAAGTTGTAGTTGGAATAGTCTTCGATTTGTGGTAAACTTTGTAAAACCTGGAGGCGCTGCTCAGGAGCCACCAGAAAATTCATCTGTACCTTGGGAAGTCCAAGGTAAAATAGAACATACCTTTAGTTCAGTTAGCGTAGTACTAATGGCGGGTTGGCGGATACTATGAGTAATGCTATCAGGTGCACATGATAACAACCGGGACCGACGGCTTAACGTGCTCTCCGAGGCACGTTGAGAAGACCCACAAGGAAGTGTATAGTTTTTCTTGGAAGTATGTATATGTTTCTAAAATTATTATCCAATGTAATGTTGATAATTTGGTTATAATATTTTGTAACAGGTCAAAAAGGGTCAAGAAGTGACGGACTACAGGTTCTTCATACGCTCCATCATCAGGCATCAAGATCTCATCACGAAGGAGGCGTCCTTCGAATACCTTCAGAATGAGGGAGAGAGGTAAGGTGACACTTAAGTTGATAGGACATGAGAGTTCGTTAGCTTTTTTGTTATTAACTGTGAAATTTTCAGAACCGTATTGTTATTGTTAATGCAGTTGAAACTTGTCTAATAGACGTGATGAATAATATATTGTTGGTTTTTAAAATGACAAAAGCCCAATGTCTAATACGCATTGTTGTTCGCCGAAAAATATTAAATTTAATTGATAACTAAAATGAGAATCATCGAAATCGGTCCACCAAAAAAAAGTTATGAGGTGTATTATAAAGTATGTCCAAGAAAAAATGGTCAAGTAAATATGCGTTATTAGAGATAACTCAAAAAGTACTTGTCAGATTTCGATTAAATTTTAATGGGACCACGTGACAGGCGCCAGCTTTCGATTAAAACCAAGAATCAGAATCGGTAAAGATCTGATGACTACTTTTTGAGTAATCTTTGATAACACGTATTTACTTAACAATTTTTTCGTCCACTTACGTTGTACTACTTGTCGATGTAATTGAAGTCGGGCTTTTTCTTCGTTTGCAAGCAAACACAATTATTTTTGATTTTGAAGTAAAACTTCTTTACGCACGCGTGACTTGGGGAATAAGCTGGTGAATGCGTGACGAGATCGTTACGAAAAGTGTGATCGGGCGAGCGAATGAAGTTTTACTTAAATCGTGTGGTCTAAAGCAAGCTCGTTTTTTTTTTGGTTACAGAGTGTTATTGGAAGCAATGGATGAATTAGAAGTGGCGTTCTCCCACCATCTCGCCAAAAGGACGGACTGCAACCATATATTCCTGAACTTTGGACCCACCGTTATCATGGACACCGCTAAGGTGACTATTTATTTATTTTTTTTTTTTTTTTATGTAACTAGGTCGGCAAACAAGCGTACGGCTCACCTGATGGTAAGACCGTAGCCTATAGACGCCTGCAACACCAGAAGCATCGCAAGCGCGTTGCCGACCCTATCCCCAATCCCCCCCAGGAGCTCTGGTCACCTTACTCACCAACAGGAACACAATACTGATTGAAAACAGTATTATTTAGCTGTGGTCTTCTGTAAGGTCGAGGTACTACCCCAGTCGGGCTGCTCCATATTTTGAGCAGGAAATTTCCTGCTGTGCCCCTACCATTTAATGCCGTTTTGTGGGATTTTACATAACATTTTATTCGTTTTTGAAATTGAAAGGCCTTAGGTTACTATTAGATGTGGTTCTTAAGCATTTTACGTAACGAACTTTTTTAAAAATTAAAATGTGGCCTATGTGAAAAATATCTAGCCGTATTCTATTATTTAACCGGGACAAAGGAAAGACACGTTAGCACTTGGCTGACCGTTTATTCATACTCAAAAAGCAAGTTCATAATACCCCCTATTTATGCATGTAGAAGTAATGCTTCTACCTACATATATTACACTATGGTGACCATTTGTTCATATTTTATGGGATTTTACATTACTCAACTGCGGAGTTTCTTGCCGATTATTTTCTGCAGAATCTACATTCCGAATCGGTGGTAGCTTCACTTTTACAAAAACGATAATCACTTTAAAATTTTAATTTGTAAAATGACGAGCCAAAACTGCTCTTGGGGCCTATTTGAATAAAGTTGTTTTTGATTTTGATTTGGACTCCTTGTATTTTTATGAAATACTCAGAAAACTAGTTGGATTTTAGTATCTGTGAATTGGAGTAGCCAGTTAACTAGTGGGTGTTGCACGCGATGTTCTCTTAGATAATCGTAGTACTTATTGTTTCATGTTGTTTTTGAGTGGTTTTAATGGTTGACGCTAGATGGCGCTAGTTTCTTTGTCCTTGGGGTATTCATAACATTATTTTAAAGTAGCCACAAGTGACCTGCTAGTCAAAGGGAAGAACTCATAAAGGGGAAACGTTCTAATATATGTTTGTTTATCTAGATTGAAGAGTCAGTCCTCGGCATGGTGATGAGGTACGGGCCTCGTCTCTGGAAACTGAGGGTGTTGCAGGCGGAGATCAGATTCACTTTGAGAAGCGGTGAGTTTATTGAGGCATTTTATATTGCCGCATGATTATGACCATTCGGTAGTACATACAATATTTTAAATTTAATACAGATAGTGTTAATATTCCTTACTAGCTGCTGCCCGCGACGTCGTCTGCGTGCGTTCACTGCTCGTTCCCCGTAGGTGATAGCGTGATAATATGTAGCCTATGTTCTGACCCGACTTCTTAATAATATTCCTGCCAAATTTGAAGTAAATCCATGCAGTACTTTTTGAGTTTATCCCGGACATACATTTGAAGAAATAAAGGTTCACTGCTCGTTCCCCGTAGGTGATAGCGTGATAATATATAGCCTATGTTCTGACCCGACTTCTTAACAATATTCGTGCCAAATTTGAAGTAAATCCATGCAGTACTTTTTGAGTTTATCCTGGACATACATACAGACAAACAGACAAAAATTCTAAAAACTATATTTTTGGCTTCGGTATCGATTGTAGATCACACCCCAAGTATTCTTTTAAAAAAATATTCAATGTACAGTTTTGACTTTTCTACCATTTTATTATATGTATAGATTATAAAAAACACACAAACAAAGCTACGCACGCACGCTCACACACACACAAAAATAATAAGAGAACGCAAATTTGTTGAAATATCTGTAAATAATTATTATGTAAAATGGACAAATCAGTACTTGGCACCTAAAATATTGAATAGCGTTTAAGAGCTAAGACAACTAAATTCTGATGAAAAAATGAGTAAATTGAGTATCTATGCTAATATTATAAAGAGGTAAAGTTTATAACTTTGTTTGTATATACGGGATAATCTTCGCAAATACTGATCCGGTCATGAAAATTCTTTCGCTAACAGAAAGCTACACTATTCAGGAGTTATATAAGCTATATTTTAGAAAAATAATAGTATATTATGTAAATCAAGTCGGAGAAATACGAGCTATATATTTGAATCTCAAAAATAATTAACGCCCAACGAAGTGGGCACGGGTCGGCTAGTAAAAAATAAATTGAAAACTAAATCGTTATAAAGAGTTCGCTAAAAGTATTGATTTTTTAAGGTTGTAAGTTTAATCTTCTTTTAAAAATTGTGTCTTTATTTTAAATAAATTAGTTTAGTTATGTTACATAAAATTTTATGTGTATAGTAAAAAAATAAAAAAATAATAATTGAATATTGTGTAATATAAGTTGACAAGAATTCCACCCACGCACGCATATGCACACGCACAGAAACACACGCATGCGCACGAAATACGCAGGTCTGTTTTAAGTAACAGACGACAGGTAATGTACATACACATAGAAAAATATATATTACACAAAAACCTCGGAGCAGGAGTCGAACCCTGGAATAGCATAATGGTTAAGTACATTGCCAAGTCAAAGTTTAAATTAAGCGTTTAATTATTCTTTAAAAGTGTATATTAATATAATAATATGTCGCAAGGTCCCGGAGCGCCGACAAAGAACGTCCGCCTCTGTCTCTCGAACGGTTCGGGGTACTCGTTGGACATATACACATACGAGGAGGTCATCGACCCCAGGACCGGCGTGGTAAGTGAAAATTAGTTCGGTATTTAATGTTTTCTAATGTTTACGCGAATTTCACTCATAATGAAACAACTTTTACGGATTTTATCGCGGTTTATTAAGTTTTTGAAGTGAAACTTCTTTAGGCGCATGAGGGTAAAATGTTTACGAATGAAACGTCACGAAGATGTGCCACATTTTGTTGCGACGTTTTTGTCGAACAACAGAGCTACCTAGAGTGTACTATAGAAACTACAAAGGTTGTAATGGAAACAAGCGTTTATTTTATACTTATACTAGCGGACCCGGCAGACGTTGTAGGGATGTGAAAAAATAATCGATTTTTATTTAAATCGATTATTTTTTTCTAAAAATCGATTTTTATTAATCGATTTTTGTATTAATATTAATCGATTTTTAATAAATCGATTATATAAATTACGCGTTTAAATCGATTTTTATAAACAGTGCCATCTATGCGATGGATGAAAAAAAGAGCGAAGAAAGTTTCAATTTTATATACAGCGCTATCTATGCGGCGGATGGAACAACTCAAAGTAAATTCATTTTTACTTAAAACTAGTGATGCAACGGAAGTGTCTTAACGGAACCAGAAACATAAACAGATGTCAAAAGTAAATTTTAGCAGAAACGGAAACGGAAACGGATGCAGAAACGAAAGTGTAAATAATATGGAAAAAATTAATGAAATTACAAATATATTTCTTTATTAAGTATTAAATACACACCAAGCCTATATAAGATATATATATATATATATATATATATATATATATATATATATATATATATATATATATATATATTAGAAATCTACAATAGAAAACAATATTGCAACTTAAAATTATTTTAATATTCAAAATTTAGTAGTGGTAAGTGAAACTTTCAACTCTCAACCGTCGTAAATTTCCGTTTACATCTCCGTTATAAAAGTTGCGGAAACAGAAGCAGAATGTTGAAAAGCGTGCGGAACTTCCGCACTTGCGGAAACAGAAACAGAGATCTGTTGCATCACTACTTAAAACGGTGCCAATTCTTTCTACTTTCTATGGACCTATACGCGTAAAGTAGTTTCAGTACTTTTAGTGTAGTGAATAAGATCTCTATAATCTATATATATAAAAATGAATAGCTGAATGTGTTGCTAAGCGCAAATCTCGAGAGCGGCTGAATTTTGCTAATTCTTTTTGTATAATATTCCTTGAAGTACGAGGATGGTTATAACGGAGAGAAAAATTTAAAAAATTACCTGAAAAAAGTCTAAAAACAACACTTTTCTATATTTCCATACAAAAGATTCGTAAGAATACTTTAAAGTCAATTTCAACTTTAATACCATACCATAAAGTTTAAATGTTAGTAGAGGAGTTTCGTTAAATAGGCGGTACGAAGTTCGCCGGGTCAGCTAGTAATATTATTATAGTTGTTTGTAAACAATTAAACAATAAAAATGTCTTCTAACCGTAAAACACCTATAAAAATTTTTATTGTTAAAACTGATAGATTAACGAAAGATTTGTTTTATATTTTACTTTTTGAGACCACAGCGTAGTCGTTTAGTTTTTGAAGTGAAACTTCTTTAGGCGCATAAGGGGTAAAATTTGAGCTACCAGTAACGCGGCAGCGTCATGACGTTCAGTACTTGAATGAGTGACCACCCGTTTTTTTTTTTCAACTAGTTTTTTTTTTTTTGTATATTAAGTTCGTTTACTTTTTAATTAGTTTTTTAACTGTTTTCTTTTTATTTATTTTTTTTAATTAGTTTGCCAAAGAAGTTTCACTTCTGACATATGTACTTTGTACGCACGCAATAATATTTGATTGTCGTTTCGTTTTAATTTTTTTATTTTAAAAAATATCTATTTCAATTTTTTTGAAGTGAAACTTCCTTAGGTGCATGAGGGGTAAAATTTGAGCGACCGGTAACGTGGCAAAACCACTGGGAAAACAGCGTGACGTTAGCTTTTTCTTTTTTTTTCCAACTACTTTTTTTTAATTCGTTTTTTTATTATTATTATTTTTTAAAATTAGTTTGCCAAAGAAGCAATTTTTATATATTTTTATTTGATTTTTATTTTAGTTTTTGAGACAATAAGGTTGTCATTTTGTTGTGATGCTCATCGTTTTATTTTTATTACAGTAAAACTTAATGGTACTGAAAATTTGTATTCATAATTACATTTGGTTACCTTATTCCTTATCTTGAAAGTTTAAAGGAACTTTCACTCTGATTTTTAGTTTTGAATTGGTTATATTTTTTTAATAATAATTTTTATTTGATTTTTAATCTGATATGAATTTTATTTGGAATATGAATGTATATTATATGAATTTTATTTGGAATATATGTAGATTTTTGAGTAATAGAAAAAAAAAATCGATTTTTTCGCAAAAATCGATTATTATTTTAACTAAAAATCGATTTTTGAGAAATCGATTAATATGTAATCAAGAAAAATCGATTTTTATTTAATCGATTTTTTTACATGAATGTCACATCCCTGACGTTGTCCTGCCCGGGAAACAGCTACCAAATTAGATTGCTTACATACCGATAGCAGCGCCACCTACCGGGTCCAATTTAGAAAAACTGCCTTGTCTGTCAAGTTGGACCAAATTACAGATGCTTACAAAATTTGAAAAAAATTGATTCACTAGTTTCGGAGTTTATCGCGAACATACATCGTGACACGAAATTTTTATATATCTATAATTCTATACTAATATAATAAAGCTGAAGAGTTTGTTTGTTTGAACGCGCTAATCTTTGGATCTACTGGTCCGATTTGAAAAATTCTTTCAGTGTTAGATAGCCCATTTATCGAGGAAGGCTATAGGCTATATATCATCACGCTAAGACCAATAGGAGCGTAGAACCAATGCAGAATGTTTCAAAATCGGGGTTTTTTCCTTTTGATAACTTCCACGGCGTAAACGGTTAAAGTTTCGCTCAAATCATGTATGACAGAATTTGTCCTATTCCACGGGGACGAAGTCGCGCACAGAAGCTAGTTTACTTATATAATTGTTTGTTTTCAGATAATATTCCAATCGTTCGGACCGAAGCAGGGCCCGATGCACGGTCTACCAATATCGACGCCCTACGTCACAAAGGACTACTTGCAACAGAAGAGGTTCTTGGTAAGTCGAAAATGACACAGTTTACAGTTTTAGGAACTTTTAATCGGTTACTTATCTCTCTGACCAATAATCCAATCTAATATTTCTAATCGCTACCTATAAACCCAAACCCCCTTGCTGCGTGGTTACGGCAGTAAATAATATAGCCACCCCCTCTCTTCCCGTGGGTGTCATAAGAGACGACTAAGGCATAAGACAGTTCCACTACCACCTTGAAACTTAAAAAGCCGACCGATGGCGGGATAACCATCCATGCAACGGCTTTGAAATACACAGGCCGAAGACGGGCAGCAGCGTCTTCGGTGCGACTGCGGTCACCAACCCGCCTGCCCAGCGTGGGGACTATGGGCAACACACATGAGTTCGCACCAAATGATAATAATGTTTGGCGCGAACTTGTGGAGGCCTATGTCCTGCAGTGGACTATGATGGGCTGAAGTGACCTATAAACCCAAAAGTTGTAGTTTGTTAGTTAAGGTGAAACAGGCTTTGAGGAATACTTATTTTTATCAGAACAATATCTGCAAAGCCAATCAATAACTTATATACAAGATAAACTTTACCAGCTAACGGTAAAACATGATCTTAAATTATAAAATGTTATCCCAACACCGGGCAGACCTTACCTGGCTTACCACATTAGTGGAAATAACTAAATTCACATGTTCCTCAGTGACGTTATTAACTTTAAAACAGGCTAAATTTTGGCAACAGGCTGTATTATCACTCACTTTTCCCACAGGCCACCTCCCAAGGCACGACATACGTGTACGACATCCCCGACATGTTCAGACAAGTTGTTGAGAAACGGTGGAGAGAGTGTATCGACGAGGGGACCGTTGATGGTGAGTTGAAACAAGAACAAGAAGGGCTCGGCCATATTCACGTGATGATTTTTAGTAACTTAACCTTTGGTGATGATAGGTGGTGGTAGTTTTATTCTACCCCTTACACTAAAATCACTCATATATTCCAAGTGAAACTTCTTTAGAATCACACTAAAATCACAATAAAAGTACGATTCCAGAATAAATACAAATAAATTATAATCAATAAAAAATTCATTAAAAAAATTGCATGTGTACAAAGTACACATGTCAGAAATGAAACTTCTTTGGCAAACTAATTGAAAATGTAGGCGGTATCATAATTAAAAAAGTAATTGAAAAAAAAAACAAAAAGCCAACGTCTCGCGGTTCCCAGGCGGCTACCCATCCAAGTACTGACCGCGCCAGACGTTGCTTAACTCCGGTGATTGGATGAGAACCGGTGTATTCAACATGCTCTAAAATAGGCGGTCACCCACCCAAGTACTGACGCGTGATGCATTGCCGCGTAACCTTTCACTCAAATTTTACCCCTCATGCGTCTAAAGAAGTTTCACTTCAAAAAAGATAAACATACAAATAACTTGAGTTAATCAAAAGTAACACAAAGTTATTGTACCCAGGTCCGCCACCGGACAACGTAATGAGTTGTGTGGAACTTGTCGTGGAGGCAGACGGTGAGAGGAAAGTCATGGAGGTGACCAGACTGCCGGGGCAGAATACTGTGAGTGACACGGCATGATGGGTTCTTAGGACTTACTGTTGTTGTGCATAAGATAAAAAGGCATGGTTTAGTTAATTTTCTTCTTTTTGCAAATTGAAGATAGGGCAAAATCTGCAATAAAATGGACATGGAACTTTTTGTGCTAAATTTTGAGCAGTCTGACTTAATAAGTATCTTAGCCTTATAGAAGTTCACAGTTCCTGATTACAAAGTAGTCCAGGTTAGAGGTCCAGGTGTTGAGAACGTTTGCAGGCTTCGGTAGCCGCTTATCATCATGATTTCTCTAAATATTGTTGAGACATTTACATCAAATTCTGTTTAATGTTTTTGTTCATTCTTGGGTAGCATTTTTAAATACCTTTCGGGAGTCAAGATTGGCCAAAATGCAAATTATATACTGTATATTTCTCCCCAGGTGGGTATGGTGGCGTGGCGGTTAACACTCTATACCCCCGAGTGCCCACAAGGCCGAGACATCATCCTGATCGCCAACGACCTCACACACTACATGGGCTCGTTCGGCCCTCAAGAGGACTGGCTGTTCTACCGCGCGTCTGAGTACGCTCGGGAGTTGAAAATACCCAGGGTAAGTTGACACAAATAGCCATTAATAATCTGCCTACTTTCTTTCACTTTACCCTTACCCTTCTACTGTTAATCACGCTTTTAAGCTGGCAATGAATAAGGGATTTCTTTGATTCTACGTTATATGTTTACCATTGTTGATCATTATCTCATATATTTCCAATCTTAACAAAAAGGCCATTCTTTTCTCCTTAAGCTCTGCAAATTTCTTTGGTCCTACAGATGTTCATTAAAATTGAATGTTTATGTGAAGTAATAGCTCGTTTTTAGCGGAGAAAATGTTCGCTACTAAATACCTCATAAACTCCCATCTTTCTCCCATCTCACCTGGTGGTTAGCGATTACCGTAGCTTATAGACGCCTGCAACACCAGAAGCATCGCAAGCGCGTTGCCGACCCTACCCCTAATCCCCCCCCCCCCCCCAGAAACTCTGGTCACCTTACTGACCACAGGAACACAACACTGTCTTCACTCCTTCAAAGGTCCCTCCCTTTTTCTTTTAACCCCTGTTCTTTTACTAATTTTCAATTCTTCTCTAACTCACTGCTCCCGTCCAAAAGTAGTTCAGATATTCTTGTTCTGACGCCGGTTATTTCATGTAAATTTAATTTGTGATAAAACAATAAAACGACGAACAAACATAGGATAAAAACCATAGAGGGCGCTATGCGACAGACATCAGATACTTTTCCACAGACTACAAAAATGGCGTTCAAAAGTTGACACAAAAATTAAGAAACAGACTATCATTTACAATAGATATGTTAAGCTGTTCCAATTTACCTCCCCCTCCCCCAGCTGTACGTGAGCGTGAACTCGGGGGCGCGCATCGGGGTAGCAGAGGAGCTGAAGAGCGAGTTCCAGGTGGCCTGGCTGGACGGCGAGCGGCCCGACCGGGGCTTCCGCTACCTCTACCTCTCCCCCGAGGCCTACTCGCGCCTCGCCGCGCTCAACTGCGTCAAGACCGAGCTCATCGACGACGAGGGCGAGGCGCGCTACCGCATCACCGACATCATAGGTACCGTAGGACCTACCTCTACTGTTCCGCCACCTCTACCTCTCCCCCGAGGCCTACTCGCGCCTCGCCGCGCTCAACTGCGTCAAGACCGAGCTCATCGACGACGAGGGCGAGGCGCGCTACCGCATCACCGACATCATAGGTACCGTAGGACCTACCTCTACTGTTCCGCCACCTCTACCTCTCCCCCGAGGCCTACTCGCGCCTCGCCGCGCTCAACTGCGTCAAGACCGAGCTCATCGACGACGAGGGCGAGGCGCGCTACCGCATCACCGACATCATAGGTACCGTAGGACCTACCTCTACTGTTCCGCCACCTCTACCTCTCCCCCGAGGCCTACTCGCGCCTCGCCGCGATCCTAAATTATACACCGCAATTTCTTTTCGTTATTATCTTTTTACACGTTTTTTTTTTCTTTTAGTTATTGTTTACAGGCAATCTCGAAAAAAAAGTAAAGCGTATTCTGTATTTCATGTAAATTAATATAACACTTTCTCCGCAGGCAAAGAGGACGGTCTCGGCGTGGAGTGCCTCAGGGACGCGGGGCTGATAGCCGGGGAGACGGCCCAGGCTTACGAGGACGTGGTCACCATCTCCGTGGTCACCTGCAGGGCCATCGGCATCGGCTCGTACGTGGTCAGGTGGGTGCTTTTGTGCTGGAAATCATGACTGTTGTGTATGCTGTCCATATTGTTCTGCAGTATCCTAAAATATGAGATTTTTATTATGAATCTTTTCCTATTTGTGTCATTTGTATAACATTATGGTTAAGCTGTGTGGCTACGGCAGTGAAGAATATAGCCACCCCCATGGGTGTCGTAAGAGGCGAAGGGATAACACTGTTCCACTACCACCTTGGAACTTACAAAGCCGACGGATGGCCGGATAACCATCCAACTGCTGGCTTTGAAATACACAGGCCGAAGACGGGCAGCAGTGTCTTCGGTGCGACTGCGGTCACCAACCCGCCTGCCCAGCGTGCTCACTAT
This sequence comes from Melitaea athalia, assembly GCA_905220545.2. Lineage (NCBI taxonomy): Eukaryota > Metazoa > Arthropoda > Insecta > Lepidoptera > Nymphalidae > Melitaea > Melitaea athalia. The sequence goes on from HG992206.1 coordinate 1,699,776, forward strand.
GGGCAACACACATGAGTTCACGACATTTTTGGCGCGAACTTGTGGAGGCCTATGTCCAGCAGTGGTCTGTGACAGGCTGAAATGATGATGATGATGATGAAGAGTATCAAATATCTTCTGAATTCCGTGTATTTTTTAATAGTAATTCAATGTCCCTCGATTACCAAATATCAAATCTTTAGACATTGTATGCTTGTGCGTGCTTATTTAAAAAAAAAGTGCGTGCGTACAAAGTAAAAAGTAAAACTTCTTTGGTAAACTACTTGAATAAATAAATAATTAAAAACGAATTGAAAACTACGGTGAAGCGGGACACGAGGCGGGTGATGCATGTACCTACCGGACGAAGTAGGCGGTAGCATAATTAAAAACAAAAACGTCGCCGTCGCATCAAAACGCGTTGCCGTTGCCGGAAAAATTTTACTCTCATGAGCCTAAAGAAGTTTCACTTCAAAAATCGATTAATTAACAAAAACGAAAAATATAGCGTTACGTAATTTACGAAATTAGATAATTGATAATAACTCTAAAAATCTTTTATCCCCAGATTGGGTCACCGTGTCATCCAAGTGGAGTCCTCCTACATAATCTTGACCGGGTACGCAGCGCTCAACAAGGTGCTGGGTCGTGCGGTGTACGCCAGCAACAACCAGCTGGGTGGGGTTCAGATCATGCACAACAATGGCGTCACCCACGCTGTGGCCCCCACAGACCTGGAGGCTATTAGAACCGCTGTTAGATGGCTCTCCTATGTGCCCAAGGTTGGTACTCCTCAAGTATTCTTAGACTGATGTCAGGTAGCTCCTATGTGCCCAAGGTTGGTACCCCTCAAGTGTTCTTAGACTGCTGTCAGTTGGCTCTCCTATGTGGCCAAGGTTGGTACCCCTCAAATGTTCCTTGGCACTTGATAAAGTAGCAACAATCAGCTGGGCGGGTTACTGTGGCCCCCACAGACCTAGAGGCAGTTAGAACTGCCGTCATGTGGCTCTCCTATGTGCCCAAGGTTGTTACTCCTCCAGTGTTCTCTTAACGACCGCTGCGTTGCTTGTATCTGCTTTGTCAAAAAAAAATATTTGATTGGGAAAACTCAATGCAAATGTAATTATGTCCAATCTATGATTTTCAAGCAAAGTTTCAACAAAACAAATCAATTATTCAATTCTTAATTTTATTAATGTACATTTATATTATTAACGGTCCCCTAAATTTTGACCCTAGGATAAACTTAGCATGGTGCCCATAATGAAATGCGCGGACCCCATCGACCGCCTCGTGGAGTGGATACCGCCCCGGGCGGCCCACGACCCTCGCCTGATGCTGACGGGAGACAATCTCAGACCTGGTTTCCTGGATGTTGGTTCCTTTGACGAGATCATGAAACCCTGGGCTCAGACTGTTGTTACTGGTAAGTAACAACAGTTTACTGTCCATTACCATTATCTAAATTTCTAAACCCGGAAAGACATTTGAAAAGGCAAAATGCATAAAAAAATATTTCAAAATTTCCAAAAAAAAAGTGGGTACTCTTCATTTATTTCTATTCCTACGTTATTGCACCGGTTACGCATTAACGTTTACGCACTATTTTTGCCTTTAAAGTAGAACAAAGTTATTTAAGTCCAGACATACAGTAGCTGCAGTGCAGCAGCGTGGTGGATTAAGCTCAAATCCTTCTTCCCCACGGAGAAAGTGGCCTAGGTCCAGCAGTGGGATGTTGCAGGCTGAATCGTGATCGCGATACGGTATCCTACCTCAAACTAAAAGTTTTTGGAAATTTTTCAGCTTATTCCGTTCAACCCTAGACTGACCATGTTTTTTTTTTTTCAGTTGAAATAATTTGACAATGTAATAAATCTATACTAATATTATAAAGCTGAAGAATTTGTTTTGTTTGTTTGAACGCCCTAATCTAAAAATAAAATGAATTGTGTGTAGGTCGTGGTCGGCTCGGTGGTATCCCGGTGGGAGTGATAGCAGTGGAAACGCGGACGGTGGAAATAACGTTACCAGCCGATCCGGCGAACTACGACTCGGAAGCGAAGACCATACAGCAAGCTGGACAGGTGAGGAAGAAACTTTATCTATTAATTAATAGCTGACCCGGCAATCGAACTGCTCTGCTGTTTTGGACCATGTATGTTTATAAACACCGACGGTTTGCGGGTTCGATTCCCCTTCGGAATGGATATAGTGTATTTGTATAAATATTTTGTTCCGGTTTGAACGTATGTCCTTGTGGGTCACCCCAACTGTACCAGTTGTTATCATATACACCTGATAGCGTTACTCATAGTAGGGAATATATCCGCCAACCTGCAGTGGAGCAGCGTGGTAGATTAAGCTTTGACCTCTCTCTATATGGTAAAAGAGGTCTATGCCCAGCTGTGAAATGTTACAAGCGTGGGAAACATTCTGCCATATGACTATTCATAATATAATATATAACGGACACTGTTATCACCTTGGGGTTTAAAAAAGTGTGTGTGTACTTATGTACGCACTTAAGAAGTTATACTTCAAGCTAGAGTATTAAAATACTTCCAAAAAAACCTACCACTTAATAATTAGTCAATAAGTCCACAACGCCATCTCTTAGAAATGATAAAAACTACTTTCTTGTCTACAAAACTAGCGGCATCTATTCATGCATGCTTGAACTACTTCGTACCCACACGCGCATTGTAAAAATTTACTCTCATCATTTTTCTCTAACGCGCCATAAGAAGTATAACTTCAAAAATAGTCTACGATCTATTCTCAGATCTACCAAACGTACACAAAAAATACTTTCAGAATTTTGGAATTTTTTCAGAATAAAAAAGAATAATTCTGGAATCTTCTAGTCAGTTCTGAAAATTTATTTATTTTTCAAGGATTTTTTTTTGTAAAGGTTGCTACGTCCTAAAGCTTGTTGTAATAATGTTGTCTACAGGTCTGGTTCCCTGACTCAGCGTACAAGACAGCGCAGGCCATCAACGACTTTTCACGAGAAAACCTCCCTATCCTGATCTTTGCCAACTGGAGAGGGTTCAGCGGAGGGCAGAAGGGTGAGTTTCCCTTTATAATAATAGCATAAAATAGTCATTGAGGTAGGGCACTGCAGGAAATTTCCTGCTCAAAATATGGAGCAGCCCGACTGGGGTAGTACCTCAACCTTACAGAAGACCACAGCTAAATAATACTGTTTTCAAGCAGTGTTGTGTTCCTGTTGTGAGTAAGGTGACCAGAGCTCCTGGGGAGAATGGTGGTAGGGTCGGCAACGCGCTTGTGATGCTTCTGGTGATGCAAACGTCTATAAGCTACGGTAATCGCTTACCATTAGATGGATGGTACACCCATATTTAAGCAAATAAGTATCATGTTTTTTTTTTACAGATATGTATGAACAAATCCTAAAATTCGGCGCGGAAATCGTGAGAGCGCTACGAGGTGCCACCGCGCCAGTCCTAGTGTACATCCCCCCGGGAGCGGAGCTTAGAGGGGGGGCCTGGGCCGTCGTGGACCCCAGCGTCAACAACCTGAGGATGGAGATGTACGCGGACCCGGAGGCGAGGTGGGTGCAGCTTGGGGATTGGGGGGGGTACAGATCTCCACCGCTTGTGGTGGTGAGTGGGCGGGGGACGTGGATCAGACCTTAATGACGTGTTTAATATGATTTTATGAGTAATAGGAATTAATTGAGTACTAAATACTGCTACATTTTATTTATTTTTAATTTTTTACTGAACAAAATTATTAACTGTTTACGACACCTGCACGATGCGCGAATCGATCCCACTATATCGCCGAGCGCTCAACATCCGTGCCGATATCTGTACACATACGCATTCAGCCTGTAACATCCCACTGTTGGCCATAGGCCTCTTTCTCCACGTCGGAGAAGAATTGAAGATTAATCCACCACGCTGCACCATTGCGGGTTGTACCAATACAAACCATCCCCAGCGGGATTCGAACCCGCAAACTGTCCGTGTTTTAGGCGACTACTTGCACCACTACACCAGCCAATATCTATACTCAGTATTAATTAAAAGTTTCACAAACTAACCACGTGGAACATTGTCCACAGAGGAGGAGTCCTGGAAGCCGAGGGTATTGTCGAGGTGAAGTTCAAACAAAGGGACATTTTGAAGACGATGCACAGACTGGACCCCGAGCTACTCAGACTGAGCTCTAGGGCTAACGGTGAGTCTAGACTTTATTTACCTTCACTTCAGCCTGTCACGCTTTCCCCTTGTAGGAAAAGGATCAGAGCTTAATCCACCACGCTGCTCCAATGCGGGTTGCCGGATATATTCCCTACTATGAGTAATGATCGCTATCGGGTGTACATGATAACAACCGGGATCGACAGCTTAACGTGCTCTCGGAGGCACGGTGGGGAGACCCACAAGGACTGCACAAACACCCAGACCGGAAATAAATATTTGTATAAGTGCGGGGATCGAACCCGCTTTACGTGTCAAACATTTGTATTGGCCATACAGATGTTTGCCGTGGTCTGGGTACAGGCTGAAGCGAGCGAGCGACACAAGGAAAACGCTCAGACCTAATCTATACTAATGTTATTAAGCTGAAGGGTTTGTTTGTTTGTTTGAACGCGCTAATCTCAGAAACTACTGATCCGATTGAAAAAATTCTTCCAGTGTTAGATAGCCCATTTATCGAGAAATGCTAAAGGCTGTATATCATCACGCTAAGGCAAATAGGAGCGGAGCACGAATGAAGAATATTTCAAAATCGGGTTTTTTTCCTTTTGAGAGCTTAGCCCAAAGTCACTATTCCACGCGGACGAAGTCGCGGGCAGAAGCTAGTTAGCATTATTTGTCAGGAGTTGCATCAAACCTACGACCACCAGCACAATGAAACACTGCTGTGACCGTTGCGCCAAAGCTTATTTACATGTTTTGTATATTTTGTTGCAGAACTGAAGGACCAAATTAATGTAATCTCAAAGAATCTAGATCGCCGAGGCTCTATAGACGACGTTCTCATCAAAACCGAAGCGGGTCGACAGGGTAAGTACAAAAAACTAAAAACATTACAATATTTAATAGAATATCCCACAATATTATATATATTACTAGCTGACCCCCGTAAACGTTGTTTTGCCACATATGTTATTAAACCCCGTAACCCCCTCTTGTGAGTGGAATTTCGTAAAATCCGTTCTTAGCTGACCTCTACTCGGCGAAAGGAATATTCCTACCAAATTTCTAGTCTCTACGCCTTATGCTTCCAGAGATATCGTGATGGGTCAATGGGTGGAAATGTCTTTTATATATATAGATATATAGGAGATACATTAAAAATTAAATTAATCCAATATTGGTCTTGGCGTCGCGTGACAGAAAACTATTCAGAAGTTGGTTTACGGACGATAGTTTAACGTGACAACGTCATTAAAAAACATCTCCTCGGACGTATAGGCCAATCGGGTGGAAGAGAGACATATGCGGCGTAAGCGTACAATGAGCGTAACGGGGCAATGAGCGTAATGGGGCGATGAGTCATCCGTTTTCATCCATGGAGCCGGCGTTCATCGATTTATTAGACGTTGTCACGTCAAAACTAAAACCATTACAATATTTTATAGAATTTCCAACAATATTATTTATGGGGAATTAGTAGATATGTATAGTAGATACGATAAAAATTAAATTAATCCAAAATTGGTATCAGCGTCGCGTGACAGAAAACAATTCAGATAAATTTTTTCAAATCAGCTAGAAATTCCTTATGATAGTTCCTATCAAGAGTAAATTATTAACTATCAAGCTCATTATTATTGATAATACTAAATTGATCTGCCTCCGAAGGACCAAAATAATACGGAAAATTTAATTTAGATATCAAGTACTTTAATATTTGTATATATAAACGAGTATACAAGGAAGTTATGGAAGTAAAACTTCTTTACGCACGCTCGACTTAGGGAGTAAGCTGGTGAATGCGTGACGAGAGCGTTACGAAAAGTGTGATCGGGCGAGGCGAACGGAAGTTGAGAGGGAGATATAAGTTATAGACGATAGAAAGAGAGAGAGAGTTACGTTTCGTAAGTTTTACTTCAGTCGTGTGGTTCTAGTTTTTTCTAGAAATAAAAAATGTTCTATTGAAATTTTTTTGATCAATTAAATAAAAATTCTCAATTTCTCTTTACAATGCTGATCGATTCAGTAGCAAGTGAGTAACATTAAAATGTGATAATATGTTTGGACATAATCATTAACATTATATGAACATTATTAAAATCATAGTTTGACATGTTTAGTTTCACAAAGTCGGGTAGTTTGATTCTTAGCATCCATTCATTTTTCTCGCTTACCTAGCGATAAGACCGCCTTTGTGCATATTATTTTGTAAGTTTAGTTTTTAAGATAACTACGTATGTCGACTTGTATGCACAATAAAGTATATTTCTTCTTTCTTCTTCTTCTTCATTTTTGTTAGAAAAATCAGTGAATTTTCATTGGAACTGCATGGTTAATATGTTTAGACAATGGAGTTAAAACTAAAAATAGAGTAGACTAGCCCGTTGGCGCAGTGGGTAGTGACCCTGCTTTCTGCTCCGGGGGTTGTGGGTGCGATTCCCACCCCGAGTCTGGGTGTAATATATATTTATTTATATATGTAGTATTTATATGTACCTATGTTTATCGAAAAAAAAAAGTAGCTATACCAGTCGGCTGTTACCTATAACACAAGCATTAAGTTGCTTACCTTAGGAACAGACGACCGTGTGTGTGTGTGTGTTGTATATATTTATATTTATATTTATATTATTTAAAAAAATATCAATAATATGTGCTAGAATATGGTTTTGCAGAAAATTTTTATACATCGCAACGTGTATATTGCATTGAATTTCTAAAATTGGTTCAAAGCCGATTAGCCGACTGCTATGTTATTTATATGTATTTTTTCTCTCTACTTCTTGTCACACCTCATTTATATTTATATAGCTTTTGAAAGTAGTTATTCCAAGTAGAATTGTCTAGAATGCACCTGTGCCACTTCATTCACTATAATAGAACCCGTTACATATACACTGGACCGCAAAGAAATAGGGTCGGTTAGAAAATCTTTAATATCTTCAAAAGTACCTGACCTAGCTTTATTAAAGACTAAATTATAGAATAATTAATGCCACATAAAATAATGTAGAAAACCTTTTCATTTATTTTTGAAAATTATTTATAAAACTGAAATGTAAAATCCTAGAAGAGATCCTCAAAAACCTAGTATAGAAAGTATGCCAAATCGCATTCGCATAACAGCAGTATTACAAGCTCACGGAGGCAACACAAATAACTAAAATACGTGAAAACGGCATTTCTGTAACCAATCTACATTAACGAAAATACTGGTAAAACTAGGCTTATTTATTTATTTTACCTTTAGTAAAAATAAGTCTTCGAATCTTTACTTCGAAGATTCCGCAATGCTTGAAGACAAAAGTCTTCGAGCAATGCGACCTGCCTGTGTTGACATACGGAGCCGAGACGTGGACACTGACGAAGGGACTGGTCCACAAGTTTAAAGTCGCTCAACGCGCAATGGAACGGGCTAATGCTTGGGGTTTCTCTCGAAGATAGAATTAGAAATGAGACTATTCGTGAGAGAACGAAAGTAACCGACATAGCACACCGAATCAGCAAGTTGAAGTGGCAGTGGGCTGGTCATCTGTGTCGCTGGAGCAGACGTGTCCTGGAGTGGAGACCGCGTCTTGGCAAACGCAGTGTAGGACGTCCTCCGGCCCGTTGGACCGACGATCTACGTAAGATTGCCGATGTAGGCTGGATGAGGATTGCGGAAAACCGGGATGTCTGGCGCGAACTTGGGGAGGCCTATGTCCAGCAGTGGACTGCGATAGGCTGATGTGATGATGATGAAAAATAAAAAGCTTGAATCAATTATGTTTTATTGTCATTTAAGCACATTAAAATATTCTTTAATTAATCTTTATTTAATAAAGCTAGGTCATGTCCTTTTGAAGATATTCTAACCGACCCTTAATTTGCTGTCCAGTTTAGACACCTTACTTATTCAACATTTTACAAATTGTATGTGGTATACTCATATGCAGTGTACTTTAATGTCATTTCACATCATATATAAACAGTATGATGTATTTAATAATTATTTTCAGCTGAAACTCGAGTCCGAGAGTTGGAGAGCGAGCTGGTGGCAGCAGATAAGGCTATGAAGAAGAGAGAAAAGGAACTGGCGCCGATATACCATGAGGTGAGTTCCGTAGATATATCGTAGACTAATATACTGGTGCACTGTCGACATCTTTATATAAATAAGGACCTGTTTGACTAGCAATGTCTGTTTTCTTCTAGTAGACGTTTCTGCCTATTGGTTAGAAATAACCTCTTCGTTATCTGTTCCAACTCTGAAATTGAGAAATGATGTGTGACTTTGCCAATCCAATATTAAAACTCTTGACCTCTAGATTTATTTTTGTCTTTGCCAACAGATTGCCGTCCAGTTCGCTGAGCTACACGACACGGCCGAGAGGATGTTAGAAAAGGGCTGTATATTTGTAAGTAGTCATGTCTAAAATTGTCTAATTTTTTTATACATCTAGGTCAACAAACAAGCGTCTGTAATCTTATCTGCAAGCTGTAAAGTTGGAGTACGTCACCGGTCGGGCTGCTTCGAATTTTGAGCAGGAAATATCGTGCTGTGTCTTAACTTAGTTAATAATGTCAGTTTAATCATTTGGTTTTTGTTTTTTCTGGTGTGTATACTTATAGTTATGTGTTTTTGTTTGTCGCGTAGGACATAATCCCGTGGCGCCAATCACGCAAGATGCTATACTGGAGGTTAAAACGTCTTCTACGCCAGAATGCTCAAGAGCGCAGAGTACAGGCGGCCGCCGCGCCCGAGCCGCTCGGACAGCGCGCCGCCGCCGCCACACTGCGGCGCTGGTTCGCGGAGGACCAGGGGGAGACGCAGGTAACCGGTCACGTCGAGTCACATACGGGTCACGTACAGGTCACATCGAGTTACATAGCCTGCAGTGACAGAGCCGCTCGGACAGCGCGGCGCTGGTTCGTGGAGGACCAGGGGGAGACGCAGGTAACCGGTTACGTCGAGTCACATACAGGTCACGTACAGGTCACATCGAGTTACATGGCCTGCAGTGACAGAGCCGCTCGGACAGCGCGCCGCCGCCGCCGCCACACTGCGGCGCTGGTTCGCGGAGGACCAGGGGGAGACGCAGGTAACCGGTTACGTCGAGTCACATACAGGTCACGTACAGGTCACATCGAGTTACATGGCCTGCAGTGACAGAGCCGCTCGGACAGCGCGCCGCCGCCGCCGCCACACTGCGGCGCTGGTTCGCGGAGGACCAGGGGGAGACGCAGGTAACCGGTTACGTCGAGTCACATACAGGTCACATCGAGTTACATGGCCTGCAGTGACAGAGCCGCTCGGACAGCGCGCCGCCGCCGCCACACTGCGGCGCTGGTTCGCGGAGGACCAGGGGGAGACGCAGGTAACCGGTTACGTCGAGTCACATACAGGTCACGTACAGGTCACATCGAGTTACATGGCCTGCAGTGACAGAGCCGCTCGGACAGCGCGCCGCCGCCGCCGCCACACTGCGGCGCTGGTTCGCGGAGGACCAGGGGGAGACGCAGGTAACCGGTTACGTCGAGTCACATACAGGTCACGTACAGGTCACATCGAGTTACATGGCCTGCAGTGACAGAGCCGCTCGGACAGCGCGCCGCCGCCGCCACACTGCGGCGCTGGTTCGCGGAGGACCAGGGGGAGACGCAGGTAACCGGTTACGTCGAGTCACATACAGGTCACGTACAGGTCACATCGAGTTACATGGCCTGCAGTGACAGAGCCGCTCGGACAGCGCGCCGCCGCCGCCGCCACACTGCGGCGCTGGTTCGCGGAGGACCAGGGGGAGACGCAGGTAACCGGTTACGTCGAGTCACATACAGGTCACGTACAGGTCACATCGAGTTACATGGCCTGCAGTGACAGAGCCGCTCGGACAGCGCGCCGCCGCGGCCGCCACACTGCGGCGCTGGTTCGCGGAGGACCAGGGGGAGACGCAGGTAACCGGTTACGTCGAGTCACATACAGGTCACGTACAGGTCACATCGAGTTACATGGCCTGCAGTGACAGAGCCGCTCGGACAGCGCGCCGCCGCCGCCACACTACGGCGCTGGTTCGCGGAGGACCAGGGGGAGACGCAGGTAACCGGTTACGTCGAGTCACATACAGGTCACGTACAGGTCACTTCGAGTTACATAGCCTGCAGTGACAGAGCCGCTCTTAGAGCGCGCCGCCGCCGCCACACTGCGGCGCTGGTTCGCGGAGGACCAGGGGGAGACGCAGGTAACCGGTCACGTCGAGTCACATACAGGTCACGTACAGGTCACATCGAGTTACATAGCGCTGGTTCGCGGAGGACCAGGGGGAGACGCAGGTAACCGGTCACGTCGAGTCACATACAGGTCACGTACAGGTCACATCGAGTTACATATAAGTGACCTATAGCGGAAGAGTGTCGCTTACCGTCAAGTAAAACTGAAATCAAAAATAATCGATTAGTGAACTAACCGCAAAGAACGTTAGAGAAAAACGTTCTCACCCCATAAGACGCGAGAGGCTGATTGCTGCCTGCTATTAGTCATGATTAAAATTTATTATTCCAGCTATTCTTAAACTTTATTTAAAGACCCCTTTTGATTCTGTACGAAGTTCCCCAAAAGGTGTAAAATACGAAAAAGTTTACATTATGTCTCGTCATTATATCCTGCTAAAGAAGGTATCATATTTCATAAATTTAGAACGAAGTAAAGATAAAAGGTTGTTATCTATTATATTATTAACAAATTAAACACAGTGTGGCGGGCACATTTTCACTTTCAATAAAGCTAAACTACTGCTTTAATTTGATTGATGGTTTTTGTATTTACTTAAAAAATTCCACACAGTATATGTGATTTAATATAACGCCTCTTCAACCTTAAATAATACGAGACGCGTTTGCCCACAGTCCCACCAGTGGGAACACGACAACGAAGCCGTCTGCAAGTGGCTGGAGGCGCAGGCGGACGACAACGACTCTGTGCTCGAGAGGAACTTGAGAGCGATCAAGCAGGATGCTGTGCTGCAGACTGTCAATCGACTTGTTATGGTTAGTGATAGACATGTATACATGTGTGTCTAGTACCTACATATATTAAAAAAACTGTTCGTGATACGTTTCGTTTTACGGTGTTACTGATAGAGAAATTTGTGAAACTGTTGTTAAAGAACTGTTCGTGATTAAAACAAATCGTTATTTGACTATAAGAACCCTGCTAAGTTTTTTTTTTATACAACTAGGTCGGCAAACAAGCGTACGGCTCACCTGATGGTAAGCGATCACCGTAGCTTATAGACGCCTGCAACACCAGAAACATCGCAAGCGCGTTGCGACTCAACCCCCAATTCCCCCCAGGAGCTCTGGTCACCAACAGGAACACAATACTGCTTGAGAGCAGTATTATTTAGCTGTGGTCTTCTGTAAGGTGGAGGTACTACCCCAGTCGGGCTGCTCCATATTTTGAACAGGAAATTATTAGCAAATTAAACAGAATTTAGTAAAATTGTTGTCCGTTATCTATTGTCTTTAATTAATAAAACTGTTTCAAATTAAGATGTTAGGTGATGTAATGTAATCTATACTAATATAATAAAGCTGAAGAGTTTGTTTGTTTGTTTGATTATTTGTTTGTTTGTTTGAACGCGCTAATCTCAGGATCTACTGGTCCGATTTGAAAAATTCTTTCAGTGTTAGATAGCCCATTTATCGAGGAAGGCTATAGGCTATATTTCATCACGCTAAGTCCAATAGGAGCGGAGTCCACGCCGACGAAGTCGCGCGCAGAAGCTAGTTTTTTATATTTAGTAAATTTTTCAAAGGAAGTAATTTTATATTTACTTACTGTTATGGATGCACATTGAATCTGTGTGTAATGTATGTTTTATTATTCTTATTTATACATTAAATAAAGCGAATATAAATCAGGCTGTTACCAGACATAAAAATGCCTTCTTGCGTGTGTATATTAATTGTAATTATTAGAAAGCTACCGTGAAAGCGAGGTTTTATATGATTTTTTTTTTAATAATAATGTCATCGTATTTTTTTCCCCTCAGGAACTAACGCCGTCTCAACGCGCTGAGTTTGTGAGAAAGATCACGGCCCTGGAGATGGAACAGGACTTCAGGAACTGATCCTATATTTACGAATATTAGTTATAAATATGTAAAAATACATAATTGAATATATGTAAGTTGAATCGTCAAAGGATCGTGGGAATTGATAAAATAAAATTATTTATTTTTAATTTAGTTGTTCACTCCTTTTTGTGACTTTACTCGTTTCATATTGGTACGTTGTCTTTTAACCGACTTCAAAAAAATGAGGTTCGCAATTCTACTGTATTTTTTTTCAAAATAAATACTCTTTAGAATATTAAGTAGTATGAGAAACTTATTTTGTACGCTTTGTAAAAGTAATTTTTTTCACTGATGCTCGAGTAAAGTCGTGAAAGTTAAGATTATTCATTATTGAATAAATAAATTTATTTGAAATGACGGAAAAATATGATTTCGAAATTGTTGATTTTCTTTAAGAAATAATATTTTTAGTTAGTGTTATTGTTAGTCGCTGTAAGGCTATAATTGTTGTTTATATCATGACAATCTACGTAAAAATAAGTAGACTATACCTAAGCCACTGGCTCTCAAAGTTAGTGATGCTTTCCCCCCAAAAATGTAATTTACACTTCCAATGTTTTTTTTTCTAGCTATTTTGTCTATTAAAAAAAACATATTTGGCTTCTTGTAAAGGACTGTATGTATGTATTTTTTTCATTTTCATATGACGCATAACTTCAAGTAACTGAAATTAGGGCTTTAATTTCTGTTGATTGGGTAAAATACGTGATATCAAGGTTTCTTATGACTAATATTAAATTTTGCTATAATATATCAGTTGCTAAAGTTACTCTTTATTAAAAATCTATCCAAATCCCTTGGAATAGAAATTGAATGGGAAAGTTCACTCACTTTGGGAACCTGTGCTCTAAACGCTGCCTATTTTAATGTAAACATTACATCAATATAGGTCCGTCCGATGATTTTTAATGCTGTATCTAACAACATTGTTGTTTCCAAAAAAATAAATTTTAATTTATATCAAAGAACAAATAGTCGGTTTCAATCGAATATTTAATTAATAAAATTAATAATTAATTTATTTAACGCTGTGTGATAGTTAACTTTGGGGTTTTTTATTTATATTAGGAATATTAATTTCGTTTTGTTTGTACGTTAGGAATGAGTTTCCACTAAAAATGCATTTTTATTCGAATAATAACTATATATTTTAGTTGTGCATGTGTAAAATGAATTGTATAGAATATTATAAAGGCTCAAATATCAAACTTATCACAAAAAATTAAATAATACTTGTTAGTGAATTATGTTATTTGGATATTTTTTTCTATGGACAAAAAAAAATTATGTAATTGAATAACAGAAAACAAATTAAATATTTTTCCAAGAAAAATAATAATCAAAGAAATGTAATACATAATTGTTATTGTATAAAGCTATTTATTAAAATAACTAACATATGAATACATGGTTACTGTATTGTAACTTTCTTTACTAGTCCCACTATTGGGCAAGGGCATTTAACAAGGGTGATTGGAGCTTAAGTCGCCACTTTTTTCCATTATGGGTGGGTAGAATTTGATATTTAAAACTAACATGTATGTACATAGGAGCCTTAATAGGAAATCAGATGTATATGTTTGTCTGTATATAAATTATATATTAACTTTTAAAAAGATAATTGTATATTTCTGATTTTGTATTATTATTTGTGCACAAAATGTATGATTTTCTGTTTTTACAGGAACGTGGGTAGTTGAAACATCTATACTAATATATAAAGCTGAAGAGTTTGTTTGATTGTTTGTTTGTTTGTTTGAACGCGGTAATCTCTGGTTCTACTGGGCCGATTTGAAAAATTCTTTCAGTGTTAGATAGCCCATTTATCGAGGAAGGCTATCGGCTACATATCATCACGCCAAGACCAAAAGGAGCGTAGCACCAATGAACAATGTTTCAAAATCGGGTTTTTTTCCTTTTGAGAGCTTCCGCTGCGTAAACGGTTAAAGTTTCCCACAAATCATGTATGACAGAATTGGTCCTATTCCACGCCGACGAAGTCGCGCGCAGAAGCTAGTATCAAATATATTTGAATTTTGTTACTTTTTTTTATTTTTGTTATTAATCTTCAGTGATACCATATAAAAATTTTGCGTTTGTCAAATGTTAATATTAATCGGGGAATTTAAAATATACCAACATCGAACATGATAAATAATGCGTTTCACGTGAAATAGCTTAAAGGTTCGTCTAAAGCTTGTCCCCGAAAAGCCTGCTCATGTATGAACGTATATTCTATTTTTTTATAAGTGTCCCAATCGGTAAACAAATATGGCGTACTGACGACCATAGACAATTAGAGTAATGCTAGAGTAATGTGTAGTTTAGTGAAGTGACACAAAGAATAAATGAATGAACAATATTAATAAGCCATAGATAAGTAAAATTCATTTTACATAAAAATATTTAACGATACCATATTGCTGAAATTATTTCAAAAACTGATAATATATTAATAATTTTGTTAATAATTATAGTAAAGGTACAGAATAAAAAAAAATTGGACTGACTGGAATAGATAAATAAAATTTTGTCACTGGTTTATTCATGAAAACATTAAAGTAAATAATAAATAAAATAATAAATAATAAATATTTACACAATACACACACGGTCGTCTGTTCCTAAAGTAAGCAACTTAATGCTTGTGTTGTAGGTAACAGCCGACTGGGCTAGCTAGATATTTTTTTTTCGATAAACATACTTATAAATAATACATATATAAATATATAAATAAATATGTATATTACACCCAGACTCGGGGTAGGAATCGAACCCACAACCCCCGGAGCAGAAAGCAGGGTCACTACAAACTGCGCCAACGGGCTAGTCAAAGTCTAGGAAAATATTTGAATACAAAAAAAAAGGCCATTAAGGTACTTTATTTTGTAATCACTGTCTTTCAAATACTTTATTTTCTAATACTTCCTAATGAATCGCAGGACTCTTCAGAGACGTGGATATAGAAACCTGGGCCGTCTGATGCAGCATCCATAATTCCGTCAAGCTGCATCATTTTATTTTCTTCTTTTATGCATATCAATACTTTTACTCCACGACACCGCACTTATTTCATTTAAGCCTTCTTATAAGAGCTCCTTGACTTCTGCCATTTTAAAACTTTTATTATTTTTGCCTATGTAACCATTTACTTGTGCCCATATGAGTTCTATAAGGTTTAATTCGCAATGGTATGGCGGAAGACGTATGTGTCTATGTGATAATAATATGATGATTTAAAATATTTTTATGCATAATTGTAAACAAATATTAACATTCTGCACTCCTTCTCCATATAAAAAACTATAATTGTACGATATTTTATACTCCTCCATCCGTGCAATTTTCGTAAAAAGGGGTACAAAGTTTTTGCTTAACGTATTAATATACAGATTCTGATGCTCTTTACCATTAAAATTCAACAAATAAGATACTAACATTATAGAAAACAAAGTAGGCGTAATATTTTTTAACCCTAGAATAGTAACCTTAATTTTTAGCATGGAAAAGATAAACACGCGCCTGAGAAGATACCGATTTACTTATATATTAAATTAAATAATATATATTTTTAACTTCACTTAAATTTTACATTATTAATAGGTATAACAACTTAATAACAAATCGCTTTACGGTAACATTGTTTTATAGTTTATTAACAAATTATATAGTTCGTGAAAATTTAAAATATAGGTAAAGAATTCGGTCTATTTTTATCACTCATTTTAATAATTCTTTATACTCATTCACCTCTAAAAATGTAATGGCCACATCCCTATTTGCCTTATAAAAAAAGATATTGATATGTCATATTCAAAAATATTGATTATCTGTACTGTCAATATTCGTATTTTAGTAAATTTTGTGTGTTTAAAATGATAAATGGATATTTGTTTTTAGTGAAATAAATAGTAAATGGAGTTTTACAAATGTCCGTAAGCTAATATGTTGTGAAAGTGAGTGATAAATGCGGAAAAAACGTGAATTACGTGTTGACAGGGGTTTGTTTACCAAAAGGGACGGATATAAAAAAATGGACAATATACATTCCTATTTTTATGTATCTATTATAATTATAATGTGTACAGTTAGTTTGTAATAGGGATGAAAATGTTTTGTTACTGATTATTTTTTGTAACTCGTCACATACGACAGCCGGTTGCTCAACCGATCGCTCTACCAGTTGCTCAACCGGTTGAGCAACAAGTTGCGTCGTCGGCGTCCAGTCGAGCCCAAAGCGATTGTGATATGGGATTCGCTATGTAATAATAAAATAATTGTTAAATTTTGTATAGTTGTTGTTTTATTTCTATAACTAGCCATGCCCCGCTGTTTCACACGCGTTTATCTGAGGAAAAAATATACCAAAATACCCTATAGCTATAGCCTTCCTTAGTAAATAGTATAACCAACAGAAAAAAAATTCTATTAGAACCAGAAGCCTAAATGATATAAGTATTAGAACCTGTACCTGGTGTCGTAAACATTTTATTTTATTTCCAAATAACTCGAGGAAATACTTATTAATATATTTTAAAGAAAAGTTATTTAATTATTTTATAATTGTCTGACGACTTCTAGTTGACCCGGTGAACTTCGTACCGTCTCAGAATAAAATAATATGTGAAAGTTCAATAACTAAAAACTAGCAGAAAACAAAAAAAAAATATAGCTATCCTATTTTTTAAGTTGCATAAAGTACAGATAGTTATGAAATTTTATCAAAATCGGTCCAGTAGTTTCGGGAGTTTAGCCCGCACAAACGTCGAGACGAGAGATATTTTTATATAATTGTACAGATACCTATGTAGATAAAACCTTGTATATTTTTAGGGTTCCGTACCCAAAGGGTAAAAACGGGACCCTATTACAAAGACCGCTATCCGTCCGTCCGTCCGTCCGTCCGTCTGTCACCAGGCTGTATCTCAAGAACGGCGATAGCTAGACAGGTGAAATTTTCACCACTATATGATAGAAAAGCTCGTCGCGAGATATGAGTACCTACTCGTATTTCCTTAGTTTGCAACTTTAATAGTTAAAATCAATCACATCAATTTATTTAACTTACTTGTTTACAAGCAAATCTCGTGACAAGCTTTTATATCATATAGATTATGTGTTACAGTTAACTTAATAAGTAGATAGTAAAAGTTTTAAAGTAAAAATTAATTTTTTTTGTTTTAGCGCATTCAAATAAAAGCTTGTTTTTTAAAATGGTTTTTGACTTTTTAGTCTATTATCACGTCACTATTCGAATTATTCTTAGCACGCCCTTTCATTTGATACACATATTGTAGAATTGCACTAAAAATAACTAGTCCATACTCATGGATATGCCGCCATGTTGGATTTAGAATAACGTAACAAAGTTAACCATGCTTTGGCATCCAAATTGAACCTGTATACAAAATTTCAGCTCAATTGGTTGAAGATATCTGCTTCAAAATTGAGTTGCAAGATTTCAGCCGAACAAACAAACATACATACATACAAATCATGCATTGTCATCCAAATTGAACCTGTATATAAAATTTCAGCTCAATTGGTTGAAGATATCTGCTTCAAAATTGAGTTGCAAGATTTCAGCCGAACAAACAAACATACATACATACAAATCATGCATTGTCATCCAAATTGAACCTGTATATAAAATTTCAGCTCAATGGGTTGAAGATATCTGCTTCAAAATTGAGTTGCAAGATTTCACCCGAACAAACATACATACTTTTTTTTTATGTTACTAGGTTGGCAAACAAGCGTACGGCTCACCTGATGGTAAGACCGTAGCCTATAGACGCCTGCAACACCAGAAGCATCGCAAGCGCGTTGCCGACCCTATCCCCAATCCCCCCCAGGAGCTCTGGTCACCTTACTCACCAACAGGAACACAATACTGCTTGAAAACAGTATTATTTAGCTGTGTTCTTCTGTAAGGTCGAGGTACTACCCCAGTCGGGCTGCTCCATATTTTGAGCAGGAAATTTCCTGCTGTGCCCTACCTCAGTTAGTGTGCCATACATACATACAAACCATGGATTGTCATCATCCAAATTGAACCTGTATACAAAATTTCAGCTCCATTGGTTGAAGATATCTGTTTCAAAATTGAGTTGCAAGATTTCACCCGAACAAACATACATTAAAATTACATACATACATACATACATCATCATCATCATCTCCCTGCCCTTATCCTATTTATATAGGGTCGGCACAACATGTTCTCCTCTTCCATTCCTCTCTATTATTCGTAACTTCAGCGCATACTCCTTTCTTTCTCATGTCCTCACTCACACAATCCATCCATCGCTTTCTTGGCCTGCCGATCGCTCTTCGTCCTTCGACATTCATCCCTAACATTTTTTTACCAATATAGCTTTCATCCCTCCTCATTACATGCCCATACCACGCTAACCTTCTGCTCCTTATTTTCTCCGTCACGGGTGCTACTTTCAAACTTCCCCTTATATACTCATTTCTAATTCGATCTCTCCTTGTCACTCCACACATCCATCTCAACATTCTCATCTCGGCTGCGTGTACTCTTCTTTCATCCGTCACTTTCGTTGCCCAACATTCTGACCCATACATTACGACAGGTCTTATGATCGTTTTGTAGATTTTCCCCTTAAGTTTAAGAGGCATTCGTGGATCACAAGCTGTTCCAGAGACCTGTCGCCATTTCATCCATCCTGCATTTATTCTATTTTTCACGTCACGGTCTACATTGCCGTCATTTTGTATTAATGACCCAAGGTACCGAAAGTCGGAGCAGACTGGTAGGGATACACCATCTAAGGCAATATGGGAAAAACTAGACAAACCGCTGAAATTGCAGAACAAATGCTCGGTTTTGGATCTGCTTATCCTCAACCCCGCGTCCTCCAGTCTTTCCTGCCATTTTCCCAGTCTGCTCTGGACCTCAAGAGCATTATCCCCGACAAGAACAACGTCATCGGCAAACAGCATACACCAGGGTGCTTCCTCTTGTATGTCTGATGTTAGAACGTCCATAACTAGGAGGAACAAATACGGACTTAAAGCCGATCCCTGGTGCAAACCTACAGCCACATTGAACTTCCCAGTTACTCCGGCTTCGGACCGGACGTGGGTACTAGCTCTATCATACATCGCCTGAACAAGTCGTACATACTTCTCTGGCACACCTTTCCTTTTCATAGCCCACCACAGAACCTTACGGGGGACCCTATCATATGCTTTTTCTAAATCTATGAACACCATATGCAAGTCTTTTTGTGCGAGTCGGTATTTTTCACAAAGTTGGCGGAGTGCAAATATGGCGTCCGTAGTTCCCCGGCCCGGCATAAACCCAAATTGGTTCTGTGTGACCTCACATTCTTCTCTCATTCGTCGCGCTATCACTTTCTCCCATATCTTCATACTATGTGACATGAGCTTTATTCCCCGATAGCTGTTGCAATCCTGTATGTCACCTTTATTCTTAAAAATGGGCACCAGTGAACTGTTGCACCATTCCTCAGGTATAACCTCTTCTTGCAACAACTTATTGAAGAACAAGGTCAGCCACTTCCATCCATCCGCATTCAAAAACTTCCATACTTCTGCTGGTATACCATCTGGCCCAACTGCTTTTCCATTCTTCATACTCTGCACTGCCATCTTCACTTCCTCTATACTTACCTCCTTCACCATTCCTTCATTACTACTTACATTTTGTAACACTCCGCTCCATTCATTTTCTTCGTTCATTAATTTATTAAAATATCTCTTCCAGCGTCCTTTTATTTCCTCATCATCCGTCAAGATCTTCCCCGCTTCGTCTTTTATACATCTCATATGTATTACATCTCTTGCATTCATCTCTCTCTCTCTTGTTATTCTAAAAAGATCTTTTTGGCCTTGTGGGCTCTCTAAAAAATCGTATAACTTATTTTGAACCTTGGCCCTTGCAACTGCGACTGCTTTCTTAGCCTTCTTTTTAATGTTTTTATATTCAGATCTTTTTATTTCCTTTTCTCTGTCCCATCTTCCACCCTTTTCCATCCTTTAAAAGCATTCTTCTTTTCTTTTAAAATCGTCTGTACTTCCTCATTCCACCACCATGTTTCCTTATCTATCTTCCTTTTCCCTTTCGTTTCCCCAAAGACATCCCTCGCTACACTTCGTACCCACGTTGCCATCTCACTCCAGCACTCATTCACTCCCATCTCCGTCATATCTCCCATCTCTATCATTTTACCAACCACTCTTTCCCTGAATTCTGCAGCCAACTCCTTATCATCCAGTCTATACCATTTCGTTCTAGCTGGGGGCGTCGGGCTCTTATTTAAACGCTGAACTTTGAGAGTTAAGTCCAGGAGCAGTAACCTATGCTGGGAAACAAGGCTCTCACTTGGTATTACCTTGCAGTCCTTGGCCGATTTTAGCCTGTCTCTTCTAAAAAGAATGTAATCTATTTGCGTAGAGTGTAGACCACTACAGTAGGTGAGAAGATGTTGTTCCCGTTTTTGATAAAAAGTATTGGCTATGGCTAAATCAAAGGCCAAGGCTGCTTCCAGTAGAGCCTCGCCGTCTCGGTTCCTGACTCCGTGACCTCGGCCCCCATGCACTCTCTCATACCCGTCATTCATCCTTCCCACGTGTCCATTAAAGTCCCCTCCAATGTATATTTCCTCACATTCTGGTATACTCATTACTACCTCATCAAAATCCTCCCAAAACTTTTCTTTCATACTGTCATCGCATCCCGTTTGCGGCGCATACACACTAACTACATTTAAAACCAAGTCTTCCATCAACAGTTTTACTACGATGACTCTATCATTCACTCTTTTCACATCCGTCACCTTGTTCTTCAGCTCCTTATCTAACACTATACACCTACGCCATTCCTTTTCCCATCGCTGCCGCAATAATAAAACTTATAACCCGCCCCAATCTCTCTTGCTCTCTGTCCCCTCCACTTCGTCTCCTGCAAACACGCGATATTTATCCGTCTTCTTTCCAAAACATCCGCCAGCTCTCGTCCTCTCCCAGTCATTGTACCCATATTCCAACTCGCAATCCTCAACCTCACCTCCCGGACTAGCCTCTTACGCTGCCCCCGTCCCTGGTGCAGCAACCCTTGTCCATTTCCCACAGAAGCCGGGTGCTGCATCTGCGCGTCGCCTGTGGGGTACGCCCTAACATTATCGCAATCTCTGTCAATTCTCAAACTCATGTTGTAAGTGATTTGGCATGTTATTTTTTACGACCGGCCGCCTACCTGACATCAACCCTCCTTGGGAATGCATAGTATTATACAGAAAAATTAATAATTATAAATTAAAAATTACATACATACATACATTGCAAGTTAAATAAAAGCTTGTAAAAAGGGTATTGTTTTGTTATGATTTGCTAAGACCTAGTGATTTTATTACGGGAATTCGTTACAAGTTCGTTTGAACCGGGTCTTACGAGAAAAGTAACTATCTATACTAATATATAAAGCAGGGACCGGACAACACCGCTTAAGAGTTAAGCCTTTTCGCAGGGTAACCCCTACATGGTGTAGCCCTTATCGCAGAGTATCCTTTTATTCGAGTTACACCTCAAAACCCAGCGAAACGGGTAACTCCTTTAATATAGTAACCACGTGAAGGGGTTAACCCCTTCAGTGGCTTAAGCCTATGAGGAGGTTACCTACACGAAAAGGTTTTATTCGGGTTACCCTGAATTAACTAATAAAAAAATGAAGTAGGCACTACAAACACACTTAAACAAAATCACTGCTAAATCGTTTTTAATTCCTTCCGTAGTTTCGTCCGAGTTACGACTTCCAATTTTCTAATTGAAATGATAATACATATTATAATAATAACTCTGAGAATGAACAAGTTCAGACACGAAAAAACCGGCGCGAGCGTCGGCGCGGCGGGAAAATGCCACGTGTGGTAGTGGTTAAGCGATTCTCAATCTAATGTCGACTACGAAGAGTACATATTTAATGTACTTTGTTGGATTGGCTTACCATGTTACAGTGTTACAGGGTTTGAAAGGGTATCCCTTATCGGAAAAGGGTTGGTTTAAGCCGTTCGCAGGTGTTACATGCATCAAAGGCTTTATTTTTTTAGCGCTTCAAAATACCCCTTCAAAAACCCTTTCAACGAGTACCCGGCCGGTCCCTGATATAAAGCTGAAGAGTTTGTTTGTTTGGTTGTTTGTTTGTTTGTTTGTTTGTTTGTTTGTTTGTTTGTTTGTTTGTTTGTTTGAACGCGGTAATCTCTGGAACTACTAGGCCGATTTGAAAAATTCTTTCACTGTTAGATAGCCCATTTATCGAGGAAGGCTATAGGCTATGTATCGTCACGCTAAGACCAATAGGAGCGGAGTCCACGCCGACGAAGTCGCGCGCAGAAGCTAGTCAAGTATACGAGGGAAGACAAGACAAAGTCAATTTCTTTCCTGATAGCGTTCGGACTCATGTTGAGGGATTAGTGAAAATATGATTTAATATCACTGATAGTTTTGACCAGGACAAGTCACGGTTAAAATGAAGACCCAATTTTTTGCTGTGTCGATATACTTAATTGGCACCCCATTATACTTCATGGTAGAATTATATTGTAAGTAAAATTCAAGAAATTCAAGATTCAAATCATTTATTCATTTTAGGCTGATACAGCACTTGTGAACGTCAATGAATCTACGCCATCGGTTCGCAAATCCTACGGCGGGAGACCTTGTAACGAGAAGAACCGGCAAGAAACTCGTCAAGGGCTATTTTTTTCTCCCTGTCATATTTCATACAGAGTCGTCAAATTGAAAAATCGGCCAAGTGCGAGTCGGACTCACGCACGAAGGGTTCCGTACCATTGACTAGATACATTGATTGTAATAACGGGCAAAAAGCGGCTAAAAATAGGCAAAAATGACGTTTTTTGTATGGGAGCCCCCCTTAAATATTTATTTTATTTTAATTTTATTATTTATTATTAAAGTAAAAATACAACTGAGTATTTTGTGAATATTACAAGTGCCTACCTGTTGCCATTATTGATATCGAGCAAAAATGGGCAAGAAAATCGCGTTTGTTGTATGGGAGCCCCCCTTAAATATTTATTTTATTTTGTTTTTAGCATTTGTTGTTATAGCGGCAACAGAAATACATAATTTGTGAAAATTTCAACTCTCTAGCTATAGCCGTTCTTGAGATACAGCCTGGTGACAGACGGACGGACGGACGGACAGCGAAGTCTTAGAAATAGGGTCCCGTTTTTACCCTTTGGGCACGGAACCCTAAAAATGACTTTAACTTAATATATGTAAATTCACTTTCCATCACAAGCAGGCATGGGTTCATATAACGACTACCGATAATTAGCGCATGTGATTTTGTGGGGTTATATGGTGTTTCGTGTTTGCTTATTCAAGCACAATACGACGAAAATTCAAATCAGTTCATCAATTCAAAAAAAAACAGGTGAGATCTCAGTCAAGCGCTAGTCTATATATAAAAAAAAAATTGTCGATGTACTTCTTCAGGGGGCTGCTCCAGATTTTTAACAAAATATTTCCTTCTCTAGCCGATTCCTAAAATATCCTATTTCTAGATTCATTTATACACATTTGTTAATAAGATCCTCTCTAAAATAACGTTACGACAAATCGTATAGATTAAGTTGGATTTAAATTCCGCTTAGCGGTTTAGATTAGCTTATGAAGCGATTACCGTAGGGTCGGGGACACAACGAGTCTTTTTAAAAAAATATATAGATATATATAGGTACATATATAACCGACACAGCACTGGTTTGTGGCGGTTGCGGCGGTTGGCGATTTAGGTTCCTTACGTAATTAATGAATACATACATATAATCACGCCTCTTTCCCGTAGGGGTAGGCAGAGACCACTTCTTTCCACTTGCTACGATCCTTACATACTTGTTTCGCTTCATCCACTTTCATTATTCCTTTCATACACGCTCTACGGTTTAGGGTACTCTTGACCTGGCCTTTTTTCAAGACGTCTCTGATCTGGTCTTGAAAAGTCCGCCTAGGTCTACCCCTTCCAACACTTCCATTCACACTCGCCTTATACACTTTTTTCGTCAATCGTTCTTCATTCATTCTCTCGACATGGCCAAACCATCTCAGCATACCTTTCTCAATTTTTGTCACTACATCTTCTTTCAGACCACAACGTTTCCTTTATCCTGTCACTCAGTTTAACTCCTATCATACTTCTTAACGCTCTCATCTCAACTGCATTTATTCTGCTTTCATGTTTCTTCTGCCATACCCAACTTTCACTTCCATACATGAGTGTCGGAACCAACACCCCCCTATGCACAGCCAAACGAGCCTTATTAGACACATTCCGACTGCTCATAAAGGAGTGCAAAGCTCCATTCACCATGTTTCCTGCATTCACTCTTCTTTCAATATCACTCTCAAGTAATTAATGAATGGCCCCTAATAACTCAAAAACTCTTATCTCATAACCGTCTTTATATTCCTATAAAAATTCCACGATACTCCAAGCTCAAATTCTTTACCCCCATACATAAGAATAGTTAAGGGTACATCGGTATCTAATAAGGCGAATATCTTAAATATTTCTCTCAATATGTCTTCGAGTGTGCCACACGCCGCGTCATCCCCTATCCGTTCAGTCTCAGGGTAGGAGCCGCGTCGACAGGTTCAAGAAAATCAAGTTAACACTAACTTTACGGTAAGCTTGAAAATCAATTTAATTTAAAATAATTTAATAGCTAAACATATTAATCGGTTTAACATTATATTATTGATACAATTGTGTGGATTTAGTGGCGCTGTATTTAATGCAAGATATGACTAAAGTTATAATGATTAGGTAACAGTTTTTCTTAAAGAGTAACCGTTGGTTTTTTGCCGATTATTAGTGCAGTAGTGTTATAACTGTTTTAAATTTTCTGTTAATTTAGAATGTCATTGATTTTTTTTATGTATCTAGATCGGCAAACAAGCGTACGGCTCACCTGATGGTAAGCGATTACCGTAGCTTATAGACGTCTCACGTCTGCAGCACCGGAAGCATCGCAAGTGCGTTTTGGACCCCATCCCCAGTTCCCCCCAGGAGCTCTGGTCACCTTACTCACCAACAGGAACACAACCACCACACCACTGCTTGAAATCAATGCTATTTAGCTGTGATCTTCTGTGAGGTCGAGGGACTCTCCCAGTCAGACTGCTTCATATTTTGAGCAGGAAATTTCTGCTGTGCCCTACCTCAGTTAAAGTTTCAATTAAAAGAAAGTTTCAATGTAAATAATTATATTTATATTTAAATACTTCCCGTAATTTTATATAATATTTTAGATTAACACGGTTACTTCTATTACGAAAATTATTCGAAAACGGGATATTTACCATGTTTATTATTATCGCTTCGCGGAGCTCGATATTTCGACATTGACTGCGATAACGAGACGCAAAGCGAAAATAATAAACCTGGTAAATATCCCGTTTTAGAATATATAATTCCCGTAATTTTTTACCCAAGTTTAATAACGTTGTTATTGCAATAAAATAAAATATCTAAAGGAATAACAGAAATTATAATTTCTTACAAATGCATGATTTATTTTTTATTAAGTACTTTTCATCATCATCATCAGCATCAGGTGCTTTGTCAGGTTTGTGTATTTTGTTTTGTTTTTTTTTAATATATAGATCTTTTATTAACTTTTAATAATTTTTTTAACGTAGATGACGTATTTTTATTTCCACTCATTTAAGTACATGTTTGAACTTAAGCTGACGCGGTTTTAAATAATTATATTTGCAAATAATAATCTGTTAGTGGGACTAGGAAAATTGAGTTATTCGATTATTATCCAAACGCAGACTACGAATTTCAAGCAATGAAATTCAATTATAAGAAGAAAGTCTTATTTTCCATGTTCGAGAAGGATCGAAGCTTAATCCACGACGCTTCTCTACTGCCGTAGCGTGTAGCAGATCGGTGATGGATGATTTCCCTACAACGAGTAATTACATGTCTATGATAACCACAGATACCGAAAGCTTTATGAGTTCTTAGAAGCACGGTGGTGAGACCCAGAAGACATACACCCAGCTAGAGGTCAGAGAAAGCACGTAAAGCCACAAAGAACGTATGTAGTACCTACGTAATGTAGATAGTGATTGATAGATATATTATCGCCAACCCGCAGTGAAGCAGCGTGGGAGATTAAGCTCTGATCCTTCTCCTAAATGGGGAAAGAGGCTTATGCCCAGCAATGGGATATTACAGGCTGAAGAGAAGAGATATTATCTGTCACCTCGCAATGGAACTGTATATGGTTGGTTCACCTCTTCTCCAACATGGAAAAATTACCTCTGTGCTTTTACCTTTTAACGTTTTCTTGTTTCAAACGAGGTACCTCCAGATATTTTAGATCTGAACCCCTTTTAGATGGTCTACACCCGCCCTTCCAGTATCACCTTCCCTATGGTATGGCACCGCTTCATCGCAAGAGGCACTAAGCTGAGGGTCCAAGATCTAACTGAGGAGCAGGTGGAACCGGCAGTCCAGCTCCTTGTCAAGTATTTTACATCTGATGAGCCACCGTGCAAGTATATAGGTATGATCTAGTAGATAGTTTGTTTCTAATTTTATAGTCAACTGTTTCCTAAATAACTTATAGTTTTGTCTAGCTCTACTTAGCTATTACCAAAGTTAATTTAATTTAAATTATTTCGTGCTTATATCAATTATAATAATTTCATTATAAATCATGTTTTAATCTTATGATACTTTCGATTTCAACATTCATTACTATGAGTATTTTTTTACACAACTCTAGGTCGACAAAAAAGCGTACGGCTCACCTGATGGTAAGCGATTACCGAAACTTATAGACGCCAGCAACATCAGAAGTACCTATCGCAAGTACGTTGCCGACCTTATTCCCAGTTCCCCCCAGGAGTTCTTCTCATCTTACTCACCAACAGGAACACAACAGTGCTTGAAAGCAGTATTATTTAACTGTGTTAATTATACGAACCGCCAAAATTTCTTGGACTATTCGTGAAAGGAACATGATTGAATGACTGCTGTCAGCTATAGTAATATGCTGAATCGCAAAGCTTAGCTTGAAGCCCTGTTAATTAGACCAAATGTTATTTGATCTGATTAACTTGGGTTAATCTGGAAAAATTTGAAATAAAACCCGCATTAAATAGGCTTACACACCATAATCTTTATCTCCTATTCTCACTGTTACCATTTTCAACACAAAATTACGACAAATCTATATTTTAAGAAATAATTTGACCGGCAGTTTTAAAATTAATACGGTACGATTGTGCCTCTATTAACTTTTCTAATATGTATATGTTTCTTTAACAGAAATCAAAAAGTATCCAACTGCGTTAGCTGAGCTGGAGAAACTGTGGCGAGATACGATTAAAGATGGAGTTTCTGTCGTCTGCGTGGAGGACAGAGACGATGCTACGGAAATAATAGGTGTCAACGTGCTCACTGTTGTCGCGAAAACTGATAAGGAAGAAGTTTTTAAGGTTGGCAATTGCTTTCATCAGGTTAAGTAATTAAATAAATATACTTTAATCACCATACTGTGTGGTTACGGCAGTAAATAAAGAATATAGCCACTCCCTCTCTTCCCGTGGGTTTCGTAAGAGGCGACTAAGGCATAAGTTCCACTACCACCTTGGGGGTTGGCAACGCTTGCGATGTTTCTGGTTTTGCGTCTATAGGCTACGCGGTAACCGCTTACCATTCAGTGAGCCGTACGTTTGTATAACGCCTTGGTCAGGTAAAAGTCTGTCACAAGCCTTTTTTAACATTTTGCTCAAGTCGACGACAACAGAGTATCGTAGTAAGTATTAACAGATTTGTAGAATGGATGTTACGCTACGCTCATATAACTATTTATTTTGAATAGTTTTTTAATTACTTTTACGTTTTATCAACAAAACCTTAAAAAACCGAAACCATTTAATTGCAGAAATTAATATGTAATTAATATTGAATCATACACAAATAATTTTTTCTAATTCTTATTATTTCCCAATAAAAACCTAATCTTACAATATTTTTAGACGGAAGACAAAATTTGGG
The DNA here is from genome assembly GCA_905220545.2 of Melitaea athalia. Lineage (NCBI taxonomy): Eukaryota > Metazoa > Arthropoda > Insecta > Lepidoptera > Nymphalidae > Melitaea > Melitaea athalia. The sequence continues at coordinate 1,728,131 of HG992206.1, forward strand.
CGAAGCTGTTTGGTGCGGTGGATTTCGTGTCGCGCAGTGTGGACATATTTGCAAAGTTTGGAGTGGAACAGTACTTGACGGCGTATGGTCTGGTTGTGGACCCGAAGTGGAGAGGATGTAATATCGGAAAGGAGATACTTTTGGCGAGGTATATTAGATGTTGGTTGTCTGGTAGAAATCGCTTACCTAGCGATAAGACCGCCTTTGTGCGTAATATTATTTTGTTAGTTTTATTTTTTGTATGATACCTATGTATGTAAACTTGTGCACAATAAAGTATATTTCTTCTTCTTAGATGTTGGATAAGTAACTGGGGCAGTTAGAGGGAAGACGGTTCTGATATGCTTAGGACAAAATGTTTGATATAACTTTCGTATGCCAAAACTGTTCTTATAAAAAGTGTTTTATATATCCTGAAGTAGTTCTTGTTCTCTCTGGAATAATATTTATCAGTTTCCTGTCAAGGTACTTGAACAAGGGAACACGATCCATATGGACAAGGACAGAATGGATATTTTTGAGACCTCAAATTTACAGAAGAAGACAGCCAAATAATACCTACTGCTCAAAAGTATAAACATTTTATCTAGTAAGGTATCCAAAGCTCCTTAGGTTGAGTAGTGCGGACAATCTGGAAGTGACACTTCCGGTGTTACAGTCGTCCACAAGCTACAGTATTTGACTACCATTACGCGATATTTAAAAAAAAGGGTATCTACTTAAGTACGCACGTAAGAAGTTATTGGCTAGCTAACTTCACGTTGCTAACTTCTTCTTCGTTGACTAGCAAACTTCAGGGTGTCGGTTTTTATGACGGTATAGGCACGCATCGTAAAAATTTACTTTCATCATTTTTCCCTAACGCGTCAAAAGAAGTATAACTTTAAAAATACATCACACAGACAGACAGACCCATCAGATCAGTGTGTAATATTTTTTTTAAATATTTTTTTGATATATAAGAAAGTCTTAACAAATAAACTTGACCTTAAAACATTTATCACTTAAAAAATTAAACCCTTTCTTAAATATTCGTCTCAACCGCTTCCGTGATTCCGAAAACCGTTTAAGAATCTCATCCTAATTGTTAAACGCTATTGAAAATCTATTTCCCGTTTAATAGAATTCCGTTGGATGGAAAATTGGAAATATCTTCAGTTCTTCTTCAGTTGGATAATGGGCATTCCTCCGCGTCGCGTCTGACATATCTTGAGTCGATTATGTCTTGAGAATTTTATATATTGAGTGATTCCTATTTTATACGTTGTAGAAGCTATTGATGATTTTTATTTCTGTTATTAAGATTGTAAATTATGTTTATTTGTATAAAATATATAATTAATAGGTAATTGTATTTATCGGCAGCCTTTAGTAAAAAGTATTTTTTAACCGACTTCAAAAAAGGAGGAGTTTACTCAATTCGACCGTATATATATATTTTTAATGTATATTCGGGGATAACTTCGTCGTTTATATGAACCGATTTTGGTAATTCTTTTTTTTGTTGGAAAGGAGATATCCCAACTTAGGTACCATGATAAGGAAACCAAGATCTGATGGTGGGATCCCAGAGAAATCGAGGGCAACCCTCGAAAATCGTAGTGACGACTAGTGCGTTTGTTAATTAAATTATTATTTATTACTTGTCGATATAATTGAAGTCGGTTTTATTTTGTTTGCTAGCAAACACAATTATTTTATCATTTTTTTTATTTTATAACTAGGTCGGCAAACGAGCGCACCTGATAGTAAGCGATTACTGTAACTTATAGAGGCCTTTAACACAAGAAGTATCGCTCATGCTTGATTGAAAGCAGTATTATTTAGCTGTGTCTGTAAAGTCTTCCGTAAAGTCGAGGTACTTCCCTAGTCGGGCTGTTCCATATTTTGAGCAGGCAAACCTGCTGTGCCCTACCTCAGTTAAAAAAGTTGAGTGTTACATAGGTACTTATTATTTTTAATTTGTAAAAAATAATGTTAGTTTCTTGGTGTTTTTTGTTGTTGTATGTTGTATTTTAAGTTATTTTGTTAAAAAATCTTTTTATTTTCAGATTTATTTTAGTTACAAAAATAATTATAAAATAAAAATATTATTTTTATTTATTGTTTTTTTCTTTTAATTCGCTTTACTATAACTTACTTGAACACCTGATTACTTGATTTACGTACGATAAAGAAAAACCGCGTTTTTCGACAATTTCACAAGTTTTCATAGTATGGATCAGCATAGTCTTTCTTTCTCCTACTAACTCTTTTTTAATTCACGTAAACTCAGATCATAACTAAACTAAGTCTACCCCCTACTCCGTTTACGTGTAAAGTAATTTATTGATGGCCTCTTATGATCAACAATAGTTCGAATTCAAAAGCTTTCCAAGTTGGTAATGTTGTAAATGTTGTAATCATCCATACTATTTTGATACTATTTTTAACCGACTTCCAAAAATGAAGGAGGTTCTCAATTCGATGGTATTTTTTATGTATGTTAAAGCTTAACGAAATACCTCAGAGATTCGATTTTGATGATTTTTTTTTATTTAATCGAAACCTGACTGCTGTTTGAGTTATATCTATATTTACTTATATTTAAAATATATTTAAAATTATAGGTACTCAATACAGCATCATACAAAAATATAAAATCATGATTTTTTTATTAATATTTTTTAAGCTTTTTTAAGTTTTACTTAAATGTGTTGATATTATAATTTAATAAATTGACAGCGTCATTTTGATAGATTTCATATTTTCATTATGTTTATTAATTATTTATTCTTTGTAAAACAATTTTAATAAGTTAATTGACAAAAATTCTAAATTATATTTAAGTACTTGTAGTGAATAATACTAAAAAATATCGATACGTCCACGTTTGTAGATCATATAACAACGACAAAAAATATGAAGAAGTCTCGTAAATGCATTTGCAACAAAATAATACTTTTACAGCAGATCACAGGCGAACCTGAACCGCTAGAAGCAGATGAAATCAACAAAATACGTCTAGAATTATTCACTGAACGAAATTCAAACAAAACTGCCTGCTTGGTTCTAAGAGGTAAAGATATTTATGACAAATATAAGCGTCGCATCACTGACAGAGACATACAAGCTATTTGCAAGTATATACAACTATCTTCTAGAAGAATTATCCTTCTAGATTTAAGTTACAACAATATCACAGATAAAGGCTTTTTTGTATTATTAAAGAAAGTGCTCATTAAAGGCCGTTCGAGCGTCATTAACTTAAATATAATGAATAATAATTTGACAGATGCGTCCATTTTGAATTTGTCGAAGTATTCAAATTTTTTAAAACTGAAATGTTTAAGAATTAACGGTAACGATTTAAAATCAAGTGGAGAAAGTTTTGCCGAGTTTTTTAAATATAATAAAAGTATCGAATATTGCGATTTAGGGGAAACTAATCAAACTTTGACTAGCATTGTGAAGATAGTTTCATCTCTACGGAGCGATTATGGCGGGAATGACACATTAAAAATAATCGATTTGAGCCGTATTATACCTCTATATAATCGTTACTCGTACGAAACAAAATGGTTGGCATATCATATCGAATTATTGTTGGAAAGGAATTCAACTTTAATAGAATTGCATTTGCAAAAGAATGAACTGATTGGCCATGATATGGAATACTTTGTAAGAGGCTTACAATGCAATAAAACCTTATTATACTTAGATTTAGGTTACAATAAACTTGGTGATTACGGTGCGGAGATACTAGGGAAATATTTGACGGGAAATCCACAGCTAATCCTACTAAATATCGCCGGAAATAGCATTAATGACACTGGAGCAATAGCCTTAAGTCATGGGTTGCCATACTCAAAAATTCGTGCCCTAGATGTGGGTAATAATAAATTTACCGATGAAGGTGTTATCAGTTTATTAAATACGTTAAAAAAGGCGTATTATTTGCGTTTTTTGAATTTATGGGGTAATAAAATAGGGCGTGTGAGTTGTGAGGTTATAGAGCGGATGTTAGCGAGTGGAGCTTTGTTTCAACATACGATTGATGTGAAACTATATGAAGTAGACGATGTACTACATGCAGCTTATTATCCTAACCCCGCAGATCGGAATAAACACCTATATTACAATGAAATGGACTTCGGTTGCCCGCAACCAATATATCATATAAAAAGAAATGTATTGCCAGATGAAAAAATTGTGAAAGTTGATTGTAAACAGAGGCGTAGACTTGATAAAACGGATAAAAATAAGTTTTGATATTAATTTAATTGAGTTTTGAATCTTTTTAATTAATAAAAGTATAGTTTTATTGTAAATTTGTTTACTTTAGTTATTTTTAAAAGTACACTGAACTTAAGTTTTTATTTAGATGCCTACTGCTATACCGCTTGCTGGCAAGGTTTCCCGACTTATATCGATATTTAACAGGTAAACATTATGTGCACAATAAACTTAAACAGCGAAAAACCCTTTAAAAACTCGAGTAAAGGTATTTTACTAAAATCATTCGATGTTTATTTAGAATTCCTCTCTGCAAGGCGCTCGGTATAAAGGTAACAGCCACAGTCTTCACCGCCGCAGCGTCTCAAGCCGTCGCTAAGAAGGCTGGCTTCCAAGACCTGTTCAAGATATCTTATGAAGATCTGGCTAAGCAAGGGTTCAGGTTTCCTGGCGTGGAGCAGGACACGAAGTACTCTAAATTGATGGCTTTGGAAATTCCTTAAAACTTTTAGCATAAGTAATTAGAATTAGTTCTGATATAGCTTTGGAGTAAAATGTAAAATTTTACTGTGCCAAATTAGTTTTCCTCAATTCAGTAGTTACCTACTCTTATTATTAATAAAGTAATGTAATAGTACTGATTAATAAACATATACCTATAAAGCAAATATTTTAGAGTTCTATCTTAGAGGTTACATATCCCTCAAGGTAATATTTTCAATGCCTGCTTAATGTGTTAATATATACTTTCTTATTAAATAAGTAGCCATTTTATATTTTAATTTATATTCAGTTTTGTTATAAATAAATGATGAGTAATAATATCGACGGGTGCAAAGTAAAAAAAGTTAACTACAATTTTGAGATTTTTTTATTATTTTAGTAACTAACTAAAAACGTTATATTTTACAACATGGCAAAATAAAAAATACAAATATCGCCTCATTTCTTGTACTTTTGTCAAGTAAAAGAAGACAACTACTGCTGTTTTGTAAAATTACACGACGTACATGCGTTCAACTACCGCTGGCCGCTTTTACGCAGTCCGCGCGGGGGGCGCACGTTCATTCTTATTGAGTCATCAGTCAGATGGCATGTTCTTCGCCGGCCGGCAACAATGTTTGTTTGTTTGAGCTTTTTACGTTTTAAGAAGAAGAAATTATTTCATTTAACCTTCTAAATCATATACCTTGAACAAATAATGTTATGATGTAGAAAAAGACATCTGCGTAATATTATGCTTTGAACTTTGATTTTATTTAGAATATAACACAGTCATGGATTGATTTTAATAATTAGAAAAGTCATAATTTTTATACTTACTGAAATATATATATATGAAATAAAAAATAAGTTATTAATAATAAAGTTATTAAATCCAGATTTTTTAATTCCTGTGTAAAAACGACCAAGTGGTAGTTAACTCAGTTGTCATATTTTTAAGCACAATGTAGAGGCAGACAACTGCAATATCTCGTAAATTAAACACAATTAGAAGAAATCAAATATGCAAGTGCTTCTCTTTTTAAATAATGTAGCAGTGATGAAAATTTCAACAAATTTGGTTTGAAATTGACAAAATGGGAGCACTTTTTTCTATTATGCGCTCTCCTGAAAAGTAGCTGTTTTGTATATAACTCTTTTTACTTTGCACCCGTCGATATGTAATGTAGTAAGCTCTATGTTATAATTAGAACGATTACAATGTACGTAATGAAAATATTTATACCAAAGATGTTAAGAAATATTATAATCTATATAATAACAATGAATGTTGCTAAGCGCATAACTCGTGAACGGCTCGACTGATTCGGCAAATTTTTTTTGTATGTTCCTTAAAAATCGCACGGGAGGTTTTTATTAAAAAAACATAACAGACAGAACGAAGTCTGTCCGGGCAGCTAGTATTATAATAAAATAAGTAACTATTTATTTCATGCATATTTTATTAGGATTTTTTTTTAATTTGTAAGCAAAATGTGACTATGTAGTATGGTAGAGCTTCAATCAACGCTAGACTTTTATTGCCTTGCAGGGGAATACTTTACGTAGCAATAAATAAATATTAAACTTGTAAGCATGCTGATCTAATTTGTTTTATTCTTATAATAACACTAGGTTCTGCACGCGACTTCGTCGGCGTGGACTCCGCTCCTATTGGTCTTAGTGTGATGATACAGCCTTCCTCGATAAATGGGCTATCTAACACTGAAAGAATTTTTCAAATCGGCCCAGTAGTGCTATTCTGTAAAAAACCATTTCGATATCGAGCTTCACCTGAGTGACAGACCTCACTTCGAAAGCAAACCCACTTGACCTTGATTTGGAATTCTGTAAACACAGAATACCGATACTCATACTCAAACCTACTCATACTATTAATGTCAACTTTCTCACGCAACAGGGTTCGACTTGTCGCTACACTCACCAGTGTGGCGCTACCGGGACTGTCGAGTTTTAGAGAATACGAATTTGATTTCTCACCGCGGATTCCGCTGTCGAGACACGAAAATGTTCTTACAGAATAGCACTACAGTAGTTCCAGAGATTACCGCGTTCAAACAAACAAACTCGTCATCTTTATAATATTAGTAGGTATAGATAAACAAAATATCGGTTATTAAAACACCCACAGTTTGACCACATTGCTTATATTTAATACTTTAAGTGATTCTCTAATGATATGATAAAGTAGTATATATTAAGCGCTCTAAAAAGCTATTAAAATAAAATAGAAATAGATTTAATACTTCATTTAATCTTAGAGTTAGACTTTTTTTAAACGATCACAGTCGATATTTGTTACATCAACTGAAGACCGATAAAATTCTAGTAACTAACCGTAATCGTGTTCAGTACCACAACGAAAACTTGTATTAAATTAATCGATACATCGATTAAAATTACTACGTCTAGGCCGCTTATGGTAGAATTTGATGGTAAAAAGAAATAAAACCTGTGTGGTTTTATGAAACCACGGTAAAAGTGAAACTTTTTTTCACATTATAGACATTTTTGAAATAATAATTTTGGAATAATATTCCATTAAGGACATAAAAATCGCTTTAACAATCTTACCGCGCGGCCGACCGTCGCGCGACATGCAACACACAGACGAAAAAGTTTGAGACGATGTAATAAAAGTTTCACTTTAATAATGAATCAAAAACTTTTTACTGTCGGATATTGTCGTCCTTCAAATAGCATTATCCACAACTGGTGAAACAGTGTTTTAAATAAACATCAAAAAGTTCAGCAACTCACAGTTTATTTCAATATTAACTGGCTATAAGCTTAATAACTAAATTACAGCAGTATTTAAATTTATACAATAATCTCCCACCATCAGGGAAAAAAATATTATATATATATATATATATCTATGACTTGTATTTTATTACTAACTAGCGACCCGCCCCGGCTTCGCACGGTTGCAAAAATTATCAGTGTTCCTCTACAATATTATGCATTGTATTATACATATAAACCTTCCTGTTGAATCACTCTATCTATTAAAAAAAACTGCATCAAAATCCGTAGCGTAGTTTTTAAGATCTAAGCATACATACAGACAGTCAGCGGGAAGCGACTTTGTTTTATAATATATAGTGATTTCATAGGGACTTTTAATGGGTTTTTTTATACAACTAGGTTGGCAAACAAGCGTACGGCTCTCCTGATGATAAGCGATTACCGTAGCTTACAGACGCTTTGCACCTCCTAAAGCATCACAAGCGTATTGTCGACCCTACCCCCAATTCCTGACAGGAGCTCTGGTCACCTTACTCACCACAGGAACACAACACTGTCTGAAAGCAGTATTATTTAGCTGTGATCTTCTATAAGATCGAGGTACTTCCCCAGTCGGGCTCATGCAGATTTTGTGTAAGGAATTTCTCGACTGTGCCTTTCCTCAATTAAAACAAGACACGAGAGATACCTGCGTGACAAAACACTGACAAACAATTTATTTATGTACGTATTTAGGAATCCCATTGCTATTTTACAATAATAACTTGAAATTAAAATTTAAGCAAACGCCAAATTCAATAGGAAATCAAATAGAATGTCAGTTTTACCAATCGAATGGGCTGTTGTATTACATTATATCAACAATAATTGGCAGATTACATAGTTTCAAGACATACAGAAGGTTATAACATTAATTTAGAAAGTAATTACTATTACTCTGTGGTAGTTACCATTATTTCATACATATTTTTAAGCTTTTTAAGCACAGCTTTTATCGCGGGCTTTGAACGCGGTGACAGAATCAAGAAATTCCATAACGAAAATTATACCTAACAGTCCTAACACTCCCCATTCCGCCTACCATGTAGCTAGGCCGAGCGATCACCTAACGTGTATGTATAATTATAGTACGAGTTACCATAAACCTATATGTAATTTCAATGATAAAAATTCCTTAATAACCTACATGTATTTGTGAGATAATAAATATATTTTAAAGGATATTAACTTCTCATTTATTCAATAAAAGAAAAAAATTGTTTACTTATCAGACACCACGCTAAAAAGTGTAACTGAATTAATATGAAAGAAAAAAATACTCATAAATAAAAAATAAATAAATAATAAAATTAAAATTTCATAAGTTGATAACAATTAATGCTATGCAATAGCTTTTACCGCGGCAGTCCCCGCCACACTTTTTTTTTTAAATAAAAATCATATGAAGAGCATTTTATTTTTAAGCGCTCTCTATGTTTTTTACTTGAAATTATTAAGTCACGTAAGCGTGACATCTATGATCTACCATCGAAATTAATTCCTAAAATCATGTCTCTTATGAACCAAATAATAAGAAACAAATACATCTACCTCATAAAATAATTAAAATAAACTAACTCAAGTGAATATTAAATTTTAATATATAATAATTATAATACTTTGGTTGTTTTATAAATTTCACTGAAGTGGGGAAAAATATTTAATAATAATGGCAATAATTTTTTCATTATGGCGTCGCGTCCGTGACCCAAGTTCTACGCCAGCTGTCAAACGGTTGTTGACTCGCGACGGTATCTCAAATCTCAATTCTCAGACTTCTTCCCTTGATCGTCAATAACAACAAATTAATGTCAATAATTCATTCATTGGCAGAATGTTGTGTCGTCAGTGACTAAAGTGTTCAGCGCAATAAAAAAAAAATTACAACAGTAACAGGGTACAGTGTTATTGAGTTACTTAGTTTGTAAAAACAGAATTATTGATGCGTGAATCTTACTTACACCTTGTTTTGCTTCTCACGTCCTGTTTTTAAAAGAGCAATACACCTTTTCGTCGTTTTCCTTAACTTTTCATTAGTTTTTTTACGCGTGAACTGCTGATAATTTTTTTTCACTCACTATTTTATATAAATTATTAACTATAATTTAAAATCACGAATGTGTTTTTGCAGTGTTTGTGTGAAATAAAATGTGTGTTGTGTGTGTGTGATGGATTTTCCGCATAGGCGTGGTTAATAATACCCCCCGCATAGAAGGTAAGTGTAAAAATAATTTCAATATTACCGCGTCATATTAAATTATTTAACTATTCATTCTAATAATATAACGTTCTTTACGTAATTTAAAAAAAATAATGATTTTTTTAGTTACAATTATTATTTGTATTTCATATTTCTTTTGTTATGACATTTTAATATTATGAATAATTAATCCGAATATTTTTTTTTATTTTTAAATACATATATTATTTAATTGCATTAGAATTAAAAACCTAAAAAACGAAATAAAATAAGAAATATTTCATGCAATTACCTAAAATAATAAAAAAATTAGGGAGTTAATTTTATTTTGACAATTTAAATATTCGTCAATGCCTACTTAAATTGCGTTTTAAGTTTAATGAAGTACATAATAAAATGTGTAATAAATTATATAGAAAGAAACTAATCATATACAAATTATGGACCTTTTAAATCATATTTTTTTATTTATTTTGCAATTATTTATCAATTTTACGAAAAAAAAAAATGTGCCACAGTTGACTATGGCCCATACTTCTAGTAGTTTTTGTTTAGCTTAGAAACAGCTGACCATCTACAAGTACTGGATAATTCTACTAAATCAAAAACTTAATCAATAATTTGTATATTCACATCTGCTGACGTGCAGTGGAGTGTGGTGGATCAAGCTCCGACCCTCCTCCTATATGGAGAAAGAGGCCTATGCCCAACAGTGGGATGATACAGGCTGAATCGTGATACACGTAATGCTAGATATAAGTTTTAGTCATTAAATAAATAAAAATAATAAAATAAACATTCACTTAAAAAAAAATTAGACAATATGAATTTCACCTGGTTAACAATAGAGCATTAAAGGAATTTTAAAACCTAAATTGTCTAAAAATCTTATCAATAGAGTGTTAATTAAAGAAAAGTCTGTTACGAGTTAAAATTGAAAGTCTAATAGAAACGTTTCTAATGAATATAACCTCATGTATCTGTTTCACGTATGAACTATTTACTGAAATTAGGACTAATTAGTCGCTAATTATGACTCTACTTAAACTCTTAAGAATGTTCGGATGGCCTAGATAAAATTTATATGTGGATCAATTTTTTCGAAGTTTTTTTTAAGTTTTTTAAATTTGCTACACAATGAATAAATATATTATATTGACTAACAACAGCACAATGGCACAGTGAGCTCTGCTCTGAGGGTTGTGGTTTCGATTTCTGGACTGAGTCTAGATGTAATGTGTGTATTTGTCATTAACTCAGAAACCTTGTCATCAGCTCATGCACAAGACTGCTGAAGATCATGACATCATCATACGCATAGTTTACGATTCTATAAAGGACATACAGACAAACATTCATTTTTATTTATATAGATTATTAAAAAAATTGGCATATCAGTCAGCTGTTAGTGTTACCTATAACACAAGCATTAGGATGCTTTCTATAGAAACAAATAACCGTGAGTGTATAAAAAAATAAAGTATGCTGTTTATAGAACCCCCAATCCAGAAGAAAGTTAAAAAATAGGTAATTTAAAATACAGAATAAGTTAAGGAAAAGGACACTCCACTCAGAAAAAATGATAGTCCCGCTGAGTTTCTTTCGCCAGTTCTTCTCAGGTCAGAGGCTTCTTCTTTCCGAACTGGTAGTAGACTCATGACGTTCAGTAAGAAATTGTAATAATTTTATGCTGAATAAAATATTTTGATTTTGATTTTAGATACTTATTTATTATTTATTTATTTTAGCCGGCTTTCCTAAAAGGCATTAAATAACATTCTTTAGTAACGGACCGTCTGTATGTCGAAACATTTATACTAGCAGACCCATCGAACTTCGTACCGCGCAAAACTTTTTTTTCATGAGTTAAAAAAAATATCCAAATTGGTACGTTCATTCGGAACACACGCGCTTTCTTACATAAATTTTGACGATTCATTTTTAATTAATACTAGCTGACCCGGCGAACTTCGTACCGCCTAACAGTCGATTCTTTATCTCGGAACCCCTCCACTAACATTTAAACTTTATGGTATCGTATTAAAGTTCAAATTGACTTTTAAGTATTATTACGAATCTTTTGTACCTATAGGAATAAAGAAAAGTGTTGTTTTTAAACTTTTTCAGGAAATTTTTGAAATTTTTCTCTGTAAGAACCATCCTCGTACTTCAAGAAATATTATAAAAAAAGAATTAGCGAAATCGGTTCAGCCGCTCTCGAGATTTGCGCTTAGCAACAAATTTATATAGAACATTTTTATATATAATATATAGAGATAGGTTTATACTTACTATATTTTATTTCGGCTATAGTAGCCAAATCCGCTAACCCGCAGTGGAAAAGCGTGGTGGATTAATCTCCGATCCTTCTCCTACATGAAGAAAGAGGCCTATGCCCAGCAGTTGGTAGCTACAGCCTGAATCGTGATCGTCGATCGTAGTAGTCAAGACGAACCGTGTGAAACCACAGCGAACGTCTAGTCACACTTACGTACATATTTTTTGTTCTGTTATTCAATATGCATTGTACGGAACCGCATGTGAAGTATGTTAATTTGAGAAAAAACCTTTGATTGTCTATATATTCTTAGAAATATTACATTTTATAGTTTAGTTCGCGCGATTCGCGATTGCGCAATTAGATTTTCATCTCCTTATTCCAAGCAAATAATACTGATCACAGCTTTAACTGAGGTAGGGCACAGCAGGAAATTTCCTGCTCAAAATATGGAGCAGCCCGACTGGGGTAGTACCTCGACCTTACAGAAGATCACAGCTAAATAACACTGTTTTCAAGCAGTGTTGTGTTCCTTTTGTTGAGTAAGGTGACCAGAGCTCCTGGGAGGAACTGGGGGATGGGGTCAGCATCGCGATTGCGATGCTTCTGGTGTTGCAAACGTCTGTAAGCTACGGTGATCGCTTACCATCAGGTGAGCCGTTCGCTTGTTTGCCGACCAAGTTACATAAAAAATAAGAATAAACATAATATTGTTTAGTTCGCGCGATTCGCGATTGCACAATTAGATTTTCATACCCTTATTTAAAGCAAGTCATAATGATCCCAGCTAAATAGCACTGCTTTCAATTGGTGTTCTGTTCCTGTGTGAGTAAGGTAGAGAGCTCCTGGGGGAGGGGAGGGGATAGGGTCGGCAACGCCCAAGTAACGCTCATGGCTGCAACAGAAATTCATAAGCTACGGTAACCGCTTATCGTCTACTGGATTGTGTCCTTGTTTCACTTCACTTCAGCCTATCGCACTCCACTGCTGGACATAGGCCTCCACAAGTTCGCGCCAAAAATGGCGTGAACTCATGTGTTATGCCCATAGTCACCACGCCGGGCAGGCGGGTTGGTGACCGCAGGGCCGGATTTGTCGCACCGAAGACGCTGCTGCCCGTCTTCGGCCTATGTATTTGAAAGCCAGCAGTTGGATGGTTATCCCGCCATAAGTCGACTTCCATCAAAATCATCATCGGTCGGTATCCTTGTTTCCTACCAAAAAAAAAAAAATATAGGAATTAAAAGTGTGCGAGAAAATTCAAAACTAGAACCCTATAAATTATCTCGTAATATTTCAAGGGGCTCCCAGTGGTTACAAACGGAACCTAGTTATTTCTGTTAATCTCCGGCAGTCGTTACACTAATTGCCCTCAATTGTAATGCTTAGATAAGTCGGCCCTTTGTTTGTTGATATACGTGAGCGTTCACGAGTTGTTCGTTTTTGAATCATACAAACTGTTAAAATTATTTGTTTACTGTTAAAATTATATTGTGCTGTGTGGTTACGGGTGCTGTGTGGTTACGACACTAAAGAATGTAGCCACCCCCTCTCTTCCCGTGGGTGTCGTAAGAGGCGACTAAGGGATAACACAGTTCCACTACCACCTTGGAACTTAAAAAGCCGACGGATGGCGGGATAACCATCCATGCTGGCTTTGAAATACACAGGCCAAAGACGGGCAGCAGTGTCTTCGGTGTGACAAAGCCAGCCCTGCGGTCACCGACCCGCCTGCCCAGCGTGGTGACAATGGGCAAGACACATGAGTTCGCGTCATAATGTCGGGCGCGAACTTGTGGAGGCCTATGTCCAACAGTGGACTGTGATAGGCTGAAGTGGAAGTGGAATCATACAAACTGTTAAAATTTTATTGGTGATGGAATGTTCCCTAGTTTAGCCAATAACCATTCCATTCTATGTTTCCGTTAAGGTGCCTTCAAATTAGAGGCGATGTGTATGTATTTTACTAATACTCAATTTTGCACACCTACAAACGTCCGCTCTTGTACGTCCTAAGGTTGGCTGGTGCCAATGCTTTGAGCATTAAGCCCGCCTTTTGTACAATTTTTTAATGTATTGTGCAATAAAGTAGTAATAAATAAATATTTTTAAGATTATAAAGTGCAATATATATTCCCAAGGAGGGTTGATGTCAGGCAGGCGGCCGGTCGTAAAAAATAACATCATAACATGCCAAATCACTTACCACATGAGTCTGAGGAAGAGGAGAACATGTTGTGCCGACCCCATATAAATAGGATAAGGGCAGGGAGATGATGATGATGAAAGTGCAATATACATATATATTTTTTTTTTGCGCTCCTTCCGTATTTAGCATCCTCTAAAACCCAGCGTCCGGTTGCACCGCATCTTTGCACTATAGGTTAAGCCGCCCCTGAACATGACAGTATGACACTTATGATCGATATCATTAAGCATTGCCTCCACGTTCTTCCGTCCTATAAGGAACGAAATCAGTAAATCGATCCACGTACCAATGGTTTGGTGTAATGAATGCCATTGTTTTAAAGAAATGTTGGTTTGCGTCGCTCGCTTTGAAGTGTGAAATTTTATTTATATTCGAGAAATTCGTGGCTTTGTTTAATATTTCATATTATTAATTTTTCGAATGGCTTCCGTACATTGAGTATGTTTTGTTAAGTTTTTTGAAATGAAACTTCTTTAGGCGCATGAAGGGTAAAATTTGAGCGACGGCTAACGCGGCAATATCAGCGACCGGTCAGTACTTGGATGGGTGACCGCCTGGGAAAACCGCGTGACGTTTGCTTTTTGTTTTTTTTTTTCAATTAGTTTTTTTTATTATTATTTTAAATTCGTTTTCTTAATTACTTAGTTTTTTTGAATAAGTTTTTTTTTCTTAATTAGTTTGTCAAGTTAGTTTCACTTCTGACATGTGTAGGAGTGTAGGTACTTTGTACGCACGCAATTTTTTTCTTTTTTAAAGAGCTTTGAATCTAATGCGACAATGTCATTATACGTCCATGTTAATGCAGTTACACTTACATTATAACATCTTAAGATACTATTGAGAAAACTGCATCCACTAATTTATACAAACTTGACCTAATTACTGCTTATAAACGTGGCCACAACTTAGGCTATAAAACATGACGCCATGATACATATAATGAGAGAACTAAATTAAAAGTTAAGAATAGTTTTTCGTCATCGTAAAATATGCCATGTTTAGCAAAGTAAGTTAAAAATTGATTGGTGCACCCAAAAATATTATAAACAAACACTTTACACATAACATATGTAATCGTCTATAATGTGTTTATGTATTATGTATTCTCAAAGGACTCTTAATGCATATATTATAGCTATATTCCTTTGAGAATGAAATTAAACATCAATAAATGCCTGGTCAATTTTGGTCATAGAAGCAATGTTTGTCAAAAGTAAATTGACTGTCAGAGTTCTGGGGAAAAATATAGGTTATATAGTAGGTATAAGTGAAAGTAAAATTCCACGCAAATGAATTGGTTGGTAAACTAAAGTAGGTATAAGTACTTCAAAGACGTATTTAACGCAATCTTGAAAATGATAGTAAATAGGTAGTGCATGTAGAAATATCAAGAGACAGGTACGTTTTAAATGTTCAGGGTTCTTTTTACGGTTTTCTGATTTGATTGAATTTGAAATTTATCTTAAGTTAATATAAGTATAAGGATATAAGGATAAACTACAACTTGGTTTCACGGGTTACTATAAATATCTGATTCTTGTAAGGAGGTGGAAAAAAAAAATATCTTGGGATTTTTTTCTGTTAGGTATAGTGGTATGCCGAATGACTTAACTATGGCATCAACTGGTAAAGTTGTCCGTAAATTTTGAAGACTAGGTATTTCGTTCTGCTCTTCTGTCCTGTACCGAACTAAATTGAATCAGTCTGCTATTCTATTGCTGTTATAGCTACTTTTTTACCTATTAGGTTACAAGATTGGATACCCCCATGGGGGTCCCCGTCGTGCCTCGGAGAGCATGTGAAGCCGTCGGTCCCGGTTGTTATCATGTACACCTGATAGCGATCGTTACTCATAATAGAGCATTCGTTTTTATTTTTTATTTTTGTGTTACCCACACATGAGAATTTTAAAAATGTTCATAATTGAGCATGTAGATTAAGCTCCAATCCTTCTCCTATATGGGGGGAGAGGCCTATGCCCAGCAGTGGGATGTTACAGGCTGAATCGATGATGATTTCTAGAATTTCAAATAGCCAATTCGACTGAGTCTGACCTTCAGAAGCAAGTGTAAGTGAGTAGAAAGTGGTGCGTGAGTGAAACTATGGACGCGCCGTGAATCATTTCTTAATTTTGTGCTTGACGCACTGCCTGACTTCTCAATGCGGACCTTGGTCAATGCTAATGTACTAAATTGCCGAAATTAGGGCATTGAATACCTACTCTATTCTATGGTGCTATATCTTATAGTGCGTAAATACACATGCGATTAGGGTTTCGTGAGTCTTATAGTAAGTATTTTGTTACTAGCTATACGTGCGAATTTCATACCATATACCTATATTATATTATTACATAGTGACCCGCCCCGGCTTCGCACGGGCAACATAAAATATAAAATAAATATTTGCCATGTAAGCGCAATAAAATGTGTTTATTTACGATATCACATTAGAAACCTCTAAAACACATAATATAGTAGAGCATGCATAATATAGTAGGGGAACACTCCTCTACTATGTAATGCATGTATTATACATATAAACCTTCCTCTGGAACCACTCTATTTACTAAAGAGAACCGCATCAAAATCCGATCTAAGCATACAGACAGCGGGAAGCGACTTTCTTTTATATTATGTAATGATTTACTTAGAACGTTTGAAAAATACATCTTTGGCAGCAATTTTAAACCTATAATTCCATGTACTAAAATTATTATTAAAGCTAAGCTTCGGCCTGTAATATCCTACTGCTGGGCATAGGCCTCTTTCCCCATGTAGGTAAGCGAAGGATCAAAGCTTAATCCACCACTCTGCTCCGATGCGGGTTGGCTGATAAATATGGCGGATTATAATTTATTATTATAAACTAGCTGATCCGGTGAACTTCGTACCGCCTAACAGTCGATTCCTTATTTTTTATTTTTTTAAATACTTATCCTTGCCGTAACCCTTCCACTAACACTTCAAGTTCACAAAGTTCAAATTGACTTTTAAGTATTATTACGAATCTTTTGTATTCGAATATAGAATTTTTTTTAATACCTTTTCAGTTAATTTTTTAAATTTTTCCCTCCGTAATAACCATTCTTATACTTCAAGGAATACTAAAAAAAAAGAATTAGCGAAATCGGTTCAGCTGCTCTCGAGATTTCCTTTATGAAAAACAAGTTATGCGTGAACCATACATTTCGATGATTGTATGCTAACGGCGCCGAGTCAGTTAGTAATCAATAAAAACTTAACAAAGAGAAGCGATACTTATTATATTATGAGTATGCATTCAATCTTATAACGAATAGAGCGATCTCTTGCTAACTTAGTAATGGACAATATAATGATAGTAATCATGTTATAATGAACCGTTATAGTCTTATTATGGTGAGAAGCTGCTTACGCAGATAGCCGCAGGTATGTTCCCACTCACGAGCTGATATTTTGTTTTGTAGTAATTGTTGTTCGAATCTATAAAAATTTGGTTGTGAGAAAAATATTATACTACTCAAGTACTCACTCACAAGTCAAAAACAGTTAATTTTCTATCAGCTGCTAATTAAGTCACGTTTTAATCTATACCTACTAATATAATAAAGCTGAAGAGTTTGTTTGTTTGTTTGTTTGTTTGTTTGTTTGAACGCGGTAATCTCTGGAACTACTGGGCCGATTTGAAAAATTCTTTCACTGTTAGATAGCCCATTTATCGAGGAAGGCTATAGGCTATGTATCATCACGCTAAGACCAATAGGAGCGGAGTCCACGCCGACGAAGTCTCTACTCAAGTACTCACACACAAGTCAAAAATACATACAATTTTCTATCAACTGCTAATAGGGTCACGTTTTAATCAACTATATTTACATAGAATAGTCCTGCTGCGCCGTACTTCAGTTTTAAGAATCTCACCCGATATACAAAATAGTTTATTTTACTTGTGTGTACCTAATTTGTTTAATATTTTTTTCACACACTAATTTACAAGTGTCCAATTTGTTTAAAGAATCAATTCACGCTTGGCTGTAAAAAAGGAGAACCTACAAGTTTCGGGGAAATTATGGTAGTTTAATGTTTGAACATTAGCAGAATGATATATAAGTAAAACAGGGTATTTATCATGTTTATTTCGGGCTGCATACATGACCATTCTCCCTGAAACATTGGCGAAATATAAGGAGCTCAAATGTTCGAGGCTTCTGGTGTTGCATATGCGTCTGTAGGTACCGCTTACCATTAGGTGGGTCGAACGCATGTTTGCCACCCAAGTCGTATAAAAAAAAATCTGATTTAGTTTTAAAACGTACATTCGAGAAGATATATTCCGTGTCGAAGCCATTTAAACAGCACATGCAATATATACAATTTAACCACATTGCGGTCGGATCGGGTAACCTAACAGACATATAGGTCTTATTTGTTAGGTCTCAGAGTTGAACACTATCTGGCTTCGCAATGTAATCGAATAGCCGCGACCTTGATCGGATTTCTATTTTATTTTTATTTTTATTGGAATATTACGCAAATTACAGTTACGAATCGATTGTTCGAAAAACGAGGGTAATGGTATAATTTTACTAGCTGACCTGTCAAACTTCGTAAAATATATAATTAACAACAAAAAAAATAGTATTTTTGTGTCAGTCGTAAGTTGTGATACGTTTCGGCTAGGTATTCATCGTATATATTAAGTTCTCGTGTCACAATGTTAGTTACCATACTCCTCCGAACCGGCTGGACCGATTTTTATGAATTTTTTTGTGCATATCGGGTAGGTCTGAGAATCGACCAACATCTATTTTTCATACCCCTAAGTTATAAGGGGAGGAGGGAGATTAAGGGGGTTAATAACATTTAGGTATGGCAAAACAACGTTTGCGGGGTCAGCTAGTTTTTCTTTATACTATAGATTGGGAGGTTCCTGCCGTATTTACCTTTCAATTTCACTAAATTGTTTCACGATCGAGGCCCACTTTTAATTTACCCTAGGGACAAGGTAATAAGGCTATTTAGACAGACATACAAGGGATTATTTAGGGTAATGGTGCGCATAGGAATTATAGTTACTTATAGTTACTTATAGACATATACGTCAGGAAGCACTCGTAGGAAGTATACGTTGTTGATTCACTTATAAAATTAATTTCAAAAACTTAGGTTTTAGTGACTATTATTTTCTTCTCATAGTTTTGGTTAGCGCAGGTGGTAATTGATTACTACTTTGAACATTTGTTAATATGTGTATATATTTCACGGATTCATCATAAAATAAGTGTTTGTGTTTAAAACTAAAGTGTTGATTTGTAAATATTGTGCGGGTAAGGGTGAAACGTGTCGTCAGCTGATTCATTCTCCGTAATAAAAGAACCACGCCGCGCGCTTAATCAAGTCGATTTTTTCGCATGCAATCGTAGCTCGGCGGTGGTCGCAAGGCGGTGAGTGCGGAATTAAGCCACAAGCTTTCTGAGTTCGAGACCTGGGGTCGTGGATGAGCGATACCTATACATAATATATTATTTTTATTTTTTTTCTTATACATACTTATAAGAAGTTTATTAGAATAGAGGGAGGAAAAGGTAAAGGAATTAATTTATTTAATAAAATGAAATTTTACTGTTGCAAAAGTACGGCAGACAACGGTGGGGGTATCATTGCTTGCAATAAATGCAAACATTCTTTTCATGCTCAGTGCTTGTTTCCTTGCGACAAAAAAGCAATTACACCCGATTTAAAGCGGACATGGATATGTCCCGATTGCTCATCTAAACTGCCTAAGGATACTAAAAACGACAATACACCGGTCAGAAGCTCGTCGCGACCACCACAACTAAGTACAGAAAATATTAGTCTACAAAGAGGAGGTTCCAGTACTATGTCTCCCCCCAGTCCGTCAACACTGCAGCGCTTTGATTATGCGGAAACTATAAAAATTGCTGTGGCCGCGGAGTTTAATCGTCTCAAGGAAAATCTCAGAACGGTTGTCCGAGAAATATTATCTGAAGAACTGAAACCGATAAAAGATGACATTATTAATATCAAAGAATCCTTCAGTTTCTTCAACCAACAATTTGAGGATTTAACAAAGCGAGTAGTCAAGGCTGAAGCTGAAATGAAATCTTATAAGACGATGTCTTCTGAATTGAGTCAGCTAAAGACAACAGTATCTACCTTGGAAAACCGAAACAACATCAATGACCAATGGTCGCGAAGATCTAATATTGAGATATATGGCATACCTGAGAAGAAGAATGAAAACCTGTTCCAAATTCTTAACAATATTTCAGAGCGTACTAGTTGCAAGATCGACCCAACAACAGATATAGATTTTATAACAAGAGTATCGCCGAAGCAATCGGATAAAAATAAAAGAATAAAGCCTATCGTGGTACGTTTTTTAGCACGCTACAAGAAGGATGACTTCCTCTCTGAAGCTAGACAACTTAAACTAAAAGCTAGCGATATTGGATTTACTGAGTGTGAAAATCCGATATACATAAATGAGCATTTGACTGGCGCAAATAAGGCTTTACTACACCGTACTAAATCTGTAGCCAGAGAAAAGCTATTTGCCTACGTTTGGGTTAAAAATTGCACGATCTTCGCACGAAAAAATGACTCGAGCCCGGTAATAGTTGTATCAAGCGAACAGGATTTAAACAAAATAAAGTAAATGCAATATTATATATTTTTTACAAAGCCTTAAATTGTAAAAATTTGTTTTGTTTTTTCAAGTTTATTAATGTCACGTTGTCGCATTGTACTTACATAATAAGTTTAGATGGTCATAGTTTAAAACTGAATGTTGTATTCTCGTTTGGGAGCACTCTAATAATTAATTCATATTCAAAGGGGTTATTGATAACATATAAATATTTGTATATAAATAATGCCGTCACTTAAAAACCTTCTCGTCTATTATCAGAATGTACGCGGATTGCGAACCAAGACTGGTGTCTTTTATCGAAATCTTTTATTAAATAACTATGACATAATCTGTCTTACAGAAACATGGCTTCTTCCTGGTATATTTAACTCTGAATTATTTGATGATCGCTTTCTGATTTATCGATGTGATCGGGATTACGACAGTCGTGGAGATAAGCTGGGTGGTGGGGTATTGGTGGCTGTGCGTCAGGAACTCGCGGTCCATAGTTCAATCTGTTTGCCTTTTAACACTTATTCTGCAGAGGCGATTGAAATTATAATATCAAGTAAAGCCTCCCATCGTCTCCATATTTTCTGTGGATATTTTCCACATAGTAAAAATTATGCTGAAGCTCTGGGTGAGTTTTTTGATCATGTAACAGATGTTTTTCTTAATCAGCCAGACGATGACTATCTAATAGTTGGGGATTTTAATATTTCGGCTGCAAAGTGGTCCTCTGTTGGTAATTTACTTTCGGTTAATCAATGTAATGGAGCGGGTTCAGTGAGTTTATTGCATAATTTTCTTTGTATAACAAATTTCAAACAATACAATACCATTTGCAATGTCAACCAAAAACAACTCGATCTTGTTATGAGTAATTCCGTTTGCGAGGTTGCTCGCTCTGAGAGACCGATGGTTCCGGAAGATAGTCATCATCCTGCCCTAGAGGTCACATTGCATGCCTATTGCAATAGTTCGTTATCATCTGAACCTCGTCTTATTCGTTTGTTTCATCAAGCAGATTACGAAGCCATCAATGAAACTCTGGCGAAGATTGAGTGGAGCCGTGTTTGTAGTTCCAATGATATTGACCAATGTGTAAAATCATTTTATGACATTATTAATAATATAATTTCGAAAAATATTCCGACTCGACGTGTGAGAAATAATAACCGTTTCCCTATTTGGTACTCTAGGGCACTCATAAAAATAACCAAAGAAAAATTAAAAGCTCATAAAAAATGGAAGACTTACGGCAGAAGCAGTGACTATGCTACGTTTAGTCTGCTTCGTGAACGCGAGAAGCGGGTACAACAAACTTGTTATGATAGTTACATTTCTAATGCAGAACGTAATATTAAACGTAACAGTAAATTCTTTTGGACCTTCGTGAAATCTAAAAAAAGCTCCCACGGTTTGCCCACAAAAATGTTTTTAAATGATATTTCTTATAGCGGAGTGGAAGAAATCTGTGAACAATTCAATAGGAGTTTTCATTCTGTGTTTGTATCTGATTTGAACACCATGAGCACCGTTACGTCTTACTCTACCTCAGCTAGCTCTACATCTATTAGCTCTGTTAATTGCTCAGAAGACACTGTTGCTACATACTTAAAAAACCTCGACATATATAAAGGATCTGGGCCAGATGGTTTACCTCCGATATTTTTAAAAAACTGTCGTAAACAATTATCCTTACCATTATCTATTCTGTTTAATTTGTCTCTGAAAACTGGTATTGTGCCTGAGATTTGGAAGCGTTCATACGTAATTCCTCTACACAAAAGCGGTGACAGGCACAACATCGCCAATTATAGGCCCATCTCTAAATTAAGTACAGTAGCTAAACTATTCGAAAAAATTGTATATGATCATATTTTTCCACTCTTAAGACCTATTATCATTAATCAACAACATGGGTTTGTAAATAAAAAATCAACAGAGAGCAATGTTTCTGAATTTGTTCATCAAGTTTCCTCGGCCATGGAAGATGGTTGTCAAATGGATGCTGTATATACTGATTATTCTAAGGCCTTCGATAAAATTAGTCACAAAGTCTTGGTTTGTAAGTTGGAATCGATTGGCATACATGGGGATCTCTTGCGTTGGGTTACTTCTTACCTTCGTGATCGGAGCCAAGCAGTGACCATTAAAGGATTCTGTTCCTCGTTTCTCCCGGTTACTTCTGGCTTACCACAAGGCTCGCATCTCGCTCCGTTACTTTTCAATTTATTTATTAATGACGTGGCCGAAATATTTAATCATTCTCATTTTTTGATGTACGCGGATGACATGAAAATTTTTAAAAGAATCAATAAATGGTCTGACTGCGAGCTACTCCAAAAGGATCTTGATAAGTTAATTGTATACTGTAGAAACAATTTATTGAATTTAAACATAAAAAAATGTAATGTAATAACGTTCTCTAGAAGCCCAAAACACTTTAAGTTTGATTATAATTTAGATAATATAGCACTAACACGTGTCACGGAAGTAAAAGACCTAGGTATTTTATTAGACAATAGACTAACGTTTAACGAGCATCTGAATTATATAATCCCCAAAGCCCAACGTATGCTCGGTTTTGTTTTAAGAGTAAGCAGGGATTTTAAATACAGCTCAACACTTTCCCACCTCTTCGATTCATATATCAGACCTCTACTCGAGTATGGTTCTGTTGTGTGGAATCCGCAGTACAAAGTTCAGATTAACGGGTTGGACAGAATTTTCAAACTTTATTTAAAACATTATAAGTACCGTTTTAAGTCCACTCCCAATTTTACATGTCTTAAACATAGACGAACTGAAAGGGATCAGATGTTTTTGTACAAACTTCTTAATAATTATGTTGATTCTCCTTTTTTTATTAAGTGAAATAAATTTGAGTTGCCCCCGAACGAATTCTCGTCATAGACATTTGTTTCACGTCCCGTTTTACAAAAAAAAGTACACTGGCAACAATTTTATATGTCGTTCTACAAAATTCTATAACGAACACTTACAGGAAATTGATATCTTTAACTGCACAATAGGAAGATATAAGCGGGACCTTAAGCAAATGCTTAAAAATATGAATGCTTAGATATAGAGATTTTTTCCTTTTTGTTTTTTTGGACTTAGACTAAAACTAAATCTAACAATTTTATTCCAATTTTTGATTTGTTTAATTTTTTTTTCCAAGCAATATGTTTCACTCAATGCTATAGTGCTGTTGTATGTATTAGTTAATAGTGGAAACTTTACTGATTTCAGTTAATGTAATTAGTTATAATATATTAATGTAATATTAAATTGTATGTTTCCCAAATAAAAATAAAATAAAATAAAATAGATTGATTTTCAAGCAGTGTGCATAGTTCCTGTTGGTAAGTAAGGTGACCAGAGCTCTTGGGGGGAATTGGGGGTAGGTTCGGCAACGCGCTTGCGATGCTTCTGGTGCAGACGTCTAGAAGCTACGACAATTGCTTACCATCAGGTGAGCCGTACGCTTGTTTGCCGACCTAGTTGTATATAAAAAGGTCGGAAGGTGGTGACGGTTAGGTTCTAAACCCACTACTGCGCTAATACTATACTAAACTGTTTGTTTATTTAGGGACCATCCATAAGCTACACCTGTACCTAGTGAGGTAGGGAGTCCACTAACGGCCAATTTCAATATTCTATCTATCGTTGAATTCGCTTACTAGAGATAGAATCTTGACGTAAGCTCCATACACACTGTGTCAAAAATCTATCGCTAGTAGGCGAAACCAGAGATAGATAGATTATTGAAAGCCGTCGTAAGTGACATTGTGTGACAAGGGGTGGGTATGGGTCCATAATTTTGTGACATCACGTTTTAAAATATAATTTACTTATATGATTGTTAGTATTAATTTTTTTTTCATTCCTAATTCGTATTATTTTAATTTTTGTGCTTCCCACACATGAGGAAATTATAAAATATTATTATCATATCAAAATTTCGACCCAGCGGGGTTCGAACCCGCACCCCCGACATACCGTGTCGGTGCTCTAGCCAATTAAGCTATGACACGATGTACGATGTGTTTTTGATCATATCAAAAATTTTGATCATATCTTGTGTATGTCACATTAGGTACCTACTGCCTAAATGTTTAATTTAATTTTTATGAACATTTTAGAAAAAATATGTATTATTTTATTTCTTTTTACATTTAAATGCATTTAGCTTGTATTATATAAATAATCTCGCATAGACATAGCTCGCAGTACTCAACCACCCTAAAGCACAAAACTTCAAAGGTCAAGTGACTCACGCCACACACCCTGATTGTTACGACTCGCCCTAAAATGAGGGTGAGTTCACCTGATTAAGATTTATTGGAAAATCACTTAGTAAATAAGAATATTGCCATAAAGATATAATCGGTTAAGGCGTTTCCTAATATATATAGCTATAGCTGAACATAAAGAGGCGACTAAGGGATAACACAGTTCCACTACCACCTTGGAACTTAAAAAGCCGACCGATGGCGGGATATCCATCCAATTGCTGGCATTGAAATACACAGGCCGAAGACGGGCAGCAGCGTCTTCAGTGCGACAAAGCCAGTCCTGCGGTCACCAACCCGCCTGCCCAGCGTGGTGACTATGGGCAAAACACATGAGTTCACGTCATTTTTGGTGCGAACTTTTGTAGGCATATGTCCAGCAGTGGACTGCGATAGGCTGAAATGATGATGATGATGAATGATGAACATAAAGACGCATTGGTACAATAGGTCACAGGTAACATTTCTGCCAAGTTCCATTATCTTAGGCAGCCCGACTGGGGAAATCCCTCAACATTACAGAAGATCACAGCTAAATAATATTAATCTCAAATTGTGTTGTGTTTCCGTATAAGTTACAGAGCTCGTGGGGAGAATCGGTGGTAGGGTCGGCAACGCGCTTGCAATAACCTAAATAAGCTACGGTTACCGCTTACCATCAGGTGAGCCGTACGCTTGTTTGCCTACTCAAATTATATAAAAAATGTTTTCAATTCATCACCCATGATGTTGATATTTCTCTCCAGGAGTAGAGAACCGAAGTCTTTTATCACCACTCCAGGTCCGAAGGTATCCAGTAATATTGAAATCATGTCCTCATCATCTGGTTCTAGCGGCGCTTTAATATTATTTTCCTGTAAAAATATTTTTAATTAAATATTTGTGAATTTATTTCAAGTAAGAACAGGTTAGGTATGAAGTTCATCGGTTTGGATAATATGATATACCTACCTACCTAATAATGAAGTAGCAAAAAGGTGAATACAGTACTAGTAGCTAGAGGCTAGTAGTTTTTATTGTGGAAAGACTTATTTTATTTCACTGTTATTTCAAAGAAACTTACCGCGATTAATATTATAAAATTAATAATATTTTAGTAATTAGCTTTTCTATAAACCAAACCAACTAGAACTAACAAACTCGAATAAATAATAAAATTTAAAGAAATACCCACAATGTTTCTCCGCGTGTTGTTTACATATGCGCACGCGCAGCTAAGTCTTAAATAGATTGTTATAAACAAACCGGCTACAGGAGTGGGGTTACGTTGTACAATCTTAAAAATAAAGTTTTACTGTTTTATCTCAAAAATCTGTAACTGTGGCTTCTTTTGCCAGGGCCGGATTTAGAGATCTGGAGGCCTCGGGGCGACAGAGGAGTGGAGGCCTCTCGGTCCCAAATTATTTTCCAAATAAAATGGACAATTTTTTCAAAAGGTATAACACGTTTACTAGTCTCAATTAGATTTTTTTTCCGAAGTCTTTAGTGTGGGGGCTCCGCTTTTGTGGAGACCACATGGTTGTATTGTAGCCCCGGTTGCCCCTAAATCCGGCTCAGTCTCTTGCAGATTCTTTGCAGAATCTACAGTCCGAATCGGCGATAGCTTTCATATTAACCATAATTTTATGAAGTGACGATTCGAAAGCGTTTGTTCTCTATCTACAGTAATAAAACAATGGTTTTTGTTTTTTTAGATTTTTTTTCTGTAGATATTCCGCGCACGCTGTAGATATATACCGTTTGCACGCTTGTTTACCGACCTACTTGTATTAAAAATATTATTAATTATTTTTTATATATATATAACTAGGTCGGCAAACAAGCGTACGGCTTACCTGAAATACCTGAATGGATTACCGTAGCCTATAGACGTCTGCAACACCAGAAGCATCGCAAGCGCGTTGCCGACCCTACCCCTAATCCCCCCCGGGAGCTCTGGTCACCTTACTCACCGACAGGAACACAATACTGCTTGAAAACAGTATTATTTAAGTTAATAGTATGTTATGCAAGTACATACATTATACACATTTATAGATTTCACAGTATAAAAGTAGGGTAACGATAGTGTGTTGGTCGATTTACATCAGACGAGCGAATGCTCATTCTATCCCCACTATATCAAATTCTTATCAAATTCTTTTAGTGTAAACAGGCGTAGAGCATTCTTTCGTTGTTATTTATATGAATACGAGTGTTCGAAGATCAAGAAAGAATGCTCTTGTTCTAGCTCTAGCTCTTTGTTCGTTAGGTGTAATTCCACCCTGTGATATTAACAATAGTATTTTTTGGCAGCGGCAGCGGCTCGAAGCTCAGATTGTAATTTTTCGCAATGCGCCAAAATATAGGTCAAGGATTTTGTCGAATTCCGTAGTCATGGGGTGATCTTCCTTTGAGATTGTGATGTGTGTATGGGTATGACGTAATATAGTTATTAAAAAACTAGTGGTCGCCCAGTGGTCGAAATTTGACCATAATTACCTAATTTAAATTGTAAGTTTGAACATTATTAAGGTTTTGTTGTCAAATACTATACACTTCTTTAATAATACGTGAAGCAAAAACTTTGTACCCCTTTTTAGGAAAATTGCGCTGACGGAGGAGTACACTTATAGTTTATATGAGGAGTGCAGAATGCTAATTTTATTTTATTATGCATAAAATACATGAAATCAATAAAAAAAACATTACACAAACTACCATGTATTTGACACACACACGCATATTCTTTTTAACCGACTTTCAAAAAAGGAGGAGGTTCTCAATTCGACTGTATTTTTTACGTATGTTAGCTCAGAACTTCTGACTGGGTGGACCGATTTCGATCAATTTTGTTTTAATTGAAAGGTGTTGCGTGTCATGTGGTCCCATTTAAATTTAATTGAGATCTGACAAGTACTTTTAGAGTTATATCTAATAATGCGTATTTACTTGACTACTTTTTCGTCGACCTACGTTGTATTATACCGCATAACTTTTTACTCTGTGTACCGATTTTGATGATTCTTACTTTAATCGAAAGCCAATACTTGTCATGTAGTCTTCTTTAGATTGTGATCTGATTACAACTTTTTGAGTAATCTTTACTTGCACTATTTTTTCGTCTTATTACGTTGTATTACTTGTCGATGTAATTGAAGTCGGTTTTTTTTCGTTTGCGAGCAAACACAATTATGTTTATTATTAAACTCTGAAAAGTGACAACAGAACCATAATAATAATTTTCAAACTGTTTAAATTATTATGGTCGAATTTCGACCACTGGGCGATCACTAGTATACAGGGTGAGGCGTAATTAATGGATAATCCTTTACCTGCAGCTGGAGAATATCATAACGGATCAGAAAAACACAATTCATGTTTAGTAAAAGTATCATGGTTTTTTAGTTATCGGCCATTTTTTAAAAATCTAGAAAAATGACACCCTTGCTCACTAATTTTGTTGTCACAGTCGCAAAAACATGAATTATCTGTATAAGATTTTTATTTATTAAACTTGAATAGATGTACTATCACATGTATTATGTCATTTTTGTGCTATTGCCTAATTTTTTTTTTCAAATGCAACCGAAAAATTTTTTTCTTCTTTCAAATAATTTTTCCTGTGTTTGATCGCTCATATCTTAAAAAAAATGTATGGAGACTTGAATGACCAACTTACGAAAAACTAGCCTATTTAATTGAGATTGTAAAAAGGTATAACAGATAGTATTTGATTCTTCGGTTTTAAAGAATTTTTATAATTTATAAAAATAGAGCCCATTTATTGTTTTAATCACAGATTTTTTTTTTTAATTTTTTTTTAAATCTATTTTATTTATTTATGAATTAAATTTAAAGGAGCTGAAAGAAAAGAAGGTTACCTTTGCACAGTTTATTATTTACTTTCATAACAAGTGTTCAAAATGACACAAAACACAAAAAAATCCACTGAGAGTACCCATTTTTTGTACCCGCTTTATTACCTTTTTTATTACCGCTCCGACGACGAAAACCAAAAGACGGAAGTGTTGTCTCATTCTTTCATGCAATGGGTGAAAGAGACACAAAATAATAACATCAATGTTTGTTTGCGTAATTGTTTGTCGGCGTATTGTGTGTGAAGTTTTAGACAGTTGCTAGAGTCAGTGTGCTACCATACTACTTCCACGAGATACGTTTTGTTAGTTAGAATTTATTATTATTAATAAAGTGCTGTGACCTCGGACTTGATTTTGCTCAGTGATATGGACTTGGTGATCCCGTGATACAAATATTGATCTTGTGCTCTAACCCCGGACTTGTTTATTGCTAGTGATTTGGACTTTTAGCCTAGACATACCTCGCGTCGAGTGCAATGCCTCGATTTGTGTACACACCCGCGGAGTATGCAGAAATGAATTTTATTTACGGTCAGTGTGGTGGTAATGCAAGTCAAGCCGCAGAAATCTATCGGGCAAAGTTCTAACGCCCGTCATCTTGACTACCGGGTATTTCTAAGATTGCATAATGCGTACAAGGAACGCAGAATTCCTGGAACTGGTGTCGGCGGTAGTAACGATGGGAGGTCACACCAACACGATGACGACATAGTCCTTGCAGAGGTTGAAGCTGATCCTACCAGCTCCTTGCAAAAAATATCAAGCCACACAGGCATATCAACAAGAACTGTAAACAGGATTTTAAAATGCGAGAAGCTTCATCCCTTTCATTATAAACGTGTACAAAGTCTTCAAGAAAATTCAAGTCCGAGGTCACAGCACTTTATTAATAATAATAAATTCTAACTAACAACACGTATCTCGTGGAAGTAGTATGGTAGCACACTGACTCTAGCAACTGTCTAAAACTTCACACACAATACGCCGACAAACAATTACGCAAACAAACATTGATGATATGTGATGATGATGATATTCTTTTGTGTGTCTCTTTCACCCATTGCATGAAAGAATGAGACAACACTTCCGTCTTTTATTTTTCGTCGTCGGAGCGGTAGTAAAAAAGGTAATAAAGCGGGTACGAAAAATGGGTACTCTCAGTGGATTTTTTGTGTTTTGTGTCATTTTGAACACTTGTTATGAAAGTAAATAATAAACTGTGCAAAGGTAACCTTCTTTTCTTTCAGCTCCTTTAAATTTAATTCATAAATGAATAAAATAGATTTAAAATAAAATTTAAAAAAATCTGTGATTAAAACAATAAATGGGCTCTATTTTTATAAATTATAAAAATTCTTTGAAACCGAAGGATCAAATACTATCTATTATACCTTTTTACAATCTCAATTAAATAGGCTAGTTTTTCGTAAGTTGGTCATTCAAGTCTCCATACATTTTTTTTAAGATATGAGCGATCAAACACAAAGGAAAAATTATTTGAAAGAAGAAAAAAAATTTTCGGTTGCATTTGAAAAAAAAAATTAGGCAATAGCACAAAAATGACCTAATACATGTGATAGTACATCTATTCAAGTTTAATAAATAAAAATCTTATACAGATAATTCATGTTTTTGCGACTGTGACAACAAAATTAGTGAGCAAGGGTGTCATTTTTCTAGATTTTTAAAAAATGGCCGATAACTAAAAAACCATGATACTTTTACTAAACATGAATTGTGTTTTTCTGATCCGTTATGATATTCTCCAGCTGCAGGTAAAGGATTATCCATTAATTACGCCTCACCCTGTAGATATGAAATATTTATATTCGCAAATACGAATCTAAAAGATTTAGTTTGTTAATTGAGGAGAAATAGGACTTGATGGCCTGTTCTACCAACTGCGGTTAAAGGCTCTTCGTAACATATCTGTAAGATAAACCTTATCTACAACTGGTGAAAACGGTCCTAAACGTAGTGCTAAACTCGAGAACGGCTGTACCAACTAGTTAGTTTTGAAGTTATACTTCTTTTGGCGCGTTAGAGAAAAATGATGAGAGTAAATTTTTACAATGCGCGTGTGGATACGAAGTAGTTCAAGCATGCATGAATAGACGCCGCTAGTTTTGCAGACAAGAAAGTAGTCTTTATCATTTCTAAGAGATGGCGTTGTGGACTAAAACAAGAAAATAGTCTTTATCATTTCTAAGAGATGGCGTTGTGGACTTATTGTCTAATTATTAAGTGGTAGGTTTTTTTGGAAGTATTTTAATACTCTAGCTTGAAGTATAACTTCTTACGTGCGTACATAAGTACACACACACTTTTTTTTTTTCAAAAGTTTTCTAATACTTTAAGAAGTTGAAGGATTTTACTGTATGAAAACTACAGAAAGGCGTGACAATTCGCACGACGATGTCTAGTCATGTCAGCTAGTCTATACAAATAAAAAAAATTGGAGTGTCTGTTTGTAATATTATAATAACCACTTTTTGTTTTTACTAAATTTATATGGATCTACACAGGGTACATAATTATACCAAAATGACATTTCTTACAATTTTTGTTTGTGTCTGTCTGTCTGTTTGTTCCGGCTAATCTCTGAAACGGCTGGACCGATTTTGACGGGACTTTCACTGGCAGATATCTGATGTAATAAGGTGTAACTTAGGCTACTTTTATTTTAGAAATTTATTATGCGAACTAAACAAATTTTTTGTTAAATTTTACGCGGACGAAGTCGCGGGCACGGCAGCTAGTAATACAATACTTTTATAAATATCTTTTAACTAACTAATAAGTAAAAATAGTTATTCCTATATTTGACTCATCCATCCATACATTTCCGGAGTCTGTGTCATTAAGGAAAAAGATTATCCTGAAACTTCTTAGTCATCTATGGGTTCCTGGTACTTTCACGGGGAGACGTCGAGCTATTTATAATTTTTGAAGTGAAACTTCTTTAGGCGCATGAGGGGTAGAATTTGAGCGACCGGTAACGGCGGCAGCGTCATCACGTTCAGTACTTGGATGGGTGACCACCCGGGAACACCGCATGACGTTGGCTTTTTGTTTTTTTTTTCAATTAGTTTTTTTTTGTATTTTAAATTCGTTTTTTTGAATTAGTTTTCCAAAGAAGTTTCACTTCTGACATGTGTACTTGTCACTGACGCAATTGTTTTTTTTTTTTGTAATAATATAATTTATTTCTTGACGTTACTTAATAATAAAAAAAAATTGTTAGTTATAAATAAGTAATTATTGTAGTTTCATCAAGAGACTTTGTCTAGTACGAAACGTAACTGGCTATGAGAGAAAGAGAGAAATAAAATGTGTGCTCGCAACTCTCTCTCTTGCTCCGTTCACCTCGCCCGATAACACTTTTCGTAACGCTCTCGTCACGCATTCACCAGCTTAATCCCCAAATCAAGTGTGCGTAAAGAAGTTTTACTTTAAAAACTATTCGTCAAATCTCCACCCAGTAAAAGGTTATGAGGTAGTATCACATAAAAATACAGTCAAATTGAGAACCTTATCCTTTTTAAAGTCGGTTAAAATTACAGCAAGGGCACGGCTTTGGCAAGTAACGAAGTTCATAATTGTCTTACGCATTGCGCCAATTTCGTTTATAGGTCAAGGAAGGGAACGAGATGTATGAATGAAGGAGCTTTTAATGTTAATTATTTTTGACCTGACAACGTCTAATAAATCAATGAACTTCAACTGCATGCACGAAAAATGATGACTCATTGTAGCGTTACGCTCACTGTCCCATTACGATCATTGTACGCTTGCGCCGCACCTATCTCTCTTCCACTCGATTGACCTATGCGTCCGAGGAGATGTTTTGTTATGACGTTGTCACGTTAAACTATCGTCCGTATACCAACTTTGCAGGCACCAATTTCTTTTTAAATCTATTTTCCTGTTATTTAATTGTATTGTTATATTTATAATTTTACTAGCCGACCCGTGCCCACTTCGTTGCGCATTATTTATTTTTAATAATTACTTCTAACGACGATATCTCAAAAACTATTCATCTGATTGATATAGTGTAAAGGTCAATTTTAATCTGCATTAAATTCTTAAGCTAACTAACATATTCATTTGTATAAGGATTAATACTGAACTAAAGAAAATAGCTTTGAAAATAACGTAATTTTTTTAATAAAATAATTGAACATAAAAGTGGTTATTGTAAGTCAACCGTTAGAGATAGAGATATGCTATCGCGGACTTTTTTGTAGCATTTTTATAGATTTTGAATTCGCTAGTACATTACGTAACTATATCTTTGCTAGTTTACGCGGCGTCCGCGTGGAAAGCTCCCAGTTGGCGAGATTTTTTGCGACCTTTTCAACATTATCGCCGTATTTCAGCTAATTTACATAAAATCATAATAAATTATATACCTAAACCTTCTTCAAGAATCACTCTTTCTATTGTTGAAAACCGTATAAAAGTCCGTTTGGTAGTTTTCGAGTTTTTTTGCGTTCAGACAGACAGGAGGACAGACAGGAGGACAGAAAGACGCGGCCGGGGGACTTATTTTTATAATATGTATAGATGTCTGAAAATTTGAATGATCAATATTAATTAAGATATTAGTGATAGTAAAATGGCTTAAAATTTTTATCTAAGTAATTATGTACTTTTATTAAATAGAACAATACTGTTCTTTGTTAGTTTGTTTGTAATTATGATAAAACACTATGAATTTTGATTAAATATATTGTAACATACCGTTACGAAATTGTCCGCGAGAAAGTACAGTTATGATACATTTATGTAACGCAAATTATTTTTCTTTAGGTTTCACGTGTAATTATTCTAGAATAATATTTTTACTGGAATTTACTGCTTAAGAAAAAAAAATATATATGGGGTGTGAAATCATGTGAAACAACTGACGCTGACGCGAAATAGTGACGTTGAGAGAGATGTTTTACAGTGCTTTTAACTGTTTACGTAAGATATCTGTATACCAGCATTTACTATATCGATACAAATACCTACCAAGAACAAATATATGTATTGATTTTAGACTTTTATTATTTTAATGAATTATTATAATTTGATTCATTAATTATTGTGATACGATTCATTAATTATTATAATTCGACGGCGCCAGCCCTGCGGTCACCAAACCGCCTGCCCAGCGTGGTGACTATGGGCAAAACACGTGAGTTAACGCCATTTTTGACGCGAACTTGTAGAGGCCTGTGTCCAGCAGTGGACTGCGATAGGCTGAAAAGTGAAATGTGTGTTTGTATAATTTGATGCTATAAGGAGTAAACTCCATTCGCATGACGGAGTTGACTCATACATACATTTTTTTTAAATAGAATATTATATAAAATTAATTTAAGCTAACCCAATTACTTCGCGGTTTGGTCTTTATATATTTTTAGCTGTAAATGTATAATTTTACATTTGAGTCATCAATAGTTCGTAGATTTATGACGTCTGTGCTGAAAAGGGGAAAGGTTATCCTCAAAACATCTTAGTCACTTATGTGTTCCTAGTACTTTAGGGGAGATGTCGCACTATTTATAGGTTTTTATACTATTTTATGTGTATGGTTAGTTTCTTTGTATCCTTCAAACGATTGTATTTAGAATAAAATAATTAGTTAAAAAACTAAAAAAAACACGCTTTCATAAGTACCTAAATCAAACTAAAAAAGAATAATCTTATCAAATTAGTGTAGTGTTATCGCTCCTCTATAAGTCTACTAAAAATTAAATCCGATTAAAGTGGGTCAAAATGTAGTCCAAAGGAGTCGGTTACAAACATACTAGGTAGGGATCCCTAGTACATATTTTTGACCTGATTAGTATCAAGCTAATTTTTCGGGAGTAGCTTCATTTTGATGAGACGAACAAAAAGTTCCTCTTCGAAAACTCTCGATTTTGGTAGATAATAGAGTTAGCAGGAGATAGAGCAGCAGTGAGCGAAGGACCGAGATAACGTACGGGTCAAAATGTAGTCCAAAGTTATCGTACGTATCATACGTTATCCCGGTCCTACGCTCACTGCTGCTCTATCTCCTGCTAACTCTATTATCTACCACAATCGAGAGTTTTCGAAGAGCAACTTTTTGTTCGTCTTATCAAAATGAAGCTACTCCCGGAAAATTAGCTTGATACTAATCAGGTGAAAAATATGTACTAGGGATCCCGTACTATACAGGTGAAGCTAATAAAAAGCGTGTATTGTTCTAATGTATTTCCATAATGATTTAAGTGAGAAATTAAATTGGTAAATTCATAAAATACGTGTTATAGTAAATAATTAAACTAAAGCCTTCCCGAATATTCCGGGAATGATAAAATTATACGTAAAACAGCGTTGCGCTGTCGCGACATCCAGACGGATGAAATCACACCCCCCTTCCCCCATGGGATGCCAGCCAAATGGCTTACCCCTAAGCTGGGTCGTACGCCATCTTGAAATCGATATGATACTAACTTTGGTTGCATTTTTTATGTTTAAATTGTTTGATAGACAATCTAAAATTAAAAAAAAAAATTATATGCATTAAAAGTTTGGGTTTTTTTTTGCACTGAAAAAAGTGCCATTTAGGGAAATTTATTTTGGTTTTATGAACTAGCTTCTGCGCGCGACTTCGTCGGCGTGGATTCCGCTCCTATTGGTCTTAGCGTGATGATACATAGCTTATAGCCTTCCTCGATAAATGGGCTATCTAACAGTGAAAGAATTTTTCAAATCGGCCCAGTATTTCCAGAGATTACCGCGTTCAAACAAACAAACTCTTCAGCTTTATATATTAGTATAGATATGTTGTATTATAACTTAATAATTTTTTTATATATATTTTCAGGTAATACCTAATTGCTGAAACGATTATGGTGGTGATCTGATTTAAGGTTTCTGTAAGTATAATTAGACACTAAATATGCATAGTAGGTGTTTCTAGAGCTCGATAATAATCTACATAGCATTGGCCAAGGAAAGGCTTTTAATATGATTATTTTTTTTGTGTTTTTGTGGTTCTTAATGACCCAATCAACCCTGCATTGACCCATGTTACTCTAATAAAAATTGGCAATAGATAATTTAATAGTTCAGATAGGCAGAATTATCTCGCTCAAAATCTGGAGCAGTCACGCTGTGGAAGTGTCTCAACCTTACAGAAGAACACAGCTAATAGACTGAGATCCCATGGTACATTGGTGTTTGTATCGTTTTAACCGAGTTCCAAAAAAGGTAATAACATAATTATTGGTAATAAAAGGTAATAATATAATTAATGGTATTAAGATAATAAAAAAATTAATGTAATTATGTTAAAGTCCAAAAGTTCTGAGGTAATTAACATGCGTAAAAAATACAATCGAATTGACAACCTCCTCCTTTTTTTTTGTAAGTATGTTAAATAGGATATGTGCCGTATTTATATTATGTACAATGTTATGTTAATACAAAAAATGTATTGTGTAAATACACTCGAAAAGTACTTATCAGATCTCAATTAAATTTATATGGGACCACATGACACGCACCAATTTTCGAATATTAAAAAAAAAACCATTAAAATCGGTCCACCCAGTCATAGTCCTGAGGTAACAATACATTAAAAAAAATACAACCGAATCGAGAACATCCTTTTTCGGTTAAAAAGGTAGATGAATTGAGAACCAGTGATATAGCGAGCTTAAGTGCACCCGCAGATATACAATTTCAAGTTGGCCAACTAAATTGGAGAGTATACTAATAGGTATGGTGACATATGCTAGCCCGCACATCTTCTCCAACTAAATTGTACAACTAACTAATTGGATACCGATCGCATCAGAATCGAAATTCCCTTCCGATTACGCACAATTTCAAAGTTGTACAACTAAATTGTAAAAGTACCCAATTTAGTTGTTCGATAGTTGGCCAATTCACAATTGTATGTCTGCGGGGTCTCTAACTCGTGCCCGGGGCACAATACCTTTTTAGCCCCCCCTCCCATTCGAAAACCATATCCAGCATTTTTTTTTAGTTTTGTGGACCATTTGGCGCGCCTGTGTGAGTAGCGCCCGGGGCATGATGCCCCTCTTGCCCCTAAGGGGGCGTTCAAGTATTACGTAACGCTAATTGGGGGGAGGGGGTGTCTTGTAAAACGTTACGATGCGATACAGGGGAGGGAGGGGGGGTTCGAACAACGCGTTACGTAACATTGTTTTTTGTTTGATTAAAAAAAATAAGGTATTAAAATCTACCGTTTTATCTATTACTACCACAAACGCGATTAAAACAATAACAAAAGTAATTTAGCGACTTTCCGGTTAGTTTGCGCAACAAAGTTGTGTAAATTTGGGTAAAAATGTGGTAAAAATGGTTAGTCGGATGTTACGTAACGTTTATGGGGTGGGGGGGTGGGGGGTACAGGAAAACGTTACGGCACGTTACATGGGGGGAGGGGGGATCAAAAATCTTAAAAATTTGTGTTACGTAATACTTGAACGCCCCCTAAGTCTCTTGAAAGCCAGCGCTAATAAACCCACGTTTACTTTGACATTCACGTAATCATCTACCGATTAATACACGCTTTGGTTATCAGAGACTTTAATGTAAATCGAGTTGTTTAAAATTTAAATACTATTATTAATTGATGTAATATATATATAAAAGAAAAGGTTGTCTGTCTGTATTTTTTGTAGATTTCGTGATTTTTTTTTTTGCTAATTGAAAACGTAATTTATTTATAAAGATTTTTCTGAATTGGGGTTTATGTTGTTTTGTAAAATGTATGCGGTTAATTTTTTTTTTTGTTTTATACACAGGAGAAAATCACCCCTTAATTGGAGTATTTAAAAGGGATTTTAAAACTGTGTTCTCGTCTTGAATGTCGACTATTATTCTATTCACCCATAATGTATTCATTTATTTAAAATAAAAAGATCAACATTTTTTTAATCTAAAAGAAAATTAAAAGAAAAAAAACCATAAGTATATGAAAAATCTATCTTAATGGTAAAAAGAAGAAACAAAAAGTTATTTCGCCCAACGTGGGGCTCGAACCCACGACCCTGAGATTAAGAGTCTCATGCTCTACCGACTGAGCTAGCCGGGCTGTTGGACGGAGGGTTAATTTTACGTATAGCTTCTTCTTAACTTATAAATCGTTAAGATAGTGTCGTAATCGTTAAGCGGTCTTTATAATTTCCTCATGTGTGGGTAACACAAAAATAAAAATAAAAACGAATTATAAATCTTTAAAAATTATATTATTTAATTCTTTATTCATTTAATACTAGCGGTGCTCGCGACTTCATCCGCGTGGAATAGTGACTTTACATGTTCATGATGAACTTTTTTATTTATGGACCGATTGACATGAAACGAACACTAAATGTTAAGCTAAGCTTGCCACAATACATTATTAAAACCACATCTAAATCGGATAAGCCGTTTTTGAGATTAGCGTGCACAAACACATAGACAAACAGACAACAATTTTGACAATCATTGTTTTGGGTGCTATTTGCGTTGCTAAAGGTCCCAATAATATTTTTTCTCATATATCTTAAATGTACAGACAGCGACCCTGACAGCGATCATTACAGTATTTACGTAAAGCCGTATATTTTGTCACATTTGTCTAGTTAACCGACTTCATAAAAAAGGAGGAGGTTCTCAATTCGACTGCATTTTTATGCGTTATCGCATAACTTTTCACTGTGTGTGTAGTGTTAAAATACATTAGTTCTTAAAAACGTTTCATGAACACATGAACAGTCTCTAAACTAGAATCTGAACGTTTTCACATCGACAAACACTTTCTACTACTGCTGTGTTTCAAGGTGTCGATAAATTAATAATAATGATAGGTACTTAGTGGGTCCACTGTGTTAAATATTGATCTATAGTTATTTCTATAATATGGAAAATGGCGGCAAACAAACGTACGGCTCACCTGATAAATGCTTCATACGCAACGTCTACACTCAACGGCCTCCAGTAGGATGTTCTCCTGTGTCGGGGGTCCGGAAACACACAAAATACAGGACAAACATCTATATGGTAAATACAAATGTCTGTCGTGAACGGGGATGGAACCTGCGAGCGCCAGCGCAACAGCCAGTGCTGTGACTGCTGCGCTAACGCTTCGTCCTAATGGTAAGCGTTGCCTATACCAAACAATAAACAAAACCGGAAGCATCGCAAGCGCGTTGCCGACCCTAATATATCCCAATCCACCACGCTGCTCCACTGTGAGTTGTCGGGTCAGCTAGTAAATAAAAAAAAAGGTTTTAAAAATACAGTTTGAATGTCAGGTTGAATGACAGTTCATTTAGTTCCCGCGCTGTGACAGCACAAAAAGCGACAGTCATCATGTCACAATAGGCACGTATTAGTTGATCACGTACGTCTAACTGTCTCCGTCGACTGTTACTGTGTACTCGTAAACTTTGAGAACATTTCGCCCATTTGAAATATTATACTAAGATTTTTTTTTTTATGTAACTAGGTTGGCAAACAAGCGTACGGCTCACCTGATGGTAAGACCGATGGTAGCCTATAGACGCCTGCAACACCAGAAGCACCGCAAGCGCGTTGCCGACCCTATCCCCAATCCCCCAGGAACTCTGGTCACCTTACTCACCAACAGGAACACAATACTGCTTGAAGTCAGTATTATTTAGTTGTGGTCTTCTGTAAGGTCGAGGTACAACCCCAGTCGGGCTGCTCCATATTTTGTGCAGAAAATTTCCTGCTGTGCCCTACCTCAGTTAAGATTATAAAGATATTTTGAAAAATGACGAATCAAATTTTTTTCAAGCCTACTTATACTAGGTTATACTTCTTTTGAGCGCGTTAGGAAAAAATTATGAGAGTAAATTTTTACGATGCGCGTGCACACCGTCACGAAAAAAAAAACCGACGCCCTGAAGTTAGCTAGTCAACGACGAAGTTAGCAACGTGAAGTTAGCTAGCCAATTGAAGTACAACTTTTCGCGTGC
Organism: Melitaea athalia; assembly: GCA_905220545.2. Taxonomy (NCBI): domain Eukaryota; kingdom Metazoa; phylum Arthropoda; class Insecta; order Lepidoptera; family Nymphalidae; genus Melitaea; species Melitaea athalia. The sequence goes on from HG992206.1 coordinate 1,768,097, forward strand.
GTACATAATTAAATAAATAAAAACTGTTTTTTAATTTTATTTTGAATGTATAAAATATGTAACAGGAACTTATGTAGGGCAGTAAGGCTGTGGCTCTCATACAAAGGGATCGACTGGGGGCGCTGGGATCGATGGGTTCCCGCTTGAGGCGAAGTTATCGAGAACTTGCCGTGCCACTTGATATCTCGAAGGCTCTCGACCTGGTTTGAAAACCTCGGATAGAGATCCTTAGGGCCCGTATTTACGTTTGTCGATAACGCTACTTGAAAGGTTCAACGGCTCCCAGTAGGATGTTTTCCTGTGTCGAGGGTCCGGAAACACACACAAAACCTAAGCCCAAACGCCCAGATCACAAACATCTATATGGCCAATACAAATGTTTGTCACGTGCGGGGATCGCACTCGCAACCGCCAGCTCAACAGCCACAAACCAGTGCTGTGACCGCTGCGCCAACGAGTCGTCACAGTGATAAAAATAGAATTAGTGGAATGTGATGGTAAAAAATTACCATCGCAGTCCACTATATTTATGAGATATACCTATTCGCAATTTTTAATATAAACGTTGTAGTTTATTCACTTCAGCCTATCGCAGTCCACTGCTGGACATAGGCCGTCACAAGTTCGCGCCAAAAATGGCGTGAACTCATGTGTGTTGCCCATAGTCACGAGCAAACACAATAATCTCTATATACATATACAAAAATGAATCGCTGAATGTGTTGCTAAGCACAAATCTCGAGGGCGGCTGAACGGATTTCGCTAATTCTATTTTTATGGGCCTATGCAAACCGCGTTTTTTAAACGCGATACAGACGCGATGCAAACGCGCGTGTGACGCGATACAAACGCGATGCAAACGCGCGTATGTCGCGATACAAACGCGCCGTCGACGCGCGTTTGAATCGATACAAACTCGACTCGACTCGACTCGCTTCTTCTTCTTCCTTGAGTTCTTCGGACTATTGAAGAGTTCTAGCGAAATCTGGAGGCATGTACTCCTCATCATCATCATCTCCACAGAAATCAAACTCACTGTCATGGAGTAAATCTTCAATCTCCCGCTCATCCATGTTGAAGCTGCAAAATATGCATACATTACAAAACTAATTTTTAGTCCTAAGGTACACATATGTGTACCAATAAAACAATGAAGTTTTACATGACTAAAAAGAAAAACAAACAAGAAACTTACCTCTTCAAACAACAATCCAATAATTCAGCAACAGAAAACCACAAGAAAATTTTATCTAACTTAATTATTTATTTTTTTATCGAATTTAAAATTTCGTGAGCGCGATTTTCTTTGAAAAATTTCAAACTGTCAATTTCAAATAAAAAACAAGTAGGTAAAAGATACTGGCAAATCCTTCAGGGAGCCAAAGTAAAAGAAGAAGAAGAAGAAAACTATTCCTGAAGCGCTGTCTATCGATAATATTTATAACTTTAGACTTTAAAGAAAGTCTTTCAAGTACAATCAGCTGTCGTAAGATGTCACTACTAGTTCCAAATACAAAAAAGATAAGGTGCACGTATGTGTACCCACGGTCTTAAGAGGTTAAGCGTTAGTTGAGAGGTTCCGGGAATGATTATTAAAAAAATAACTAGGTGGTACGAAGTTCGCCAGGTCAGCTATTAGTTTAATAATAATAATCACACTTAACGTCCATTACTATTCTCAACCATAAAGCTTTTAAAAATTATTATACCAGTACTAGAACTAATTTTATTATTAAGTAGTACAAAATAATTGGCGTAAATAAACATTAAAATTCTACTATTGTTAAATCCATACTTGAGTATATTGTAGTCATGTAGTGAAATGATAGGGTCATCGACCTCCCTTTTTTTCGTAACGGTCACAACAAAAGGTCAAGCTTCGTTTAGTCTAATCTCCTTCTTATCTTATATTTTTAATAACAGTACTTTTAAAGAAACACTTAAAATTAACTCATAATAATTGTTTTTTTTTACAACTAGGTCGACAAACAAGCGTACGGCTCACCAGATGGTAAGCGATTACCGTAAATTATAGACGCCTGCAACACCAGAAGCATCGCAAGCGCGTTGCCGACCCTATCCCCAATTTCCCCCCAGGAGCTCTGGCACTCACCAACAGGAACACAACACTGCTTGAAGGCAGTATTATTTAGCTGTGATCCTTTGTAAGGTCGAGTTAGGTATTACCCCAGTCGGGCTACTCCAGATTATTCGGGCTACTCCAGATTATGAGCAGGACCTGCTGTGCCGTACCTCAGATTGCTCGCAAACGAACAAAAAAAACCACTTCAATTGCGTCGACATGTAATACAACGTACGTAGGTAGACGAAAAAATAGTCAAGTAAATACCCATTATTAGCGATCTCGGCAGATCTCGATTAAATGGAACCACATGTCAAGCACATCCTTTCGATGAAACCTTTTAAAGATTATCAATAGTATTAAATTTTATTATATAACTAAGTCGATTTGTTCACACGAAATAATCACTAATACAAGTGTTGCTTACGTTAAAACTAAATTATTTTCTATTAGGTTATTGGACGTCATAGCATGATGTTATATAGCCTGTACTCTTCCTTAATTAACAGAATTATCTAAAAATATTTTAACCAGATTAACTGTCACTAATATAAATATCTTGAGAAAAAAAAAACGTAAGTCGCACTTTCTTTTTATTGTTTTTAAATTATAATAAAATTAACATATGATTAAATAATTTATATCATTAATATTACTTTCCTAATGTTTAAGGTAATATGTTTAAATTAACATAATTTTTTATATGTATACAAAGTTGGTACAAGTGAGAGACATGATGTTACATCCATCACATTATCACACGATTCAGCCTGTAATATCCCACTGTTGGGCATAGGCCTCTTCCCCATGTAGGGAAAAAGATCGGAGCTTAATTCACCACGCTGCTCCAATGCGGGTTGGCGGATATATTCGACCTACTATGAGTAACGATCGCTATCAGGTGTACATGATAACAACCGGGACCGACGGCTTAACGTGCTCTCTGAGGCACGGTGGGGAGACCCACAATGACTGCACAAACACCCAGACCACGGCAAACATCTGTATGGCCAATACAAATGTTGTCGTGTGCGGGGATCGAACCCGCAACCGCCCGCGCAACAGCCAATCGCAATCGAGTGCTGTGACCGCTGCGCCAACGCGGCGTCATATTATCACATACCATTTATAATTTACTAGCTGTACCCTGCGCTCGTTGCTACGCTTTTTTTTTTTATTTTTGGTCGTACCAACTCATAAACCTTTGTGGGTTCATGGTCGAATTTCGACCACTGGGCGGTCACTAGTTTTAAATATATGTAAATAAATATAAATATCTTATAACATACACACACGGTCGTCTGTTCCTATGGTAAGCAAATTAATGCTCGTGTTATAGTTAACAGCCGACTTCTGTAGCCAATTTTTTTTTTTTTTTATACACACCGACACACTTTCCTACGAATAGTTAAAACCCTGAATTTAAAGGAAATTAACCAATTTTCTTAAATTCCTTTACATAAGACCCAGTGGCGTAGCGTGGGTTTTTGCCGCCCAGGGCCTACTGAAAATTTGCCGTCCCTAACAATTCATTTAATTTTTTTACCAAATTAGTTTAGCACTCTCATTGCAAGCAAAATTTTAATTATGTTCATTAACAGACTTGGTTCTCAATACTAGGTACTGTATTTTTATGTGTGTCACATATTGGACACGATTTGGATTTTCTTGCCATTTGAAAAATCATCGTGAAATGGTGATGATGAAAGATGAACTACTAGAATTGGGTAGTATATTAGTGTTAAAATTTCTAACTTAAGAAATTCGATATAAAATTATTTTTACTAATTTATATTAATGTAAAATTTATTAATAATTCATATAATTAATAGTAAGTAATATATTAGAAAATAAGTTTTCAAATGTGATATGTAAAAATGTATAATATTTGAAAATTATAATAAATATTACATAATCTAAATGCTAAATCACTGATGGCTTAGCCCGTTGGCGCAGTTTGCAGTGGCTCTGCTTTCTGCTCCGGGATATGTGGATTTGATTCTTGCCTCAGTCTGTGTGTAATATTTGTATCTATTTCGCCAACCCGCATTGGAGCAGCGTGGTGGATTAAGCTCTGATCTGTCTCCTACATGGGGAAAGAAGCCTATGCCCAGCTGTGGGACATTACACGCCGAAGCGACTTCTTACATCTATCTACTTTACTCTAGTAAAGAATGGATTTTTTGCTTGTTTGTAATGAATAAACTCAAAACTACTTAATTCTAGTAGAGTTTTTTTCTACTAGAATAAAGTACCTAGTTTTGTTAAGTAACATAGTAGCTAGCCAAAGCTCATGTGTACTGGAAGTAGTCAGGGGCAGTTCTGGTCTCGCAGGCGTCCATGTGCCTTAATAAAATTGCGTGCGTCCAAAGTACACATATCAGAAGTGAAACTTCTTTGGCAAACTAATTAAAAAAAGTAATTTAAAATACTTACAAAAAAAAACTAGTTAAAAAAAAGCGGTTACCCATCCAAGTACTGACCGTCATGACGCTGCCACGTTACCGGTCGCTAAAATTTTACCGCTCGTGTGCCTAAAGAAGTTTCACTTGAAAATGTCATTAAAAGATTAATTTGCGTTTGCAGAAACAATATCCGCGCAAAGCTACGGTCAGCGGCTATGCTATTAAAACTAATTTCGAAATACGCAGTGATATAGTAGAAAGCGGACCGGTTTGCCGTCTGTAACACAACCGGTACCGCACTCATCCCGAGTCTTAACTATAACGATACTAACACACGCCATCTGTCTTTGCTCGTTTAATTAATGATACTATACTCGTATATAGGTACGGTTAACTTCGTATCACCTACGTAATTATATTTGTGAAAAATATACACAAAACACTTTCTGAACGCAACTATAAATATTTGACAACCAATTGACAACGTTTTTGACAAAAGACATTAAATTTCCCCGCTAGGAACATTTTGTATTGGAAAATTAAATCATCGTTTTTACTATTTTCCGTTATTTATTATTTATGTTTCTCACCGTTTAAACCTTCCATAAACTTCCACAAATAATTCAAGATCAAAATTAGCCAAATCGGTCCAACCATTCTCGAGTTTTAGCGAGACTAACGAACAGCAAATGATTTTTATATATGTAGATATATTTATTGATAGTATCTTAGTCTGGATTAAGTTCCAATCTTTCTCCTATATGCAGAATGAAGCTTATGCCCAGTAAAATAAGTTTAACTGAGGTAGGGCAAAGCAAAAAATATCCTACTTAAAATATGGAGCAGCCCGACTGAGGAAGTAGCTTGACCTTACAGAAGATCACAGTTAAATAATACTGCTTTCAATCAGTGTTGTGTTGCTGCCACTTAGGTGACCAGAGCTCCTGAGGGGAATGGGGGTAGCGTCAACAACACATTTGCGATGCTTCTGGTGTTGCAGGTGTCTATGTGCTACGGTAATCGCTTACCACCAGGTGAGCCGTACGCTTGTTTGTTGAAATAGTTGTATAAAAAAGTAGGCTTGATTTCAAATATATTAATCTACTAGCTTTAAGAAAAACAAGATACCCAATCATTACATGCCATTTGATGATGATCAATCAAACGGTGTGCGACCAACTGACACACAAACCTGACGCAATTATGTGTTAATACAAATCGTGATCGCCCAGTAGACTAATTAATAACACGGTTCGAATCTGTGCTGGTATAGTTTTTGAGATAAACTTGTAGTGTCTGACGAGGCGTTAGCGCAACGGTCACAGCACTGGTTTGTGGTTCAGGGTTCGATCTCTGCACATGACAAACATTTGTATTGGCTATACAGATGTTTGCCATGGTCTGGGTGTTTGTGCAGTCCTTGTGGGTCTCCCCACCGTGCCTCGGGGAGCACGTTAAGCCGTCGGTCTCGGTTGTTATAATGTACGCCTGATAGCGATCGTTACTCATAGTAGGGAATATATCCGCCAACCCGTATTGGAGCAGCGTGGTGGATTAAGCTCTGATCCTTCTCCTAAATGGGGAAAGAGGCTTATGCCCAGCTGTGGGATATTATAGGCTGAATCGTGATCGTGATTAAAAGGAAAAAGTTAGCCGAATTGGTCCAGTCATTCACGAGTTTTGCACTTAGCTACACATCTAGTGATTAACTTCTCAATAATATCAATATCCAATGTAACGCTCGAACAACGCCAGCTCCAGTTGGACGAGATTCCTTATATTCTTGTTACTGGGAACATACTATTTGTGCCAATAACTGTGGGAAAAATGGGGGCAGTGTCCCCCAATCAAGTGTTAATGCAAGTTCAGCTTTTGGTCATTTTGGTGACTTATTGTGACCACTTTTGTGTTCTAGGTAAGTAAATGATATAGACACACGATAAAAATGTCTATTCTATTGTAATTTTTATTATAAACTAGCTGCCCGGACAGACTTCGTTCTGTCTGTTATGTTTTCTTTTTTTTTTTTTTTGTATAAAAACCTTCCGTGGGATTTAAGGAACATACAACATCAAAAAAATAGCCGAATTGGTCGAACCATTCTCCAGTTATGCGCTTAGCAACATTCATTCTTATATGTATAGATAAGTGCTTTCGAATCCTTGTTGAATCACTACATATTATAAAACAAAGTCTCTTCCCGCTGTCTGTCTGTATATATGCTTAGATCTTTAAAACTACACAACGGATTTTGATGCGGTTTCCTTTAGTAAATAGAGTGATTCCAGAGGGAGGTTTATATGTATAATACATGCGTAATATAGTAGAGGAACACTGATAGTTTTAAAGTTTTCTAATGTGATGTCGTAAATAAACACATTTTTTGCGCTTAGATTGCAAATATTTATTTTATACTTTATATTTAGTAGGTACCTATCAGCATTGCACCCGTGCCAAGCTGGAGTGGGTCGCTAGTATAAAATAATTTATGATTTGATTTAATTGACTAGTCGTTTATTTGTCTAAGGAAAGGCGTTTTTTACAAAAAATTGATTACATACAATTGTACACTTCTCTCATCGCCAAACTCGAAAGAAACTTGAAAGAAACTAATTCGGTACTAGATTTGAACTTCACCTAAGAAGTCTATTTGAATAAACAAACTTTTAATTTAGCTTTCCGAAACTATTTACCAGATTGTGGATTGTTATTTAACTGTGGTATTGTATTGTGTAATGTTCTGGGAACGCCCAAGAAAGTACCCAACTAATTTTGTACCCCACGTGCAAAGCCGGTAGCCAGGGCTGGTCGTTAGTAGCTAGTAAAAAAAACAAATTTTACTTGCATAACATTGCGCATATTTGAGTATGTTCCGCGCATGCGTAGTAGCCGAGAGCAATTAAGCTAGTATGAAAATGCTTTTACTTTCTTTAAATTAGAAATAAATTGTCATAAATTATAGGTACACGAAAGACAAGTACGCACTGGTAAATGTTATGTAAAACATGTAACTTCAACTTTCGTCTTCGTAGTCGGATAAATGATTGTCGTAATGTCTAAATAATTACGTAATTTTATGCGTCTGTTACATATATTTTATTAATGGTGCCGACTTCCGTATAATTATTATGAGTTTTATTTTGACTAGATCATTCATCCGGTTTTGTCTGATTTAGAGTTTACGTAACGATGTAGGTCATTGGCTTCTTAATATTTGTGTAAAATGTTTCTGGATTCCAGAAGATTCTTCTGTGTTAAGAAAATACATAATACATTTTGCTTTTAGTGGGAAGTGAACCTCAACCAACTCACTGAAAAAAAGAGTTATCGAAATCGGTCCACGCACTCTAACGTTCTGATGTAACATACATAAAAAATACAGCCGAATTGAGAACCTCCTCCTTTTTTGGAAGTGTTTAATAATTTATTTGATTTTTGTAAAAACTATACATATTATGTAAACTACTACGAGTCCTTCCTAAGAGTACCAGGGACTTATAACCACACATACATATACCTTTACTGAGGTAGGGCACAGCAGGAAATTTTCTGCTCAAAATTGGAGCAGCCCGACTGGGGTAGTATCTCGACCTTACAGAAGACCACCGCTAAATAATACTGTTTTCAAGCAGTATTGTGTTACTGTTGGTGAGTAAGGTGACCAGAGCTCCTGGGGGGGATTGGGGATAGGGTCGGCAACGCGCTTGCGATGCTTCTGGTGTTGCAGGCGTCTATAGGCTACGGACCTACGGTAGTCGCTTACCATCAGGTGAGCCCGTGAGCCGTACGCTTGTTTGTCGACTTAGTAACATCAAAAAAAACATATCTATTTGCAATAGATGATTAAAAACACTATAAATACAGATTCTTACACAAATATTCTTAAATTTTAAAGTATAATTAACAGAGCTTAAAGTAATTAGTTTTTTATTCAAACAAAGACAATGATTATAAGCTACGGTACATTTCAAATCCACGCTCTTTACAAAGTGTTAATTATTAACGAACGCGCCATGGCCCCGCTACGTTCACTTTCGCCATGACCAGGCCGTGAAATTAAATGTCGTGGTGTTGGCAGCGTGTATTCTAATCTTCCCCACGTAAAAGATTTATTTAATTTTGTAAGGGTATTTTTGATGAAGTTGTTCTGTATGTTGTAAATTGATGATACCGTCACGCGACATGATTACTTGAATTGTGACTGATGGTAAGCGACTACCGTAGTCTATAGACGACTACGGTACCTACGGTTCTGGTGTTGCAGGCTTGTAGACGCCTGCAACACCAGAAATATCGCAAACGTGTTGCCGACTCCAATCCCCCAGGAGATCCTGGTCACCTTACTAACAACACGAACACAATACTGCTTGAAAGCAGTATCCTGTTTATTTAGCTGTGATCTTCTGTGGGGTCTCGGTAATTCCCCAGACGGGCTGCTCCAGATTTTGAGCAGGATATAAATATTAATAAATAAATAATAAATAAATATATACACAATACACACACGGTCGTCTGTTCCTAAAGTAAGCAACCTAATGCTTGTGTTATAGGTAACAGCCGACTGGTATTGCTACATTTATATTATTTTTTTCGATAAACATATCTACTTATAAATAATACATATATACATATATAAATAAATATATACATTACACCCAGACTCGGGGTGGGAATCGAACCCACAACCCCCGGAGCAGAAAGCGGGGTCACTACAAACTGCGCCAACGGGCTAGTCGATATAATATCCTGCTGTGCCCTACCTCAGTTAAAAAGTGAATATAGAATGAAATAAACATAATAAATATATACAGCGAGGCGATTATATAGATCGTTAAAACTTTTGTTTTCGTTTGCAACAGTCGATTGGGTAACGACTTCACTCACCGTTTATTGCAATTTAATGTCTGCCCGTTGATGAATGGGTTTCGGTTATTACGTTGTAATTGTCGATTCTTCTCAGCGGTATCTTTATTACGAATCGGCGGTAGCTTCACTTTTAAGTTTAGTTTATTTATTTAAGACTAGCTGTGCCTGCGACTTCGTCCGCGTGGAATTAGTGACATTGGAAAGCATTTTTTGGATATATATCTTTTGGTTTATTTTGGACATCAGAATAGCTCTAATATTTTGTCTTTGTATGACAAATACATCGGTGTCAAGTTACTTTTATCGGTCCCGAAGGTCAGGTGAGTCAGGTCATTGGACAATAAGGTTAGGAGCAAGTGGGTATGTCTTAGAAAGGTTGCGAATTAGTCTTTACCACTAATAAAGGTGATTTGTTTCTCTGTTCGCTTGTATCTCAGGAAATGTTATTTATATATTTGAAGCTGTGAAGGTGATATTTATCTGTTTATTCGCTCATATCTAAGGAGTCAATTTGGAAGACTTTTCTGTAGGACTACACAGAATGATTGTTAATATTAAAAGCCGTATACATTTTTTTATGAAACTAGATCACGCGGCGAACTTCATTCCGACATATTTTTAACAGACTTCTAAAAAAGGAGGAGGTTTACTGGGTGTACCGATTATGATGATTCTTGTTTTAATCGAAAGCTGATGTTTGTCTTGTAGTCCCAATTAAATTGGATCCCAATAATTAATCGAGATCTGATGACTACTTTTTGAGTAATCTTTGATAACGCATATTTACTCGTCTACTTACGTTGTATTACTTGTCGATGTAATTGAAGTCGGTTTTTTTTTTTCGTTTACGAGCAAACACAATTATTTAAACTGCAGGCAAACTCACGGGTACAGCTAGTATAGCAGGTTGCGTTCTGAATTTCTCCGGCGTGCAGTGAAACCGTACAGCTTTAATCTTTAAAGAAAGCTAAAGTCAATTGGCGTTAAAATGGTACTGTCGCTTTTCACGTCTCTATTTTGTCAACTACCTACGTTGTGTATTACTTGTCTACGTCTATTGAAGTCGGTTTTTTGAAGTGAAACTTCTTTAGGCGCATGGGGGGTAAAATTTGAGCGACCGGTAACGCGGCAGCGTCACGACGCGCGACGTTCAGTACTCGGATGGGTGACCGCCTTTTTTTTTAACTAGTTTTTTTTGTATTTTACATTCACTTTTTTAATTAGTTTTTTGAATTAGTTTGCCAAAGAAGTTTCACTTCTGACATGTGTACTTTTTTTGTATGCGAGATAACAAAATTATGTTTACTAGTGGTCGCTCAGTGGTCGAAATTCAAGCATAAAATTAATTCATCATCTATACTAATATAATAAAGCTGAAGAGTTTGTTTGTTTGTTTGATTGTTTGTTTGTTTGTTTGTTTGTTTGAACGCGCTAATCTCAGGATCTACTGGTCCGATTTGAAAAATTCTTTCAGTGTTATATAGCTCATTTACCGAGGAAGGCTATAGGCTATATAATTATCATCACGCAAAGAACAACAGGAGCGGAGTCCACGCCGACGAAGTCGCGCGCAGAAGCTAGTTTCATCTATAATCTATTCTCAATTTGACCACAGACTTTAACAATTAACAAAAGAATATACTCGTATATGCGTGCGTGTGTCAAACACATGGTACTTAGTGTGTGTATTTTTTTTTAAATTCATTTAATGTATTTTTTATACGTAATAAAAAATATATTAGCATTCTGCACTCCTTCTCTATATAAACTATAAGTGTGCGAAATTTCATACTCTTCCGTCTGCGCGATTTTCGTAAAAAGGGGTAGGTACAAAGTTTTTGCTTCACGTATTAATAATTAATATATAGATAGATGTCTAGTTGTAAAATATCTCGGTGTTTGCGGAACTATAACGTCTCATTCACATCTCGTTCACGCATCGATGAATCGACGCCGACGTTCAGCATCATTGATCTTCGACCAGCGGTAGATGTCGAACTGTTGTTTAACCGATCGCCAGTAAAGGAGGGTTATGTGTTTGACCATTTTGTATCATATTGTGAGACTATTTTGCCTATCAAAATCGACTTTTTGAAGTGAAGCTTTTTTAGGCGCATGGGGGGTAAAATTCGAACGACCGGTAACGCGGCAGCGTCATGACGTTCAGTACTTGGATGGGTGACCGCCTGGGATTAACGCGTGACTTTGGCTTTTTTTCAATTAGTTTTTATTTTGTATTTTACATTAGTTTTTTGAATTAGTTTTTTTTTAATTTGCCAAAGAAGTTTCACTTTTGACATGTATACTTTGTACGCACGCACACAATTTTTTTTTGTTTTAAATTGTTTGGTGTCATAAAACTAAAAATAAATTATTTATTTTGGACCGAATACTTGTAAAATTTATTAACCCGCAAAACTGTGTAAAGATGTAAAGAATTCTTAAATAATAGTAAGATTAGCTATGACATGATTGGATTGTTCAAAATTTGACTGAGAGGATGGTAGTACCTCGACCTCACAGAAGATCACAGCTAAATAATACTGCTCTCAAGCAGTGCTGTGTTCCCGTGATAAGGTGGACAGCTGGGGACCTGGGGACGGTCGGGGATAGGGGGGGCAACGCGCTTGCGATGCTTCTGGTGTTGCAGACGTCTATAAGCTACGGTAATCGCTTATCATCCAGACCGTACGCTTATTTGAAAACCTAATTGTATAAAAATTATACCACAAATGGATGCCAGGAAAAACAGTTTCCTCGATCGTGTGCAAACAGCTTAATGCAATAACCGTTTTTATATTTTTTTACCAACAATAACCGCGAACGGTAATGTGTTAACAGTTTGTTTTTGCGTCGTATAATAACGCTTATTTTTTATTACTCAACAGTTAAATCTTTGACACGGTAAATGTTAAAACTAATTTTGGTGTTTTTGCTTAACGGTGCGGAAACGTGATAATAGCTTCTTTCTATGTATCTATACTAAATATTACAAAGCTGAAGAGTTTGTTTGAACGCGCTAATTTCAGAAACTGCTGGTACGAATCGAAAAATTCTTTTTGTGTTGGATAGTCACTTTACCGAGGAAGGCTATATAGGCTATTTTTACCTCGAATAAACTGCGAGGAGCAGCAAATATTTCTAGCGGTTTTCGGAGTTGTGATCCTGAAGATCTAACTTAAAATCTGCTCTATGTTTATATCGATACACCCTCTAAAATTGAAGTTCATCATCATCATCACTTCAGCCTATCGCAGTCCACTGCTGGACATAGGTCTGCCCAAGTTGGCGCCAAAAACGGCGGGAACTCATGTTTTGCCCATAGTCACCACGCTGGGCAGGCGGGTTGGTGACCGCAGGGCTGGCGCCGTCGCACCGAAGATGCTGTCGCCCGTCTTCGGCCCGTGTATTTCAAAGCCAGCAGTTGGATGGTTATCTCGCCATCATCGGTCGGCTTTTTAAGTTCCAAGGTGGTAGTGGAACTGTGTTATCCCTTAGCCGCCTCTTAAGACACCCACGGGAAGAGAGGGGGTGGCTACATTCTTTACTGCTATAACCACACAGCACGTTTAGTATTTTTTTATTTAAATACTGGTATTTGGTAACAACCGCAACAAAATATCGCTCTGGTGTAGTGGTTGCGTGTCGTCGTCTAAAACAACGGTTTGCGGGTTCGATTCCCGCTCGGTATGGATGTTATCGTACAGAGGATCACAGCTAAATAATACTGCTTTTAAGCAGTGTTGTGTTTTTGTTGGTGAGTAAGGTGACCAGAGCTCCTTGGGGGTGGTTAAGGGTTCTTACGGTGTTGCAGTCGTCTATAGGTTACAATAACCGCTAACCATCAGGTGGTCACTATTGTTGCCACCACAGACCACAGAAATACTATAGACATGGTAAGGGGCGTGACGCGTGTTACCGAGCTTATGATCAGGCGATCATACTGTTAACAAACGCATCTCAGTCGTAGTACAGACGCGGGTGACGTATTTAGTGACTTAAAAAATATTAAAATGCCGTGTTGTGTAGTATTGTCGTGTCGACAAGGGAGCTAAGGTCTAAAAGTTACCCCAGGAATGATTTCCTTTCACATATAAGTAGTAATTTACTGTAATTATTAATATTTGGAAAAAAGCCAGTCATCTACAATGATTTTGACTTACAATTCATAATTGTGAGTTTGTGACAGTAACGATATACACTGCTGGCTAACCATTACCGATAGTCTGGGAACAACGCGCGTAACGCGCAATCTATTGCGCGGCTATAGTTACGCTCGCTACGCACTAATTCTTCGAGTACCAGGCGTCAGTGGCCCGCCATATTATCGACTTTACTAGTTGAGCAACGAATGCCTAATCCGTAGTTTATCGATAAATTGAATCTTTTTTTATTATAAAATAAATAATAAATAAATAAATAAATAATTCTTTATTTCGGGTATCAAATGACCCATAAAAAGCACAATTTTTACAATGAATAAAAGCAACTAAAATAAATAAAATAAATACAAGCAAAAATTTCTATGTCACAATTATTTTACAATTCAAATCAAACTAATAATAATAATAAATAATAGCAATAAACAAATAAACAATTAACAATAATTCATATTAAAGAAACTAAGACAACCTAATACAGCTTTCGATTTATAAAAGGTTTTTCGTTCGATGTTTATTATCACGTTTAAGACATAAGTATACTATATGTACAATTCGAATTTCATTTTTTATATCCATTTTTATTAGATTTAAAATTTTAATGAGTGAATGATTTTTAAAATTCACTTCACCGTGTCTTTCAGTTTATTTCATGCTTGGCTCCTACTGTTTCATCCCGATAGTTTTTCGTATATATTTTTTTTAACCCTCAGTTTCATATTGGTTTTAATAAATTTCTGACATTTGATTAGCATCCCAACAGTTTTATAGAAATACAGTCTACAGTAATAGGAAACTACCAGTTGACTATTAATGTGAGGTATTTAATGTGTAATCAGTGAACATAGATAATAATAATTATTGAATTTTATTGAAATAATACTCGTCCGTGTTACCATTTATCGATAAATCTGCAATGTTTATCGAAATGCCCACGGCCCTAGAGACTCATCTATGATTGTAGTAACGTGTAGCAATGCGTACACGCACACTACTTCGTAGCCAATTAGGGTTAAGATTTTAATGTTTTAAATTGTGTGCGAACTTTAATATAATTGTGTGGGTGTAAAAGTTGGCTACGCTGGTTCTGAAGCAAATAACGTTCGATGCCGTCTCCATATACTCCGTGGTTGCCACCATAACGGTATCAAAAGTAAAAGCTATAATCAGAATTTATTATCATGAAATTACATTTATTGCGTGTTCTAGTAATTACATAGTTTAGATTAAAACTAGCTGTGCCCGCGACTTTGTCCGTGTGGAATTTAACAAAAAATGTTATTGTTCAGTTCGTAGAGTTATAAAACAAATAAACTAAAATAAAAGTAGCTTAAGTTACTACTTTTTAAATCAGCTCCAAAGCAGCTTTAAATCGGTCCAGCCTTTTCAGAGATTAGCCGGAACAAATAGACAGACATACGAAAATTTTACAAAATGTTATTTTGGTATAGGTATGTACCGTGTATAGATCCATATGCATTTAGTAAAAGCTGTTATTTTAATACTACAAACAGACACAGACAAGAAAGAAGTCTTTATCATTTCTAAGAGATGGCGTTGTGGACTAAAACAAGAAAGTAGTCTTTATCATTTCTAAGAGATGGCGTTGTGGACTAAAACAAGAAAGTAGTCTTTATCATTTCTAAGAGATGGCGTTGTGGACTAAAACAAGAAAGTAGTCTTTATCATTTCTAAGAGATGGCGTTGTGGACTAAAACAAGAAAGTAGTCTTTATCATTTCTAAGAGATGGCGTTGTGGACTAAAACAAGAAAGTAGTCTTTATCATTTCTAAGAGATGGCGTTGTGGACTAAAACAAGAAAGTAGTCTTTATCATTTCTAAGAGATGGCGTTGTGGACTTATTGTCTAATTATTAAGAGGTAGGTTTTTTTGGAAGTAATTTAATACTCTAGCTTGAAGTATAACTTCTTACGTGCGTACATAAGTACACACACACTTTTTTTTTGTAATATTTGTAATAGTAATTACTTTATCATTCATCGTAAAAGTTGATAACGATACTGTCTACGTGTGTCTACGTGACGTATCTCATGTAATTAGCTCTGTATTGGTTACATTACGTTTTAGTGTTTGAAATCTATTGTACATTGTTTCGAACGAAAGAAAAGATTTGAGAGTATATGATAACATTGTGATGTGTAATAAAGGTTGATTGATTGATTGAGACAATTTTTTGAAGTGAAAACTTCTTTAGCGGCGTTGAGCACTTTTGTGGGATGGGTAAAAACTGTGAAACTCGCGTCAGGACACGTGGGCGTAAGACGGTTGGAGAGTATTGTTGTAACATCGAAATCGATTAATCGAACAATCGATTGTTTTCTTTCGATTGTCAATATTTAATAATTATTATTTAGTTATTAAACATATAATAATAATTAAGATATAATTAACTCTATATTTAATAAATATTTTAATAAATTATGAGTGTAGTTCACTCGAACGAAGTTGCGCGTCGACAGCAGTTCATTTATTACTAGCATTCCGCGATATTTAACAAAAATTTCAAAAAAAAATAAATTCTCTACAGTGAAAGAAATTTTCGAATCGGTTCAGTAGTTTCGGAGCCTATTCATTGCAAACAAACAAATAATCAAATCTTTCCTCTTTATAATCTACTAGCTTCTGCGCGCGACTTCGTCGGCGTGGACTCCGCTCCTATTGGTCTTAGCGTGATGACACATAGCCTATAGCCTTCCTCGATAAATGGGCTATCTAACACCGAAAGAATTTTTCAAATCGGACCAGTAGATCGTGAGATTAGCGCGTTCAAACAAACAAACAATACTAATATAATAAAGCTGAAGAGTTTGTTTGTTTGATTGTTTGTCTGTTTGTTTGTTTGAACGCGCTAATCTCAGTATCTACTGGTCCGATTTGAAAAATTATTTCAGTGTTAGATAGCCCATTTATCGAGGAAGGCTATAGGCTATATATCATCACGCTAAGACCAATAGGAGCGGAGTCCACGCCGACGAAGTCGCGCGCAGAAGCTAGTATTAAAGTATAGATGATATAATATTTTATTTCGTCGTTTGATTGTTGTCACAGATGAAAGGGGCATTGTTTTATAATATTGTTTAGTCAACCTGTCCGCCTAGACGTTACGTCAGCGATTGTTTAAGGAAACGAGAGCTTATCGCATCAGTGAAGCGATAGAGGTTGCAGTTGCAACTGCGACGCGATATTGCAGCTATTTGTTTTTAATTGTTACTTAATTTACGTTTGTATTTTTTTAAGTGAAACTTCTTTTGGCTCATGTAAAATTTGAGCGACCGCTAACGCGGCAGCGTCAGGGACGGTCAGTACTTGGATGGGTGATCGCTCGGGAACACCACTTGATGTTGGCTTTTTGTTTTTTTTTTTTGCAATTAGTTTGCCAAAGAAGTTTCACTTTTGACATGTGTACTTTGTACGCACGCAATTTTTTTCGTTTGCGAGCAAACACAATAATTGTTAATGCCCATCCATTTAGAAGTGTGAGAGTTCTTTCTCTTATCAAACACTAGCGACCCGCTCCGGCTTCGCACGGGTGCAATGCTGATACTAAATATAAAACAAATATTTGCAATCTAAGCGCAAAAAATGTGTTTATGTACGACATCACATTAGAAAACTCTAAAACTATCAGTGTTCCTCTACTATATTATGAATGTATTATACATATAAACCTTCCTCTGGAATCACTCTATTTACTAAAGAAAACCGCATCAAAATCCGTTGCGTAGTTCTAAAGATCTAAGCATATATACAGACAGACAGAGGGAAGAGACTTTGTTTTATAATATGTAGTGAAGCACATAATTATGAGACACATATCGTTCGTAGAATAACACTTTTTTTTATGTAACTAGTTTGGCAAACAAGCGTACGGCTCACCTGATGGTAAGACCGTAGCCTATAGACGCCTGCAACACCAGAAGCATCGCAAGCGCGTTGCCGACCCTATCCCCAATCCCCCCCAGGAGCTCTGGTCACCTTACTCACCAACAGGAACACAATACTGCTTGAAAACAGTATTATTTAGCTGTGATCTTCTGTAAGGTCGAGGTACTCCAGTCGGGCTGCTCCATATTTTGAGCAGGAAATTTCCTGCTGTGCCCTACCTCAGTTAAACTGAAATATGATTAAAAACCGTTCCATTTCACAAACTTCTTGGCAACTTCAAAACGTCTAAGAGGTTACAAGGGCTACCGCTACCATGCAGTGTTCTTAGGGCAGACACTTCGAATGCGAGGTGCTGTGTCGCCGGATGTGAGCGTCTTGAGGAGTTGGAGAGTGTCTTGAATTGAGACATACACGTTTCGCTTTGAAAGTCAGCAATACAGAGTTTATTATGGACTTTAATGTATAGAACACAAATTAAAATAATAATTTTAGTCAAGTAAGCTTAAAAAGCACTTTTAAATCGTCATTAGTAATGACGATTTAAAAGTGCTGAAATTTTTTTATGTAATGACTCATTACATAAAAAAAATTTCATTCAAATTTCTACTAATCAATTAATTTCTTTAACGTATAGTTTTACGGAAAATTAATTATTTATGCTTATTCTTTTGCTTATTTTTATTATAGTCCAGTCAAATTATGAAATAAAAAAACATTAAATCTGCTTAATTTTACGAATTCTTTGATATATTTTCAATGAATGAATGTGTGAAACAGTTTTCATTATTTAATGTTTTAATGTTTTTTTTTAACCCATTTTCAACCGTAATTTGACTGGACTATTATATCACTCTATATATTAATACGTGAAGCAAAAACTTTGTAGGTACCCCTTTTTACGGAAATTGCGCGGACGCCGGACGGAGGAGTATGAAATTTCGCACACTTAGGGCGCCTTCGCGACAAATTTGAAGGCGCCGCGCTGCTGTCGCGCGTTGTTATTTACATACATTTACAACGTCGCGCGTCAGCAGCGCTGCAGACGCGCTGCCGCCGCGCGGCTAATTTGAAGGCGCCCTTATAGTTTATATAGAGGAGTGCTGAATGCTAATATTTTGTTAAAATTATGCATAAAAATACATTAAATCAATAAAAAAACATTACACACACTACCGTGTATTTGACACACACACGCGTATAATTATATACTGTATAGGTACTCTTTTGTTTATTATTACAGAAGTAGGTATAGTCTTTGACAACAGAACCTTAATAATGCTTAAACTTTTTAAATTAATTATTGTAGAATTTCAACCACTGGGCGTCTACTAGTATCATATTAAATCATTAAAGTTCTCCGTTGTGTTGTTCAACGGTTATCAGAACATTAAATCCATCAATAATATATCTATAAAATTAACAAATGAGTGTCAACTAGCATTAATGAAGTAATAGCGCGTCTTTAAGTCTAGAATAATGCTAACAATCCTTATGGCTTAAAGGATAGCGCTAATCGGGATACGAGGTCATTGGCCTGCCATTGTACGGTCACCAGGAACTACGATTATGGTATGTTAATGGTATTGTCTCATATCTTATCTCATATATATTAATGGTATTGTCTCATTTATGATAAAGTAATGAAATTATGAATAGACCAGTTTTCTTTAAATAAATGTGTTTGATCGCAAACGAAAAAAAGATGACTTGAATTAACATCTACCAGTTATGTAAGATCTAACCTCGAACAAATTTAAATAAGACCACGCGACTGGCACAAGCTTTTGATTACAAAAAAGGGGGTGCTTTAGACCACACAACTGAAGTCAATTTTTTATAATATAACGAGTAAATACCACGATAGATTTTGATGATTTTTGCTGATATTTCGGACCAGTTACATGGCCCGTGGTCGATTCGATGGCCGAAATATCGGCAAAAATCATCAAAATCTATATCGTGGTATGTACTCGTTATATTATAAAAATTGACTATGTTTGAAAACCGCGAGTGTCTAAGTCTAAAAAACTGAAGTCAAGTTAGTTGCCCCTACAGTAATATACGAAACGTAAACTCTCTGTTTCTATCCTCACTAACTTATATCTCCCTCTCAACGACCGTTCGCCTCGCCAGATCGCAATCGCAACGCTCTCGTCACGAATTCATCAGCTTAGGGTGAGGACAAACGAGCGTAATTTTGCGAGTTGTCAGTCGCATAACTTCATTCGCGTAATTTCTGCTGCATTCGGTTTCATACAAAAGTTCAGTTCGTGTCACACGGCGACGCAAATTCAGTCAGAATTTCTGCTAGGCAGAATTTCTGCGACTAAATTTACGCGACCCAAAACTGACAAAATTACGCTCGTTTGTCCTCACCTTTACTTCCCAAGTCAATCGTGCGGAAAGAAGTTTTACTTCAAAAAGAATTGTCATATATAGGTACAGATAAAAAATACAATTGAATTGAGAACCTCCTTTTGTTGAAGTCGTTTAAAAACCTTTGAAATATATTTTGTTGTCCTATAACTTCTGTCACCACCCCATTTGATACTAATCGTACTTAGGGATCTTTGGGTTTTTCGCTTCCAAGCAATTACATACCTCATGCGGCATTTCCATGAGTATCGATTCTGTATGTACTTGTAATTAACACGAATAGCATAGCGTTTTCTTTGTTCTATGACGTTTCCTTTTGAAGTGAAACTTCTTTAGAATCGTTGTGATTTCAAACCGGAAGGCAACAACAGGGAAGGTCGAGCCGAAGGCGGGCCGCGCTGCAAGCCGCTAATTTTAAATTGTTTTTTTTTTTTTTATTAGTTTGCCAAAGAAGTTTCACTTCTATCGTGTGTGAATCGCACACACACCTTTTTTTATACAGCTTTGTGCAAGCGCTTTTTTTTTGTTCTATGACGTTTCCTTTTTTTATACAACTATGTCGGCAAACAAGCATACGGCTCACCTGATAGTAAGCGATTACCGTAGCCCATAGACGTCTGCAACACCAGAAACATCGCACTTGCGCGTTGTTAACCCTAACCCCTATCCTCGTCTAAGCAGTCACCGTAATCTATACTAATATATAAAGCTGAAGAGTTTGTTTGTTTGGTTGTTTGTTTGTTTGTTTGTTTGAACGCGGTAATCTCTGGAACTACTGGGCCGATTTGAAAAATTCTTTCACTGTTAGATAGCCCATTTATCGAGGAAGGCTATAGGCTATGTATAGTCACGCTAAGACCAATAAAAGCGGAGTCCACGCCGACGAAGTCGCGCGCAGAAGCTAGTATTATATAAAAGCAGTATTATTAAGCTGTGATTTTATTTTAAATTTTTACTAGATACAGGAACACAACACTGCTTGCAAGCAGTATTACTCATATTTAGCTGTGATCTTCTGCAAGGTCGAGGGTACTACCCCAGTCGGGCTTGTTATAAATCCTTCTGTTTCCTAATTATATTCAAGCTTAAGATAGCCAATAATGTCTTAACACTTCAACAGATCTATATTAATTAAAATGTATCGCTCAGATGTTACACATACTAACTATATATTTATAGGCCGAGCGAATATAGCTTGCGAACTTCTCCTACATGAGGAAAAGAGACCTATGCAGTACTATTTACTAATCTGTGTGTGCCTATGCTCAGCAGCGGGATATTACAGGCTGAAGCGCATAGCTGACGAACGACTTCGCCGAATTGGATAATTATTTCTTTATTAACTGACTTGAAAAGAAAGAGGTTCTCAAATTGACTGTATTTTTTTTGTCTTACTTTAGATATGTAGGTATCTCTATTGTATTTACGGTTTATATGTATAATACATGATTAATATAGTAGAGTAACACTGATAGTTTTTGCAACCGTGCGAAGCCGGGGCGTGTCGCTAGTTAAATAATAAATGTCTTAATTAACTGTATGAACATAAATTAATGTTCTAAGATTTTTGAACTTGCAATGTCATGTACGGTAAATGTACGTAATAGATATACAGTTAAAATTACACTACAAGACTGGTAACGGTATACTATTGAATTTGTTTAGTGGGATCAAGTATGTATTAGTTTCATTATCGAATTCTGGTTTTTAAATTCACATGTCACTGTGTTGTTTTTGACACTTGATTTTTGTATCTATCGAGCAAACTGTCATTTTAGGGTTGCCATTGCTTTTGTCGCAATATACCCGAAATTATATTGCAGTGGTGCGGAAAGCTATCTCATCTCAAAGCTAGAGGTTTCTAAGTTTGATTTCCGTTCGGAGTATCTGTATCTGTCATCATCACATCATCATCACATCAGCCTATCGCAGTCCACTGCTGGACATAGGCCTCCCCGAGTCCGCGCCAGACATCCCGGTTTTCCGCAATCCTCATCCAGCCTACGCCGGCAATCTTATGTAGATCGTCGGTCCAACGGGCCGGAGGACGTCCCACACTGCGTTTGCCAATATAATCTGTATCTGTAGTAATATTCATTTCTGTTGTGGATGTACGTATGTTTTTGTTGGTCTCTCGACAGTGCATCAGAAAGCGCGTGAAGCCGTTGATACCGGTTGTTATCATAGACATCTAATAGCGATCATTATTAATAGTACAGAAATTATCCTATAAAATCTGCAGTTAGTGGATGCAGCTCCAACTTTTCTCCTTTATAAAGAGAATGCTTTTGACCAGCGCTGAGATGTATACAGAATGATTCAGTTCAAAATCTAAAATTGCTATTTATCATTGATTTAATTAATTAACTATAGTTACAGTAAAGCTACCACCGATTCAGAATGTAGATTCTGCACAGAAGAATCGGCAAGAAACTCTGCAGTTACCCTTGTAAAAAATGTGTTTTCTTATAATAGTTAAGTGTATCGACCTTTAGCGCTTATGATAAAATCATCTCTGTTATATTTGACTTGTTTTGAGGTCACGGGCGTCCTTAGAATTTATAAATTCATAAATCTCTAGATATGTCTCTGCGTGGGTTCGGAATTACAAGGGAATCCGGTGGCAAATTGATGATAAGAGTTTAGTCTTACGTTCAAGTTTATTGTTTATTTTGTCAAGGTTTTGTTTGTTTGTATATAATTATAAATATATGTATTAATATTTTTATATATTTGGTTACAGCACTGGCTCTTGCAATGACGATCATTTACCACATATCTTACACTCGCTGTTGCCCAAAATTTCGTTTCCACATAATTTTAAGTTTTTTTTTTTTTTTTGAAAAAGATATTTAACACACACAGTCTTCTAAAAATAAATACACAATACGTTTATCTATACAAATAAATAAAGTTTGAGTGTCTGTTTGTAATATTAAAATAACCGCTTTTTACTAAATGCATATGGATCTATACACGGTACGGTACATATACCAAAATAAGATTTTTTTACAATTTTTGTCTGTCTGTCTGTTTGTTCCGTCTAATCTGAAACGGCTGGACTGATTTTGATGGGACTTTCACTGGCAGATAGCTGATGTAATAAGGTGTAACTTAGGCTACTTTTATTTTAGATTTTTTTTTTTATAACTGCGAACTGAACAATAACTTTTTTGTTAAATTCCATGCGGATGAAGTCGTAGGCAAAGCAGCTAGTAAATAATATATTCAGACAGTCACTGCTAACTACGCCAACGGACCAGTCAAACAGCAGTAGTAGTTTATATCTTTCATTCTGAGCAAATGTTGTTTCTTTTAATTCCCATCACTTGTATTAATCCAGTGTACTATTTACGTACTTATTTTGATGACTAATTGTTATTTAATGCTTCTAAATTTATGTAATTGGTTGACATATTAATTTGATATTAAAAAGTGTTCAACAGCTAGGGTAAGCTCGCATAATTCTGTGATAATTTGGATAATAGCAATAAAACCCAGGACAATCGTAATCAAAATGTTTTATTTTTTGTAGGAACTTTCTTCAGTCTTTTACTTACTATTTAAGCTAATAAACTCTTAGTTTTACAACAAAGAACTTGTTCTAACATGGCTTTATAAATCACACGTTCACTTACGTAATTTTGTGATAATCACTTTAATTCGGTGACAGCATTATCATAATACTGATATAACACAATTAGATGAGTCTTTCATATTTTTTATCACATAATTATAATTAGAATTAACTAAGTAGGACTAGAAATAAGTATTTATGGTTTTTTTTTTCAAACATAACAGTAATTAATATTATAGAACACACAGAATAGTTTAATTAATGTTTTTGACTTCAGCTTAGACGTTTCTGGAGTATTGTCCTTTCCCTCCATTTTTTCTGAAAATAATACAACTCACTTAATTATGTGATAATAAAAATAACGACTCAGATAAATATTAATTTAAGTTGTTCAAATAACTTTCTACACTTTTTATTAATTTTACTTTACTTATCTTTCCCATTTATTCGTAATAAAAGCATTAATTAACATAGAAAATAACGTGCGAGCTACTTTACCTTGTTTAATTCGGTGATTTGTTTTTCAATTTAAATCCAAAAAATCGTTATTTTTGAGACTCCGTACGTAAGGTATTATCCGAATACTGTTCAAGTTAAACTAAATCCGTAACTGGTAGTAACAAGTAAACACTATTATCCACAAATAGTCAAATTTTCAGCTAAAAACAACAACGTTTTCCACTAGAAAGTAATTAATTTAAAAGAGCACAACAACAAGTGGCCGGCGAATAAGAAAAAATGGCGACTGGGAGAAAATACGCGGCACTGTTGCTTTCTCTTTCACGCAACGATGACAAAACTTTGCATACGAAAAGAGGGTTTATATCCCGGTTTTAAGGTTTTATTTCTAATAGTGTATTTTACTCATGTAAAAAGATACGAGCTTCGGAACTTGTTATCACAGAATTAAATGAGTCCCATAATTATGCGAGTTTACCCTACAGCGTATTTTGTAGGTTCTAGATTGTTTTTATGATACGATTGTGCGTTTAGTGATTTAGTATTTCATGCAATATATGGCTAAATAATATATTGTGATTGATGGTTTTGTAAAATGAGTAACCGCGGAGTTTCTTGCCGATTCTTCTCTGCAGAATCATTTCCAATCGGTTATAGCTTCAATTTTGACAAGAATTAATTCGCTTCAGCCTGTAATATCACACTGCTGGGCATAGACCTCTTTCCCAATGTAGGAGAAGGATCAGAGCTTAACCCACTATTCAACGAATTAATTAGTTAAAACAAATATAATTTTAATTTCTAAAATGACAATTCTAAATTGCTTTTAAAGCCTACTTAAATAAAGGAATTCTTTTCTTTCTAATTATTATACTTATTCTTCCAAAAAACATCTTCGTTGATCATGGTTTGCTATTTGTTTGCCTACTTTTAAAAGACTTGTTATAACTATAAAAAACTAATGCATACATATTTCATACTCGTAATCAATTGGATTCTAACCATCTGCAGTTAATAGAACATTAGATAAGTTCAAAAAAAAATGAATAAAGTTGTATCATTTGTTTAATAACTATAAGTATCTGTCCTTAAGTATATTCCCTCAAAGTTCATATTCACGCGACCTTGAAGCATCCTCATCGAGAATCATCCCACAGACAATTACACGATTGCGTCATTACGAACGTTTGTCAAGCATATGTGTTCAACATACCGATGCATACGATATACGCTCTATTATATGATAAACGTAATCTTTATTTATTATTTATTTAACAATTTATACGTACAGAATTATACGAAACTAGTGACCCGCCCCGGCTTCGCACGGGTGCAATGCTGATAATAAATACTATCTACAACAAAAGATACGTTACAAACCTCCAAAATTATCAGTGTTTCTCTAACATATTATACATATAAACCTTCCTCTTGAATCACTCTACCTATAAAAAAAAAACTGCATCAAAATCCGTTGGATAGTTTTAAAGATCTAAGCATACATACGGACAGACAGACGGTAAGCGACTTTGTTTTAGTAGTGATATTCGTCATTGAAACTTACTTATAAAGGTCGAGTTCGTCCCTAGAAGCCATTTCTTACAGCACATCTGAAAAGGAACTGCTTACAGAAAGAAATTAATATAAAATTCAACCGATTGCTGCGGTCATGCGTAGGTCCTCAAAAATAATATAAGAGTACCGAGTTCGAGAGAGAAAAATGCCTAGTGTCTAGGGACTTTTTAATGAATGTAATCTACATTCAAAAGATTTTACGATTCCAATGAAAATTTTCAAAAGAATAATCTAAACATCTCAATAATAATAACGTAACACATTTTCCCTTTTCTGTCTAACTGTAACATTATTCATAATACTCATATGATATGACATAATTATCACATTAGTTGTAAAATTTTCACATTCGACGTCTATTACCTGTTATCTGAATACTTGCATTTGTTCATTTTGTAAAACAAAAGAGGAAACGATGTTGAAAGTTTTCTCGATATTCGAGACATCTGTTTCCGTATTTTATGTAAATAAATAATAAAACTTCACAACGTATTCGAATATTGGTTGTCGCTTACGACTTTATATTTTTCGTAAATTATTTTCGATTCATTTTTGTACTTAGTATTTGTCTTATACATATTAGGAATAGCTTTTTTGTTTAATAAAACGTGTTGTTTATTGCTTTTTGTTTTAATAATAAAAATAAGATTTATTTCAATAAACATTTTAACAAGTCGTATCTATTACATTTAAATACAATAATTTTAGTTAAAGAACTGTAATGAAATGACGCAAGAAATAAAGGCTTTATTACAAAAAAAAAAATATATAAAAAATATTGGGTTCAAAATGAACATCCTGTATGGATTATTAGTACCTATAATCTGTGTTAAGAATGATCGGCCAACCTCCCCTATGATACAATACATAATTTTGGCACAAGTTTTATATGGAGGGGTAGACATATTCACAACAAAATCAATCATTCAAAACCAATCAAGCATATGAGATGCTGTATATGAAATTAAGTATGTATTTATAAATGTACGATTATAACACCTTACATAGGGGCCTATAATATCTTTTTTTTATTACATAAGCATATGGTAAAAAAGATAATAATTATGCTTCAATTTTTTTATTACTTAATTGACTTAAGTTTAATTTACTTAATTGACGTAAGTTTAATTTGTAAGTTCAATTTTATCTACATTTTTATCAACTAAATTGCAATAAATAAATAAAATATTTATTAACGGCAACATTATCGGTAAGTCATTGATTGCAAATTAGCTTGCTTTCGAACGGCGACGGATATCGAACCTGTTTTCTTAATTATTTCATTTCCT
The DNA here is from genome assembly GCA_905220545.2 of Melitaea athalia. Lineage (NCBI taxonomy): Eukaryota > Metazoa > Arthropoda > Insecta > Lepidoptera > Nymphalidae > Melitaea > Melitaea athalia. The sequence continues at coordinate 1,794,793 of HG992206.1, forward strand.
CTACCGAGGCCTCGAGACACTCATACGTCCTTTACATTACTGGTTTTGTTGTTTATATTTATAAAAATGAATAATTAATCCCTTGATTAATTTACTTTTAACCGACTTAAAAAAGTAGCTTATTCAATGTCAGTGTTACTGTATTTTTTCTGTTAAAAAAAACTACAAACTTAAAAATTACTTAAGCCATCCCTAATAATGTTTATCTTGTCGATGTATATGAACTTTTTTTGTGAAAAAAATATACCTAATAAAAAAAAACGAGTGTGCGTTAGACCACTCGACTGAACTAAAATTTTCGAAATATAACTCTCTCTTTCTATCTTCACTAACTATATATCTCCCTCTCAACTTCCGTTCGCTTCGCCCGATCAAACTTTTCGTAACGCTCGTCACGCATTCACCAGCTTACTCCTCAAGTCACGCGTGCGTAAAGAAGTTTTACTTCAATAATAAAAGAAATTTAAGAGTTTTTGTTAATATAAACATCCATATTATTGTTATGCATTCTGTATTTATACTTATTGCTCTGTATTGATGTAGATGCCACTGGTAGATTCAATAAATTAATTAAAATAAAAGCCGGTTTAATTCGAAGCAAGATCGTTAGTTATTAACCGACTCCCAAAAAGGAGAAGGTTCTGGATTCGATTGTACTTTTTTTGACTTTTTAAAATATCTATCTATTCTGTCTTATCTTTATATCACCGTCAATTGTCAGCCCTTCGAAAAAAAAAAAATTGCTTCTCTTTCTTATTTCGTTTATTTTAAAAGATCTCTTAGAGGCTATCCGTATATTGCTAAAACAATCAATAACGCAATTTATGTTTTGTTTTGTAACGAAAATTAAATAATAAATCATTCAATATAAAAGTGACTCCACTTAATGTGGGTAAAAATCTATACTGGCGACACCGCCATCGACCGCTTTCGGGCAGATTGGCAGATTTGCTTCGCGGGGCGGAGGGGCGCGCTGCGCTGTCAAATCGAATTATGCCTCTGAGTTACGATTCACGTTAATTTCGTTGGAAAAAAGCTTTTTCGTGAATTAATTTGCTAAATATTAGCATTAAAAATCGATCGAACGACGTCGAAACACGAAGATATTCAATTCACGTCTGCGTATTCGACGCGTGTGTCCTTACGGCAAGCTATTTTCGTATATAGCACAGTAAATATTATTTTTCGTGTCGAAATCTGTTGATGCAGCTAGTCTTTTTTTACTTCTTCCTCAGTTGCAGTGTTATTCGAGCGTGAAGTTGCAAAATATTACGGAATGTAAACTTTTTGTGCCACAAAAGTCCCATTTATGTGCCAATAGAACATAATCGATACGCTTACGAAAATTGTTCTAAAATATTTACAGTGAAATGTGCAGTGATTGTGTATTTTTAAAGCAATAATTAAAGTTATTTGTATATAAGTGTAGTGTTGAATAATTATTCAAAATAGTCAAATGGCGGTTTTATTAAAATGTGCGATTGTTCCATGATGAGGAAGGTTTTCGGTGTATGCTCCGATGGTTGGCTGCTCTGCAGACAGAATGTGAGCGGCTAGTAGCTGCCTGTCTTATATTGTTGCCTGTATGTTGTTCGTCTTTCTTTTTTATTTATTTTGTAACCCCTTTTGATTTTTACCCCTTTTTTATAATCTACTAATATTATATAATATATTGTATTAATGTAAGGGATTTTTGAGGAGCTGGAGGGCAAAATTGCATGAGAAAACAAATTCTTGTTTTAAACAACCCACTTTGCCCACCAGAACCTCAAATGTTTTTTGAAAGATGTTGCATGTTTGAAATTAAGTAGCATCTGTCTTTTTGTTTCTGATATTAATTAACACATACTTAACATATTTTTATAAACATCTTCATCTTTATATTTTAAAAAAATTTTAATTTGAATAATCATTTTATTTTCTCGTATCATGAAATTAAAATATTTCGACATACCTAAGGTTTATTATACACACTTTAAAAACATCAAAAAAAAAATTCCATCAATCCATATTTTCGAAAAACTAACACAAAACGAAAATTCAAAGCATGAATTTAAAGTCAATTTAAAAATTGTGATATTGTAACATTAGATACCAAACTTAGCTAATGTGCTTAGCTAACTTGGTCACAATATGAAATTATTAAAACGGATAAGACTACACTGCTTATTAAAGTGTACTAATGACTCCAGGCAGGCTTTTTTTTCTTTTTTTTTTCAGTTTGTAACAAGTTGGGTGTGAGATTGTGTGATTCATGTGCTAAACAAATCTACATTAACTGCGCTTAAGCTTCTAATAAAATTATAACCATATGTTCCTAAGTTAGGCACATAAATGCCTGTGTTAGGACTGTTAGATAATTGCCTAATGATATAAATTTTTAATATATTTTTAGTTAGTCAGTCGGTAAGTTCAGTCTAATACAGTCCACTGCTATACATAGGCTTGCGAAAAACTGGGATGTCTGGCGCAAAGTTTGCCTAAAATCCTCATCCAGCCCACACCGGCAAACTTATGTAAATAAACCGTACGTTTCTTTCCTGCCTCTGGTATAAAAAACTTTCTTAGGTTTGCAAACCTAATAAAAATTTCTTACCACATAATATGTAAAAATATAAATTGGTTTGAATTTAGTAACAGTAAAATCACGGGAGATATGTCCCAAGGTATGAGGAAAAATCCATTAAATTGAACTAGTAAATGGAAGCTTCACGATTCAGCCTGTCAAATCCCACTGTTGGGCATAGGCCTCTTCCCCATGTAGGAGAAAGATCGGAGCTTAATCCACCACGCTGCTCCAATGCAGGTTGGCGGATATATTTCCTACTATGAGTAACGATCGCTATCAGGTGTACATGATAACAACCGGGACCGACGGCTTAACGTGCTCTCCGAGGCACGGTGGAGAGACCCGCAAGGACTGCACAAACACCCAGACCACGACAAACATCTGTATGGCCAATACAAATGTTGTCGTGTGCGGGGATTGAAAACGCAACCGCCCGCACAACAGCCAATCGCAATCGATCGAAATGTGACCTTCAGCTTCAGGAAGCTTCAAATTTATTACAATAATTAGTTAATCATTTTTACCATCAGGCTTAGGTAAGAGATAAGGGCTTAAAAATTTGTGTAGTTTGTACTTCTTTGTCAATATTAAAAGTTTTCTAAAGTTTACGCGAATTTCACTCATTATAATGAAACAACTTTTTCGGATTCACACAAATGGCAATAATGTTCACGACAGACAGCAACCAATGTCACTAGAGTCCTCCCGTGACCATGTTTACTGTAAAGTATCCATCGGCCATCTTAAAAACTTAATCGATAAAATCTGAAAAAGTTGTTTGATTATAATCACTATTAAGTGTTTGATACATTAAATTCTTATTGATGCAGTATACATACTGATTTCATGTTTGCCATTTTTCAATATTTGCACCCCTTCGAATGCAACACCATATATTAAAGTATTATACCGTAGAAGCACATAGGCACTGTATGATAACTCATGTCATTGTACAAACATATATCTTTTTATTGGTTGTTTCTCAAAACCTATTAATTGAAAGTATTTTTAACTGTACTCGCTATTTTATATTTTCTAGTAGTTTTATATATATTTTAAAATTTATTATTAACTAGTAATAAATTGTTAAGTATATTGTGGTATTGACTACGTCTTTAGTTTTATGAATCCCTAGTCACTAGGGGGGAGTTACAGGGGTGAGCAATCTGCGCTCCACGGGCCATAAGCAGCCAAAAAGTGATTTTTTGCGGGCCGCCAGAGGTTTTCAAATTTTCAAAACTGTCAATTTTATTATTATAATAAGGCATACCAAAATTCAATACTTGTACCATCAAGTCCTATTATTTTCCATCATTCTGTGCTTTTGGCCCGAATATCAATTTTTCAAAATTTTGCTGCCCTGTGGGAAAAAAGGTTGCTCACTCCTGGCCCAGTGGATGTTTCCTGTGATTTCTTATCGAAGAGTTGTGGATTCATATTTGATAGTTCATCTTTTAATACTGGAAATAAACAATAACAAAAATACATGTTTTACAAAATAATAAATAAACGTTTTACACTCAACATCTCTGGGATTTGATTCCCGTGTTCTGCGTCTGGAAACACACAGTAAATGACAAGCAATCAGACTACAACAAACTATTGTATGACCTCTTTAAAAAATTGTCACGTGCGGGCATTGAACTGACTAACTAGCACATCAATCGGTTGCTGTAACCACTGCACCAACATAATTATATTTAAAACAGAAAAGAAATTAGAAATTTACATGACTTTAATATAAAATACATTTTCCCCAGAAAGTGCATTTAAACCTTCAAGCATAATGCTAAATTTAATAATAATGACACTTTATTGTACACCAAACAAGAAATGAAATAAATATTAATAAGCAACATTCACAATAATTAGTAGAAAAATATACAAAAGGCGGCCTTATTGTTCAAAAGCATTTCTTCCAGGCAACCCTAGGGCAAAGGAGATGATAATTATATTGAAGGTGTAGGTGCACAGTTTCAACAATATAGAAAATAATGTGAAACAACTCAATCAGCCATTGACAAATAAAACAAACTAGTTGAATGTCAGATTTCAATGCAGTTTTTTGCGACTGTATTGAATTAAATTTTAACATACAATGACTACCGCTTTTCATATAAGGACCAGATGACCTTGGGCTTTCTTTAATTGTAATTTGCAATGGGGTCTCAACTAGGGTTGCCAATATCTTTGATTAAAAAAAATATTCTAGAATTTAGTTCTTCTGGAAAAAAGTAAATTTTTATTATCAATAATTGACTTTGATATGAAATAAAAAAGACCGATGCCAATTTACAAGCATCAGCTTTCGAATAAGTCAGTCCACTGCTGGACATAGACCTCCCCAAGTTCGCGCCAGACTTCCCGGTTTTCGCAATCCTCATCCAGCCCAAACGGGCAATCTTACGTAGATCGTCGGTCCAGCGGGCCCGAGGATGTCCTACAATGTGTTTGCCAAGATGCCGTGTCCACTCCAGGACACGTCAGCTCCAATAAGCAGTAAAAAGTTATTAGGTAACGCATAAAAAAATACAGTGGAATTGATACTGACCTCCTTTTTTGTGGAATCGGTTAATAAATATATATAAATTTGCAGAATATTTTCTTTACGTGATGTTGTATAAATATGCAATACTCCAAAAAATTCAATTAAAAATTTTCATCAGATCTTTTTCTGAGATCTGTCTACAAGATAAGGAAGCTAAAAAGGTTTATAAAAACTTACCACATAATTTATGGTAAAACACGTATGCCGTACAATCATAAAATTTAACTTAAAAATTTCCTGCAGTTTCGGTTTCTAGACCATTCACACCAAAACTGGTCAGGACAAGTATTAAAATTTTGCCATAGAAATTCAACTGTCGCCATCCATGCCTTATACCACCATTAGTGACCTAGCCCAATTTTTGTGCTACTTACTAATAAAGTATGGTGTACAATTTAACGGTACTTTATATACTAATGATATTACGGTCACAAATTAATATTAAAATACATAACATTTATGTATTTTATGTCTTAGTCAATGTTGAGGTAAGGCACAGTAGTAAATTCCGGGTAGGCGCGCGCGGTGTCCGCCGCGCGCCACCCCATAGGTACCCCGACCCCGCCACAGGTGATCAAGGTTTCTGCCATCGGGACACTAGGCGCGGTCGATCGTCCCATCCCTAAGTCATCGATATGCCACCGACGCGCACAAAACTCTTTAGCACTACTTTCTTGATGCGCACGGCTAAGGAATGGAACTCGTTGCCCGCGTCTGTGTTTCCCGAACGATACCATCTGGGTGCCTTTAAGGCCAGAGTGAATAGGCTGTTATTAGGCTGGCATGCTCCACCTTCGACCGCATCGTCACTTAACATCAGGTGAGATTGCGGTCAAATGTCTGTCTATTTGTCATTTAAAAAAAAATGTGGACACTGTGTGGTTTTAGTGAGTAACCTGCCAGGGAGTTGGCGGGAATCCCACATACCCCGGCCGCTTCCCCAGCGGCTGGAAATGCATAAAGCATTTCCACACGTTAAAAAAAGGCACAGTAAGAAATATCTGGCTTGAAATCTGCTATGGTAACCGCTTACCATCATGTGGATCATATGCTTGTTTGCCATCATAACGGCATAAAAATATATCGCCTAAGTATCATTTACGTCTGTAGTTTTATTGTTTACTTAGAACGCTCCGTTCTCTGGCTTGCTTTGAAATACACAGGCCAAAGATGGGCAGCAGCGTCTTCGGTGCGACAAAGCCAGCCCTGCGGTCACCAACCCGCCTGCCCAGCGTGGTGACTATGGGCAAAACACATGAGTTCCCGTCGTAATGTCGGGCGCGAACTTGTGGAGGCCTACATATGTCCAACAGTGGACTGAGATAGGCTGTAGTGGGCTCCGTTCTCACGAACTTTGTGTTCAAATGTCGTAAGTTACAAGATTTAACACTATGACACCTGATTGCAGAGCTATAATAATAAATTAAGAGAAACCGCGCGAATAAAATAGTACAGAAACATATCAAATAGTCTAGGAAACGCCAGAAGCTTCTGAGAGACCTATATATTTCCTAAACACATAAATTCCTAAAATAGGTTAATAGACATTTCTATGGCTTCAAAAGATATTATATACTTTTATAGCCCATAAAGAGAACTGCTGTAAAAGTTTACAATGCAGTTAAATATGATATTTGTACACGGAAATAAAAGGTGAAACATTTCTTAGATAATTCGTTATGACACTGTTATAAAGTGATTAAGATTTTGCTCTGGGACTTCATTTTTTTATACCTAATACAGGCAGTACGCTTATATGACGCCATATTCGGCATATAAGCGTACTGCCCATCTGATGGTAAGTGGTTATAGTAGCCTATAGACGCCTGCAACACCAGAAGCATCGCAAACGCGTTGCCGACAGTACCCCTGACTCTGCCCAGGGGCCTCTGGATCACCTTTCTCACACAAGAACATAACACTGCTTGAGAGCAGTATTATTTAGCTGTGATCTTCATATTCCTTCGTCTTTACAATATCTGATCTATTGTATTTAAAATCAAATTGTCGGGAGACCAATCTGTCATGTCAATGATATATACCGTAGCATATGGACGCATACAATTTTACTATTACAGGCGTCCATATGCTAGGAAATACCTTTGCCCTGTTTGCCACATTTGTTGTATAAAAAAAATAAAACAAAATCAAATAAAGAACTAAGCTAAATCAGCCCGTAAAGATCCCACTGCTGGACCAAATTCATTCATAAAGGAGAAGAATCAGAGCTTGACTACAGTTCTACTCGTCCACTTTTCCTACTCAAACGAGTAAGAATATTTACTACTAGCTTCTGCGCGCGACTTCGTCGGCGTGGACTCCACTCCTGTTGGTCTTAGCGTGATGATATATAGCCTATAGCCTTTCTCGATAAATGGACTATCTAACACTGAAAGAATTTTTCAAATCGGACCAGTAGATCCTGAGATTAGCGCGTTCAAACAAACAAACAAACAAACAAACTCTTCAGCTTTATTATATTAGTATAGATAAATAGAAATAACTTCATATATGATGTACCTATTCTAAGACGCACTACAATTGTAGCAATTAAGACTAATTAATATTTATATAGAGATCATCGTTCAAGGCAAATAACTTGATGCGTATTTGTTGATTACTAATCTTTAGATAACTACGTTCAATAGACCACGGGCTCTCAAGCACTGCGGCACTTTTGTATACCGCCAGATGTAGGAAATATCTAGCTCAAAATGTGGAGCAGCCCATCTGGGATATCAGCTTTACAGAAGATAACAGCTAAGTAACACTGCCCTCAGATAGTGTTGTATTCCTGTGGGGAGTGTGGTGGGTACAGCTCCTGCAGAGGGTCGGAGATAGGGTCGGCAACGCACTTTGCTTCTGGTGTTGTATGACTATAAGCTACGGTAATCGCTTACCATCAGGTGAGCCGTACGCTTGTTTGCTGACCTAGTAGGTATTATAAGAAAAGAAAAAGAACCTATATTTTAACGTTACAAAGCAATTTAAAGTAAAACTTCTTTACGCACGTTTGATTTGGGGAGTAAACTAGTGAATGCGTGACGAGAGCGTTACGAAAAGTGTGATAGGGCGAGGCGAACGGAAGTTGAGAGGGAGATATCATTGAGCTAAAGAAGTTTTACTTCAGTCGTGTGATCTAAAGCACACTCGTTTTTTTAATTCTTTAATATTTTATTATCCGCATTGGAGCAGCGTGGTGGATTAAGCTCTGATCCTTCTCCTACATGGGGTACATTACAGGCTGAAGCGTAAGCGTATAAGCGTAATAATCTATTGTAAATATGTAAATTAGGAAATTTGAAGTATTTAATTTGTAAACAATACGTGTAGAGTTTACATCATGAGGAAAACAAAGTTAATTAATGCGAAATACAATACCATATACGGTAATATTGACACAGTCGTATGCGCAATCAAACAATTGAAACGTAAAAACATTGGTCCGAACGTAAAAACGTATCGCAAATGTGTCGTATTATATTTTTTTTAACCGACTTCCAAAAAAGAAATAGGTTCTCAGTTCGATTGTATTATTTTTTTTAATGTATGTTATCTCAGGACTTTTGACTGGGAAGGAACTACATTGCCAAACGAGCAAAATAAATAAATTAATTAAAAACATCCCGGCTTTTTGCAATCTTCATCCTTCATCCAGCAGCATTTTAATAACAAATCTTCTCTACTTTTCTAGGATATTTAAAAATAAACTTCTGCTCCCCTTCCAGGGTTCCCCCCACGGCTCAGTGATGTCGTGCCATTCGCTGGCGACGCGAGCGTTCTCCGAGCCCGACAAGGACCCACACAGCTCGTCGCGTGCCACTTTCCACAGGTAACGTGCCACTCACTGGCAGATAACTTGAGCTAGCCGGGGCGAGGTGGTGAATGCTAGCGCGACCCCATCTCGCCCCACCCAGGCGGACGACTGTTCACACGTGGTGGTTTTTGGTCAGTAAAAGTCTGACATAACCTCTCCGGTGCACCCGCGCTGGAGGGGGTTCCACACGATAAAAAAAGGTTCCTATGTAAAATTGTCTAACAAAAGATAATACCGACTTCAATGTTTATTGAATTGATTCAATCTGTAACATCCCGCTGCTAGGCCTCTTACTCCATGTAGGGGAAGGGTCGGATTTCAATCCACCAGGCTGTTCCACTACGGGCTATGTATATTCTCTACTATATATAAATAACAAACAAATACAAATATATCCATTTCCGGGAACTCGGTGTTTTGGCGCGTAAAAGGCGCACCGCACCATTACACCAGAGCAGTCGTCGATTTATATACACAAATAATAGTCGAAAATACGCGTGAGGATATATAGCCTATAGCATTCCTAAATGGGCTATCTAACACTGAAAGAATTTTTCAAATCGGACCAGAAGATCCTGGGATTAGCGCGTTCAAACAAACAAACAAACTCTTCAGCTTTATAATATTAGTATAGATTTCAAAAAATGTCCCTACCATCTTACTATAAATATTCAAGTATAATAATAGTATAGTACATATCGTTATAAAATATTGTATTTAAATTCCAGAACGGTGCGTTTCAGTTCAGACTCTAGAAGCCAGGCGAGAACATCAAGTGAAACGGAATGCAAGCGAGAAACGCCAGGTAATGTACTTATCTTTGTTACTTTGGACAAAATGACTGTACAAACAATGAGATTATAATTAATTAATATCTGTGTATGATACATATTAAGGAGTAGCTGAGGTATTGAACTGAGGTATAGCAGGAAATTTCCTGCTCAAAATATGGAGCAGCCCTACTGGGGTAGTACCTCGACCTTGCAGAAGATCACAGCTAAATAATACTGCCTTAAAGCAGTGTTGTGTTCCTGTTGGTGAGTAAGGTGACCAGAGATCCTGGGGAGAATAGGGTCAGCAACGCGCTTGTGATGCTTCTGGTGTTGCAGGCTACGGTAATCGCTTACATCAGGTGAGCCGTACGCTTATTTGTCGACGTAGTTGCATTAAAAAAAGAACCATTTTTAGAATTTTTGTCTGTCTATATCTTCTAGCATCACGAAAATCTGTCACACGAAATGGATACAGTATTTACAGTTACAAACCTAGGTGACCTAGGTCTAAATTAAAATCTGTTGTAGTTTGGTTTAGTACACCTGTTGATCCATGTCATGTCTAGGACGATGTTTGTTGGTCAGTTATTAAAATATTAAATCCTTATATTCCAGGTTCGATGTCACTCAGTGCCCTGTCAGTCACTCCCATGTCTCAAACGTCAGCGATGAGCCAATCGGCGCCGAGCGCCTCATCGGCCTTCGACATGGATGATACGGTGAGAAAATGTGTTTAAATGTGTTTGGGAGTTGTATTAATGTGTTTGGGATATTTTGATTGTGCTTAGAAATTATGTGTTTGTGATTTGAAATAATTTATTATGCGCTTGGAAGTGATGGTATTTGTCAAGGCAATGTGTTTGGTATTTATGTTACTGTATTTGGGAAATTGTGATTGTACTTAGGAATTATGCTTATGGGATTTTAAATAAATTATGATAGTGCTTGGAAGTGATGTCTTTTTTTCTGTGCTTGGGAAGTTTTCATTGTGCTTGAGAACTATGTGCTTGTGATTGGAAGTGATGGTATTTCTGTTAATTGTTATTTTATGTATGTATGTTGTATGCTAATTTCAGTTTGTAAGGTTTTGTGTTTGGAAAAGATGACTTTGAGTTGTGTTTGGGAGTTTGTCTTTTTTGTGTTAAATTATAAATTATTGATATTCTAAAAGAAGTTATAATATATGTATGTTGGTGTTGAAATGTAGTTATACCTCGTGCGTTGTAGCATGGTGCGGGTGACAGTTGCCAATATGACGTTGACTTCTGTCAATACATATTACTAGGGATGTGACATTATGTAATTCATTTTTATCACTGACGATATTCGCAGCATAAATCTAGTTCTGATAATTAGTGTTATGAAAATGTGTGTGTTAATCAGTTGTGCAATGTAACTACGTGTATAAACTTGTCAATATATATATTTTATGGCTACATAATATCATAGTATGTGACACGTATTTATTGCTACTAGTGGTCGCCCAGAGGTCGAAATTCGACCATAATTAAAATTTTATATTAATAGAAAACCAAATAATTATGACAATAAAGAACCTTCTTTTAAATAACTTTTTAATTTGACTACAGACTTTGACAATCAACAAAATAGTATAATATGCGTGTGTGCGTGTGGTAGTGTGTGTAATGCTATTTTTATTAATTTAATGTTTATTTTATGTATAATTTTGAAAAAATATTAGCATTCCCGCACTCCTTCTCTATATAAACTATACGATTCAGCCTGTAATATCCCACTGTTGGGCATAGGCCTCTTCCCCATCTAGGAGAAGGATCAGAGCTTAATCCACCACGCTTCTTCAATGCGGGTTGCCGGATATATTCCTACTATGAGTAACGATCGCTATCAGGTGTATATGATAACCGGGACCGACGGCTTAACGTGCTCTCCGAGGCACGGTGGGGAGACCCACAAGGACTGCACAAATACCCAGACCACGACATTTATCTGTATGGCCAATACAAATGTTTTCGTGTGCGGGGATCGAACCCGCAACCGCCCGCGCAACAGCCAATCGCAATCCAGTGCTGTGACCGCTGCGCCAACGCGGCGTCGATATAAACTATAAGTGTGCGAAATTTCATACTTCTCCGTCCGCGCAATTTTCGTAAAAAGGGGTACAAAGTTTTTTCTTCACGTATTAATATATGGATTCCATTTACGGCAAATAAGATGTTGGCTCTATTACAAGAGGTCACCAACAATGTTCAATCCGAAGACTGGTCGAAGGTTGTGAATAAAATATAAAGGAACATTATGTCTGATTGGGATCGTGACATCCATATTGACAATATAATGGACTCATCTTTAATAGATAATATCCGTCACAGATACAGATGATGAATTTAGAGACAATTCAGATCTTCCTGACTCTGATATGAGTTTAAACGAATAAAATCAATATTAATATCATACTACTACAATAATAATATAATACTTTTTACAATAATAATTGAACTAAGCCCAATATACTTTTTTTTATTATAAAAAACATCGACTATCTATCGTAGCAGTACATCCCATCACTAAGCACGTCTATGGCGTTACGTTATACGCATAACACTTTTCTTAATTTTTCTTTCCATTCGATTTTATTTGTAGACTAGAACATTCTGGTTGAGTTTAATTTAATTTACTACAGTAATTAATGATTTAGTGTATTACGAATGTGGTACAGGTGAAATACTAAGTCATAATTTATAAATCGCGGCAACTTTAAAGAGTGAAACGAAACGTTACTGAAACTGTCACCCGCACCATGCTACAGCGCACGAAGTATAAATTACAAGATTGTTGTATGTCATTATTTTAGTCTTTGTATCATAACTTTATATTTGACTGTGATGTGTTATAAGATTTTGTGTATGGGAATGATGAAAATATGTCCAGTAACAATTTAGTGCGTTAGCGAAAAAAGTGCCTAGGTTTATTTCTACGTAAACTTCAGAAATCATTATGAAGCTAATTACATATATTAATTACAAAATACTAATTATATTATTTATTTATTTCCAGTCACCTCCCCCTCCGTGCAGATTTCCCAAGTTAGAGGAATGTGCTCATTTCCATTACGAGAGAGTATCGCTGGGAGGTTTACGTGTTGAACTGGTGCCCTGTGATTCCGCTGCGGACACGCCTTCTGAAGGTTATTGCTTTTTTTAACTGACTTTAAAGAAAGAGGAGGAGGTTCTCAGTTTGACTGTCTACTTTGTGTGCTACGTCATAATTTTTTTCTGGGTGTACCGATTAAGATAAATTTTTTTTAAATTTAAGTTTCAGTGAGATCTGATGAGTTTGACATGACAATTTTTTCAAGTATCACGTTGATCATGTTTTCGTTTTATTACTTGCCGATATAATTTAAAGTGAATTTTTTTTTTTGAAATAAAAAAAAAGTGTGTTTGTCAGCTCCGACGCACGACTGGAGTTTACTCCATCAGATCGACTGTCTAAATAGGCACAAAAAAGGCTTACTAGTCTAAGACAAGATTAATACCATATCAAATGGTAAATAAACGAATCAAATAATCTACTGATGGCGTTATTAGAAAACGTCGCTACGCCATATATCGGAACCCTATTGAGTTCCATTGGTCATTCGTTCAGTAGATTTTACTCCTCATATTTTTTACCGGGGGCCTTATATGAACATCGATTTTTAAGGAGTAAACTCCAAAAAAATATATTAATTTAAATTTAATGTCCTGTTTTTTAAAGATGGTAATTTTTTTGTTTCCAGGCTGGGTCTGCCTCAAGGTACGTTCCCACATAAACGACGACGATGACACAGCGGAGTCCAGGAACCTCAGTACCAGCTGGACGGAGGCCAGCAACGTCAAGGAGTGGACGCTGACCAGGAATAAGGACAACTTCCTACATCTTGACGATATGTTGCACAGGTGCGAGGGATTGTAATATTTGTGCTTATTTTGTTGGTTTTTGAAATTTATTAGTTTTTATGGTACATAATAAGGGAGATAAGGGGATTGCTTATAATGACGAAATGTCATAAAGGAGAGAGGGGCTAAGGTAATGTGATGTTCGCATTTCATAAAAAAAAATTCATTTTTTTTTTATTCATTAGGGGCCATCCATAAATTACGTCACACGTTAAGAGGGAGGTAGGGGGTCGACGAAGTGTGACAATGTGTGACAAGGGGGAGGGAGGGGTAAAAATTTTGTGACGTCACATTTCCGAATATTAACTACCTATCAATAACTAACTAATAAAAATTAAAATTGTATTTGTTTTATAGGCAATTTGACTTTCATGAAAATAAAAATAAAATTAATGTCGAAACTGTCATCAGTTTGCTCATTCAAAATTGCAAAATATGTGACGTCACACTAGGTAGGGGGGTGTCTCATTAATGTGACCATCTGTGACAAGGACGGGGGAGGGGTCGAAAAATCGAGAAATTCGTGTGACGTAATTTATGGATGGCCCCTTACTTGACAGTACTGAAATTTTTTTCATGACAATAATGTTATCACTAGACCGGATTGTATGCAACATAAAAAGCTTGATATATGCATGCAAATATGCATGGAAAATGCTTGAAATATCCACGAATATTGGCAAAATGTTCAAAATTAACTGATAAATTTTAGGAACCCCAAAAAAAAAGAGAAAAATAAGTTTTCATATTTTTATTTCGAAATCCAGTATACACGTCCCCACACATAATATGGTCCCTGGTTATCACATACTTAGAGGCATATTTACTTTTCAAGAAGGCCTCAAAAGCACTTTTGAAATGTATTTTACGAATTATAATTGGCCTCCACTTGGAATTGCTCCTGTGTCCAGGGTCTGGAACACAAAATACACACTTGTGTACTTGCACACACTTGCTCGGACCAAGCCAAACATCTGTATGACCAATACAAAAAATATGCCATGTGCGGAAATCGGACCCGCAATCGTCACCGCAACAGCCAGCCATTGCTATTAATTTACAATATTGCTGTACCTATTCTGATGATCTTCTTTTTAAATTACAGGTGTATATATGACAGAAAAGTGTCCGGCTTACCCAATTTAAAAGAAGCAATGACTCCTGAACTGCTCCAAGATGAAGAAGATTACAAACAGCTGATAGCAGACTATGTTCACCACTTCTCCATCATTGCTGACGACTCCATCAATTGTGGGCCAGCGTTGAATTGGTTGCAAATGGATAATAAGGGTGAGATTTGATATTATATGTCCATAACTATTATCAGACACCATGTAGCGAGAACAGAGGGTTGATCAAGCAATGAAACTACACCGAGGTAGGGCACAGCAGGAAATTTCCTTCTTAAAATATGGAGCAGCCCGACTGGGGTAGTACCTCGACTTTACAGAAGACCACAGCTAAATAATACTGCTTTCAAGCAGTGTTGTGTCCCTGTGCGAGTAAGGTGACCAGAGCTCCTGGGGGGAATGGCGGTCGGCAACGCGTTTGCAATGCTTCTTGTGTTGCAGTCGTCTATAAGCTACGGTAATCGCTTACCACCAGGTGAGCCGTACGCTTGTTTGCCGATCTAGTTGTATAAAAAAAGAACAACATTCCTCGGTAAATGTACTGTCTAACACAAATAATTTTTCAATTCGAGCTAGTACATCCTGAGATTATCGGGTTTAAAACAAACAAACTCTTCAACTTTACAATATTAGTATAGATAATAATAATTTATTAATACACAGGTCATAAGCTACTGGTGTCCAACGAGGACTCAAGTTCGATCAACACACCAGCTGTGGCCGCTGCATACTCAGTCAGGAAATATGTGTCTCAGGTATTGTCTTTACTTATCACTGTTTTTGCGTTAGTCAGAAAATATCCTGCTCAAAATCTGAGTCAGCCCGACTAGATAAGCACTGTGACCTTCCAGAAGATCACAGCTAAATAACTCTGCTCTCGAGCAGTATTGTGTTCCTGTGGTGAGTAAGGTGACCAGAGCTCCTGGGGGATAGGGGGTAGGGTAGGCGCTTGCTATACTCTCCAGGTTTTACAGACATTTATAAGCTACCGGTATCCATAATATCGGGTTCACCTGATGGTGTGCATACCTTATCAGGCGGACCGTACAAATGTATTTTCCTCCTTTGTAGTATATAAAATGATTTATGAACTAACTTTAAATTATTCTTATAAAACGAAATATTGTAAGTTGTATGTTTTCCTAAAATGTTCCTAAGCTCCGCTCAAAAATAGTTTCTAGAGCATATATAAATGGATAACTTTAATTATTAATATTATTACAGGCCCGCGACGAGATTAGCTTCGAAGTCGGCGATATGATATCAATAATCGACATGCCAGGTATCTATTACATACTATGTCTTCTGTTAAGGATGATATTATCCCAGAAGTGGGATGTTTATAGGCATATTCAGTTAAATTAGTGTAACAATTTATTATTGAAGTATCAACAATGTCCTGCTCAAAATATGGAGCAGCCCGACTGGGGTAGTACCTCGACGTTACAGAAGATCACAGCTAAATAATACTGTTCTCAAGCAGTGTTGTGTTCCCGTGGTGAGTAAGGTAGAGCTACTGCGGGGGTTTAGGCTCGGCAACGCTCGTGATATTGACAGGCGTCCCGATGTTATAGGCTGCGTTCTCCGTTTTCCATCACGCGCACCGTACAATTATTTGCCATCTGTATAATATTTAAAAAAAAAATGAAAATGTAATATGAAGCTTTCTATTACTATTAGAAGTATTAGTTCGTGAGATTTAAACAATCACACTAAAACAAATTTTATTTTGTTTCATTTTTGTAGTGTATAATAATAGTAAAGATGTCCAGTTGTCTTCTGTACAGGCCCCCAGGAGTCCACGTGGTGGCGCGGGAAACGAGGCTTCCGTGTGGGTTTTTTTCCACACCATTGTGTCGCCGTTATCGGTGATAAGGTCCCGAGACACATGACACAGCCTCCGCCCATCGTTGGGTATGTTTAAAGCTATATAATACATGTACACGTTGCTGACTACTGCACTAACCACCTCACCTAGTCACTTACTCCTACATCTAGTCACTGACCACCACATCTAGCCATTGACCACTGTACCTAGTCACTCACCACTGCGTCTAGTCGCTAACCACTACACGCAGTCATTACCTGCTACATCTACTCACTAACCACCACCGTCCTCACCTAGTCACTGATCATTTCACCAAGTCACTTGTCACTTCACCTATTCACTGATCACTACTTGGGGAATATGCGAGGCGATGTATGATCAGGGGGGTAAAAAGTATGGGATCTGGAAATACCTTTGCTGATGCTGGGGTCGCGATAACTCAGCGGAGGTCTGCAGCTTTCCTTACTCGTGATAGGAGGATTCACAATTTCACTCGCGGCGCGTGATTAATTTAAAGTCCTTTGTTAAAACGAACGTTCACCATGCGTGTTAATTGCAATTATATGCGTTTAATAAAATGCGTGTGGCTTTGATGCGTGCCCGCTGCGAAGAGGTCCTCAATATCTTCATCGGCGAATCGAGCGCCGTCGAATCGATGCGATGTGTTGACCCTTTCCTTCTTCAAGCAAGAGGTATCGGAGAGAAAAGGAAAGGAGAGGAGAGGATATGGAAGTTTCAGTGTTTCAATAATAAAAATTAATTAGATAAAATATCTATGCGTTATGGCGCCAACACTACTCCTTATCACTAACCACCTCGCCTAGTACTTACCACCTCACCTAGTACTTACCATCTCATCTAGTCACCAACTGCTACCCCTAGTCACTGACCACTTCATCTAGTCACTAACAACCTCACCTAGTACTTAAAACCTCATCTAGTCACTAACCGCTACCTCTAGTGACTGACCACTGCACCTAGTCACAATATATTCTGAAACCCATTGTATAATTGTTAAAATTGCTAAACACTGTATGCTTTCCTTATAAAGTAAATATCTACTCACTAAACTCTTTTACTTAAACTTCAAACTATCTGATTTTTTTTTTTTATAAATTTTATCAATACTGACTGTAGAAAAAGACAGATATGCTTTCTCGTTTTTAATTTATGTAAATATCTAATAATAATAACAATTTCATATTTCAGGTCGGTAGCCGTAGCCCCAATAAAACCGGTGCTTAGGAAACACGGGAAGCTGATATCGTTGTTCCGGAGTTTCATACTGTCGAGACCCTCGAGACGGAGTCTCAAGCAGCAGGGCATCTTGAGGGAGAGGGTGTTTGGGTGTGACCTTGGAGAGCATCTCTTAAATTGTGGCCATGACGGTTAGTTGAAATAATTGTTGTTCTCAGACAAAAAAAAAGACCAGGCACTTTTTAGGTTTAACTCAAAAACTACTTGTTAGACTCAATTGTCAAATTGCTCAAAATGGGACTATATGCACTGACTTTTGAATAAAAAAAAGAATCATTAAAATCGGTACACCCAGTATAAAGTTGAGAGGCAGTGACGTAGCGAGCTTAAGTCGCCCCGAGTCACAATACCATTTAGCCCCCCCCCCCATTCGAATCCATATAATATGTCCACTTGTCCAGCAACTTTTTTGTTTTGCGGAACATTTGGCACTCTTGTGAGAAGCGCCCGGGGCATGATGCACATGTAAAAAGACAGTGGACTGATAACCTTATTTGTTGGTAACCATTTTCAAGTGAAGTTTAGACATGCTAAACAGACAAATACTGAGTTTCCTTGAACACTTTCCAAACTAGGAACATATATGAAGGGGATCAGCCTGGATCCATTCTAGTCAGGTCCACTAGTACATAATGTGACCTGCCTGCACCTTTGATATAGATGGAAAACCCATCTACTTGTTGTTGGTCAATGGTTGTACCGTTGATTTGTGGTTATAATGTTGTCTAATGTGACGTATCTCCCCAGTCCCACAGGTACTGGTGGAGTGCGCTAGCGGCATTGAACGTCGAGGCGCTGTAGACGGAGTGTACCGACTGTCGGGCGGGGCCGCCCTCACGCAACGTCTGCGGGCCGCCTTCGATGCCGGAGTACACGTAGACCTCACACAACCGCTACAGAGAGACCCGCACGCGCTCGCCAGCCTGCTCAAGATGTACTTCCGGTGAGTGCGACACGCGACACTGCGACACGCAACACTACGACACGTAGACCTCACGCAACCGCTACAGAGAGACCCGCACGCGCTCGCCAGCCTGCTCAAGATGTACTTCCGGTGAGTGCGACACGCGACACTGCGACACGCAACACTACGACACGTAGACCTCACGCAACCGCTACAGAGAGACCCGCACGCGCTCGCCAGCCTGCTCAAGATGTACTTCCGGTGAGTGCGACACGCGACACTGCGACACGCAACACTACGACACGTAGACCTCACGCAACCGCTACAGAGAGACCCGCACGCGCTCGCCAGCCTGCTCAAGATGTACTTCCGGTGAGTGCGACACGCGACACTGCGACACGCAACACTACGACACGTAGACCTCACGCAACCGCTACAGAGAGACCCGCATGCGCTCGCTAGCCTGCTCAAGATGTACTTCCGGTGAGTGCGACACGCGACACTGCGACACGCAACACTACGACACGTAGACCTCACGCAACCGCTACAGAGAGACCCGCACGCGCTCGCCAGCCTGCTCAAGATGTACTTCCGGTGAGTGCGACACGCGACACTGCGACACGCAACACTACGACACGTAGACCTCACGCAACCGCTACAGAGAGACCCGCACGCGCTCGCCAGCCTGCTCAAGATGTACTTCCGGTGAGTGCGACACGCGACACTGCGACACGCAACACTACGACACGTAGACCTCACGCAACCGCTACAGAGAGACCCGCACGCGCTCGCCAGCCTGCTCAAGATGTACTTCCGGTGAGTGCGACACGCGACACTGCGACACGCAACACTACGACACGTAGACCTCACGCAACCGCTACAGAGAGACCCGCATGCGCTCGCTAGCCTGCTCAAGATGTACTTCCGGTGAGTGCGACACGCGACACTGCGACACGCAACACTACGACACGTAGACCTCACGCAACCGCTACAGAGAGACCCGCACGCGCTCGCCAGCCTGCTCAAGATGTACTTCCGGTGAGTGCGACACGCGACACTGCGACACGCAACACTACGACACGTAGACCTCACGCAACCGCTACAGAGAGACCCGCACGCGCTCGCCAGCCTGCTCAAGATGTACTTCCGGTGAGTGCGACACGCGACACTGCGACACGCAACACTACGACACGTAGACCTCACGCAACCGCTACAGAGAGACCCGCATGCGCTCGCTAGCCTGCTCAAGATGTACTTCCGGTGAGTGCGACACGCGACACTGCGACACGCGACACTGCGACACGCAACACTACGACACGTAGACCTCACGCAACCGCTACAGAGAGACCCGCACGCGCTCGCCAGCCTGCTCAAGATGTACTTCCGGTGAGTGCGACACGCGACACTGCGACACGCAACACTACGACACGTAGACCTCACGCAACCGCTACAGAGAGACCCGCACGCGCTCGCCAGCCTGCTCAAGATGTACTTCCGGTGAGTGCGACACGCGACACTGCGACACGCAACACTACGACACGTAGACCTCACGCAACCGCTACAGAGAGACCCGCACGCGCTCGCCAGCCTGCTCAAGATGTACTTCCGGTGAGTGCGACACGCGACACTGCGACACGCAACACTACGACACGTAGACCTCACGCAACCGCTACAGAGAGACCCGCACGCGCTCGCCAGCCTGCTCAAGATGTACTTCCGGTGAGTGCGACACGCGACACTGCGACACGCAACACTACGACACGTAGACCTCACGCAACCGCTACAGAGAGACCCGCATGCGCTCGCTAGCCTGCTCAAGATGTACTTCCGGTGAGTGCGACACGCGACACTGCGACACGCAACACTACGACACGTAGACCTCACGCAACCGCTACAGAGAGACCCGCACGCGCTCGCCAGCCTGCTCAAGATGTACTTCCGGTGAGTGCGACACGCGACACTGCGACACGCAACACTACGACACGTAGACCTCACGCAACCGCTACAGAGAGACCCGCACGCGCTCGCCAGCCTGCTCAAGATGTACTTCCGGTGAGTGCGACACGCGACACTGCGACACGCAACACTACGACACGTAGACCTCACGCAACCGCTACAGAGAGACCCGCACGCGCTCGCCAGCCTGCTCAAGATGTACTTCCGGTGAGTGCGACACGCGACACTGCGACACGCAACACTACGACACGTAGACCTCACGCAACCGCTACAGAGAGACCCGCATGCGCTCGCTAGCCTGCTCAAGATGTACTTCCGGTGAGTGCGACACGCGACACTGCGACACGCAACACTACGACACGTAGACCTCACGCAACCGCTACAGAGAGACCCGCACGCGCTCGCCAGCCTGCTCAAGATGTACTTCCGGTGAGTGCGACACGCGACACTGCGACACGCAACACTACGACACGTAGACCTCACGCAACCGCTACAGAGAGACCCGCACGCGCTCGCCAGCCTGCTCAAGATGTACTTCCGGTGAGTGCGACACGCGACACTGCGACACGCAACACTACGACACGTAGACCTCACGCAACCGCTACAGAGAGACCCGCATGCGCTCGCCAGCCTGCTCAAGATGTACTTCCGGTGAGTGCGACACGCGACACTGCGACACGCAACACTACGACACGTAGACCTCACGCAACCGCTACAGAGAGACCCGCACGCGCTCGCCAGCCTGCTCAAGATGTACTTCCGGTGAGTGCGACACGCGACACTGCGACACGCAACACTACGACACGTAGACCTCACGCAACCGCTACAGAGAGACCCGCACGCGCTCGCCAGCCTGCTCAAGATGTACTTCCGGTGAGTGCGACACGCGACACTGCGACACGCAACACTACGACACGTAGACCTCACGCAACCGCTACAGAGAGACCCGCACGCGCTCGCCAGCCTGCTCAAGATGTACTTCCGGTGAGTGCGACACGCGACACTGCGACACGCAACACTACGACACGTAGACCTCACGCAACCGCTACAGAGAGACCCGCACGCGCTCGCCAGCCTGCTCAAGATGTACTTCCGGTGAGTGCGACACGCGACACTGCGACACGCAACACTACGACACGTAGACCTCACGCAACCGCTACAGAGAGACCCGCACGCGCTCGCTAGCCTGCTCAAGATGTACTTCCGGTGAGTGCGACACGCGACACTGCGACACGCAACACTACGACACGTAGACCTCACGCAACCGCTACAGAGAGACCCGCACGCGCTCGCCAGCCTGCTCAAGATGTACTTCCGGTGAGTGCGACACGCGACACTGCGACACGCAACACTACGACACGTAGACCTCACGCAACCGCTACAGAGAGACCCGCACGCGCTCGCCAGCCTGCTCAAGATGTACTTCCGGTGAGTGCGACACGCGACACTGCGACACGCAACACTACGACACGTAGACCTCACGCAACCGCTACAGAGAGACCCGCACGCGCTCGCCAGCCTGCTCAAGATGTACTTCCGGTGAGTGCGACACGCGACACTGCGACACGCAACACTACGACACGTAGACCTCACGCAACCGCTACAGAGAGACCCGCATGCGCTCGCTAGCCTGCTCAAGATGTACTTCCGGTGAGTGCGACACGCGACACTGCGACACGCAACACTACGACACGTAGACCTCACGCAACCGCTACAGAGAGACCCGCACGCGCTCGCCAGCCTGCTCAAGATGTACTTCCGGTGAGTGCGACACGCGACACTGCGACACGCAACACTACGACACGTAGACCTCACGCAACCGCTACAGAGAGACCCGCACGCGCTCGCCAGCCTGCTCAAGATGTACTTCCGGTGAGTGCGACACGCGACACTGCGACACGCAACACTACGACACGTAGACCTCACGCAACCGCTACAGAGAGACCCGCACGCGCTCGCCAGCCTGCTCAAGATGTACTTCCGGTGAGTGCGACACGCGACACTGCGACACGCAACACTACGACACGTAGACCTCACGCAACCGCTACAGAGAGACCCGCACGCGCTCGCCAGCCTGCTCAAGATGTACTTCCGGTGAGTGCGACACGCGACACTGCGACACGCAACACTACGACACGTAGACCTCACGCAACCGCTACAGAGAGACCCGCATGCGCTCGCTAGCCTGCTCAAGATGTACTTCCGGTGAGTGCGACACGCGACACTGCGACACGCAACACTACGACACGTAGACCTCACGCAACCGCTACAGAGAGACCCGCACGCGCTCGCCAGCCTGCTCAAGATGTACTTCCGGTGAGTGCGACACGCGACACTGCGACACGCAACACTACGACACGTAGACCTCACGCAACCGCTACAGAGAGACCCGCACGCGCTCGCTAGCCTGCTCAAGATGTACTTCCGGTGAGTGCGACACGCGACACTGCGACACGCAACACTACGACACGTAGACCTCACGCAACCGCTACAGAGAGACCCGCACGCGCTCGCCAGCCTGCTCAAGATGTACTTCCGGTGAGTGCGACACGCGACACTGCGACACGCAACACTACGACACGTAGACCTCACGCAACCGCTACAGAGAGACCCGCATGCGCTCGCTAGCCTGCTCAAGATGTACTTCCGGTGAGTGCGACACGCGACACTGCGACACGCAACACTACGACACGTAGACCTCACGCAACCGCTACAGAGAGACCCGCACGCGCTCGCCAGCCTGCTCAAGATGTACTTCCGGTGAGTGCGACACGCGACACTGCGACACGCAACACTACGACACGTAGACCTCACGCAACCGCTACAGAGAGACCCGCACGCGCTCGCCAGCCTGCTCAAGATGTACTTCCGGTGAGTGCGACACGCGACACTGCGACACGCAACACTACGACACGTAGACCTCACGCAACCGCTACAGAGAGACCCGCATGCGCTCGCTAGCCTGCTCAAGATGTACTTCCGGTGAGTGCGACACGCGACACTGCGACACGCGACACTGCGACACGCAACACTACGACACGTAGACCTCACGCAACCGCTACAGAGAGACCCGCACGCGCTCGCCAGCCTGCTCAAGATGTACTTCCGGTGAGTGCGACACGCGACACTGCGACACGCAACACTACGACACGTAGACCTCACGCAACCGCTACAGAGAGACCCGCACGCGCTCGCCAGCCTGCTCAAGATGTACTTCCGGTGAGTGCGACACGCGACACTGCGACACGCAACACTACGACACGTAGACCTCACGCAACCGCTACAGAGAGACCCGCACGCGCTCGCCAGCCTGCTCAAGATGTACTTCCGGTGAGTGCGACACGCGACACTGCGACACGCAACACTACGACACGTAGACCTCACGCAACCGCTACAGAGAGACCCGCACGCGCTCGCCAGCCTGCTCAAGATGTACTTCCGGTGAGTGCGACACGCGACACTGCGACACGCAACACTACGACACGTAGACCTCACGCAACCGCTACAGAGAGACCCGCATGCGCTCGCTAGCCTGCTCAAGATGTACTTCCGGTGAGTGCGACACGCGACACTGCGACACGCAACACTACGACACGTAGACCTCACGCAACCGCTACAGAGAGACCCGCACGCGCTCGCCAGCCTGCTCAAGATGTACTTCCGGTGAGTGCGACACGCGACACTGCGACACGCAACACTACGACACGTAGACCTCACGCAACCGCTACAGAGAGACCCGCACGCGCTCGCCAGCCTGCTCAAGATGTACTTCCGGTGAGTGCGACACGCGACACTGCGACACGCAACACTACGACACGTAGACCTCACGCAACCGCTACAGAGAGACCCGCACGCGCTCGCCAGCCTGCTCAAGATGTACTTCCGGTGAGTGCGACACGCGACACTGCGACACGCAACACTACGACACGTAGACCTCACGCAACCGCTACAGAGAGACCCGCACGCGCTCGCTAGCCTGCTCAAGATGTACTTCCGGTGAGTGCGACACGCGACACTGCGACACGCAACACTACGACACGTAGACCTCACGCAACCGCTACAGAGAGACCCGCACGCGCTCGCCAGCCTGCTCAAGATGTACTTCCGGTGAGTGCGACACGCGACACTGCGACACGCAACACTACGACACGTAGACCTCACGCAACCGCTACAGAGAGACCCGCACGCGCTCGCCAGCCTGCTCAAGATGTACTTCCGGTGAGTGCGACACGCGACACTGCGACACGCAACACTACGACACGTAGACCTCACGCAACCGCTACAGAGAGACCCGCATGCGCTCGCTAGCCTGCTCAAGATGTACTTCCGGTGAGTGCGACACGCGACACTGCGACACGCAACACTACGACACGTAGACCTCACGCAACCGCTACAGAGAGACCCGCACGCGCTCGCCAGCCTGCTCAAGATGTACTTCCGGTGAGTGCGACACGCGACACTGCGACACGCAACACTACGACACGTAGACCTCACGCAACCGCTACAGAGAGACCCGCACGCGCTCGCCAGCCTGCTCAAGATGTACTTCCGGTGAGTGCGACACGCGACACTGCGACACGCAACACTACGACACGTAGACCTCACGCAACCGCTACAGAGAGACCCGCACGCGCTCGCCAGCCTGCTCAAGATGTACTTCCGGTGAGTGCGACACGCGACACTGCGACACGCAACACTACGACACGTAGACCTCACGCAACCGCTACAGAGAGACCCGCACGCGCTCGCCAGCCTGCTCAAGATGTACTTCCGGTGAGTGCGACACGCGACACTGCGACACGCAACACTACGACACGTAGACCTCACGCAACCGCTACAGAGAGACCCGCATGCGCTCGCTAGCCTGCTCAAGATGTACTTCCGGTGAGTGCGACACGCGACACTGCGACACGCAACACTACGACACGTAGACCTCACGCAACCGCTACAGAGAGACCCGCACGCGCTCGCCAGCCTGCTCAAGATGTACTTCCGGTGAGTGCGACACGCGACACTGCGACACTAGACACGTCGTTGTTGTTAAATTTATATCTAAACTAGCTGACCCCGCAAACGTTGTTTTGCCATATATGTTATTAACCCCCCTTAATCCCCCCCCCTTGTAACTTAGGGGTATGAAAAATAGATGTTGGCCGATTCTCAGACCTACCCAATATGCACACAAAATTTCATAAAAATCGGTCCAGCCGTTTTGGAGGAGTATTGTAACAACTAACATTGTGACACGAAAATTTTAGATATAAGATTACATTCCATTCAAGGAAGATTCATTATATTGATGCTTAACAATTCTGACAGAAAAATAAATAGGCATGACGAAAGATTTTGAAAACCTCTTCTATAATGTGGGTACACGTTTACTATTTACGAAAATACCTATATTTCGGTAATAAACTTAAGTTTAAGGAAGTTTAAAACTATTTTTCTAATATGTTTTCAATTAGCGCGACAAAACGGCTGCAGGTGTCATGGCGTCGGCTCTGACGTCACGGTACAGTAGTTCGTTCCACCTAAGACCCACAAGTGCCCACAACGCCATCGACCACGACCGCTGAAAACCGCTCAGTGGTCTATACACCGTCCAATCGTTTATTATCTTTTTGAACGCTCACACCTATAAATTACAGGCTATTTTTCAACCATTTTCAACTTGTCGACTAGACTACTGAGCGGTTTTCAGCGGTCGTGGTCGATAGCGTGGTGGGCGTTATGTGGAACGCGTATTATAGCGTGACGTCAAGCGCTGTAATTTGTGTTTCAATCAAAATGGCCGATTGCAGTATTTTAATGTTTTATTTTATAGAAAATCACAATAATCTTATTATTTTACATAAAACTAAACCAGTATTTTGAATTTTTTTAATATCAGTGTTCCCCTAAAATGATTAAATTGACGATTTTTTGATACTGTCGTCATGCCCATTGTTTCAATTTCAATAAAACCCACAATCTCATAACATATTCCCATTGCTAATCTCAACGTATTTGTTACAGTGAGCTCCCGAACCCGCTATGCACGTACCAGCTGTACGAGAGTTTCGTCAAAGCGGTACAAGTGCCTGAGGAAATGCGACTGAAGGCTATGAGAGATACAGTTGTGAAACTACCCCCGCCTCACTACAGGTAGCTGAACATTTATATTTATGTCAAATTTTGATCTAATTTTAAACAATTTATTATTATTGTTAATATTAAAATATACTGTTACTACTAGCGACATCTCTTAGGAGACTTGTAATCAAGGTTTTGTCTGTTTTGTTCTTTTTTTTTTAATTGAAGACAGTCGTTCATAATCTCGATCAGCACACGTTGGGGAACATACCCATACTACGTGACCCATTTTACAGTCCCCTCCCCCCCCGGGTAACCACCTGTAGTATTTTATAAGACCCCTCCCCTCCCTAAAAATCCTTAAATTAAGTCGACGGTTAGCTATTCTAATGATTGAAAGTGGCTATTATAATGTACAGGACACTGTCGTACCTGATGAGGCACTTGCGACGCGTGTCTCTACTGAGCGCCTCCACCGGTATGACGGCTCGCAACATGGCCATCGTGTGGGCGCCCAACCTGCTGCGCTCGCCCGAGCCACAGCACGCACTGCAGGGCGTCGCCGTGCAGGTGCGCACTACTGACACTCGCACGACACACTCGACACGACACGACACACACTCGACACACGACAACATGGCCATCGTGTGGGCGCCCAACCTGCTGCGCTCGCCCGAGCCACAGCACGCACTGCAGGGCGTCGCCGTGCAGGTGCGCACTACTGACACTCGCACGACACGACACGACACACACGACACATGGCCCCCGTGTGGGCGCCCAACTGACACTCGCACGACACAGTCGACACGACACGACACACACTCGACACACGACACATGGCCCCCGTGTGGGCGCCCAACTCACACTCGCACGACACACTCGACACACGACACATGGCCCCCGTGTGGGCGCCCAACTGACACTCGCACGACACACTCGACACGACACACACGACACATGGCCCCCGTGTGGGCGCCCAACTGACACTCGCACGACACGACACGACACACACGACACATGGCCCCCGTGTGGGCGCCCAACTGACACTCGCACGACACGACACGACACACACGACACATGGCCCCCGTGTGGGCGCCCAACTGACACTCGCACGACACAGTCGACACGACACGACACACACTCGACACACGACACATGGCCCCCGTGTGGGCGCCCAACTCACACTCGCACGACACACTCGACACACGACACATGGCCCCCGTGTGGGCGCCCAACTGACACTCGCACGACACACTCGACACGACACACACTCGACACGACACACACTCGACACACACGACACATGGCCCCCGTGTGGGCGCCCAACTGACACTCGCACGACACACTCGACACACGACACATGGCCCCCGTGTGGGCGCCCAACTGACACTCGCACGACACACTCAACACGACACACACTCGACACACACGACACATGGCCCCCTGTGTGGGCGCCCAACTGACACTCGCACGACACACTCGACACGACACGACACACACTCGACACACGACACATGGCCCTCGTGTGGGCGCCCAACTGACACTCGCACGACACACTCGACACGACACACACGACACATGGCCCCCTGTGTGGGCGCCCAACTGAACTCGCACGACACACTCGACACGACACGACACACACTCGACACACACGACACATGGCCCCCGTGTGGGCGCCCAACTGACACTCGCACGACACACTCGACACGACACACACGACATATGGCCCCCGTGTGGGTGCCCAACTGACACTCGCACGACACACTCGAAAAGACACGACACACACGACACATGGCCCCCGTGTGGGCGCCCAACTGACACTCGCACGACACACTCGACACACACGACACATGGCCCCCTGTGTGGGCGCCCAACTGACACTCGCACGACACACTCGACACGACACACACGACCCCCAACCCGCCTATACGACATTACTAATTAAGTAATTATTTCCACGACAACCTAACACCCATCATATAATCTCATTTGACGCTGACTCAACATTCACACGATACACATTACCTATGCAACCTCCTCAAGACCCACACTCAACATTTGTAGACACGATTCAGCCTGTAATATCTCACTGTTGGGCATAGGCCTCTTCCCCATGTAGGAGAAGGATCGGAGCTTAATCCACCACGCTGCTCCAATGCGGGTTGGCGGGTTGTAGACACATCCAACCAATAAATGTATACAACACACACAACCTATTCAACAATTTCTCAAAGACTAATCGACATCCAAACGATAACAAAGCGAAGTAAAGTTGAATCTCTTACACATATCCAATTTGGCCTGTAAGATCCTACTACCGGGGCATAGGCCTCTTTCACTGTACAAGAGAGGATACATTCATCCAACGCTTTTTTGGTCTAAAGTATCCGTACCTCAAGTTTTTGCATAAATATTCCACTGAATACAAATAATACAGTCCATAGTCCTGACTTTATTGTCTAACGCAATAATAATTTCCAGGCGGTGGTGACAGAGTTCCTGATCTGCTACGCCGAAGAGTTGTTCTCCCAGGAGCAGGGCGCTGACTCCGGACCCAGCTCGATAGAACAGGTATTATAAACCGACTTCGAAATTGACTTCTTTAGAAAAGAATCATCAAAATCGATACACCCAAAAAATAATGTCAAAATGAGAACCTCCCTTTTTTAAGTCGGTTAAAAAGTAAGGTTATCAATAGAGTAATTAACAGTAATTAAACTTCTATATCTATATTCATAAAACGTTGAAGTGAAATTTGAGGTTAGACCTCAAAATACCTTCTTGACCTTTGACTTTGACCAAAATGGCTTCTTTAGCGATAGGCGTGCTCTGTGTCTTAGATATACCGTATACGAAAGGTTACTGGCTATGAGAGAAAGAAAATGTGTGCTTGCAACTCTCTTGCTCCGTTCGCATCCCCTGATCACACTTTTCGTAACGCTCTCGTCACGCATTTACAGGTGTCTATTTACATTTTCAGGATTGTTACGATTCTCACATCGAACTAAGAGGACTGGAAACCAGCAAGCGACCGAAGAGTCTGCCTCTAAATCCACCCACCAAGCTGTTAAGGTACTTATTTAAATTTAGATTGGATTGATTTATTGATTAATTCAGCCTTTGACATCCCACTGCTGGGCATAAACTCTTTTCTCCATGACAGCGCCCTCAACTGAGGTAGGGCACAGCAGGAAATTTCCTGTTCAAAATTGGAGCAGCCCGACTGGGGTAGTACCTCGACCTTACAGAATACCACAGCTAAATAATACTGTTTTCAATCAGTATTGTGTTCCTGTTGGTGAGTAAGGTGACCAGAGCTCCTGGGGGGGATTGGGGATAGGGTCGGCAACGCGCTTGCGATGCTTCTGGTGTTGCAGGCGTCTATAGGCTACGGTCTTACCATCAGGTGAGCCGTACGCTTGTTTGCCAACCTAGTTACATAAAAAAAAAAAAAAAAAATGTACAAACCCTTCGGTCGGATTTTAAGCCGTCACGCTGCTCCTCTGTCTTTTACCATAAGTAACTATCGCTATCAAGTGTTTATGATTAACGACCGGGACTGACAGCTTAACGTGCTCTACGAGGCTCATTGGGACGACCAGATCAGAAACCAATATTTTTTTCAATTAAAAATATCTTTCCCAAGCGAGCGAGCTCTACTACATCAAAGCGTTATCATCAATTATTTATTTAATACTAGATGTCCTTGTCCTGTCGAACTTTAACTTTCAGCGAAATTGCCAGTGTCCATAAGAACATACCTACAATTTATTGTAACTTGAAAAAAAAAAACAATTTTACTTATATAATTAACGATTCTGTCAACACCCACAGCCTAGAGGAAGCGAGGCGTCGCGGACGCTGCGCGTGCGCATCTCCGACCCCCCCTCGCTCCGCGCCGCCCGCCCTCAGACCCGCCGGAAACGTGCCACCTAAGTACATCGAGGTAAGGTGTCTAAGGGTAAGAGAGGGAAGGGATAGAGTCATAGATACGGGATCAAGTTGTCAAGTTTAGTGAGCGTGCGTACATAAGTTTTACTTCAAAATTGTTTTACATAATATTGAATTTTTGATCCGGCTCGGTAGGACCAATACAAAAATAATGATAAAATAAAATTTATCTGATTTTCGTTTCATTACAGGTGGGATCTGGACCTAATAACTTACCGCAGTATCACACAGTATTAGATTTACCAGTACCAGGTGAGTCATTGTCTCGTATCTATATTACAGAAACGATTCGTTTTGCTAACGGATCGTTCGATTATGAACGTGTCGAGATCCAAATTAAAAAATTGCGTGCGTACAAAGTACACATGTCAGAAGTGAAACTTCTTTGGTAAACTAATTGAAAAAAAAATCCAAAAGCCAACGTCACGCGGTGTTCCCAGGCGGTCACCCATCCAAGTACTGACCGCGCCCGAAGTTGCAACGTCACCGTTCCGCGCGTTTTATATCCGTAAAAACTTTACCCTCATGCGCCTAAAGAAGTTTCACTTGACAAAAAAAAAAAATTGTAATTTTTTAAAAATAATGTAGCCAAGTAATGGTACCGCCATAGATGTTGTTTTCAAATTGTAATGTATAAAGGGCCCCGTAGACGATCAAATATTTGATCAAACTTCATATAAATTTCTGTTTGACAAACGTGTTTGTCAAATTATTAGATCGTGTGCGGGCTTGTTTGATGTGTTTGTTATATGAAAACATTAAGTTTTATCAAACAAGTTTGATCGTTTACGGGGCCCATAACGTTTTAAAAGTTAGAGTGTATCGTATTAATAATAAAATATTCTGGCAGGCTCGAAACGTGCATTGAAGCGGTCGACGTCGGGCTGGCGAGGGTTGTTCAGTCGAAGCAAGCGGGCCCCCAGCGCGCCGCACGCGCCTGTCGCACAGGTGAGACTGATCTTACAAGTCACAGGTCGCAGGATACTCATTGCTACCATTAACCTACTATTAACTCATCTATTACCACCACAGACTCACTCATGGGATACCACCAAAAAAAAATTTTAAGTGATATGTTTTTATAGGAGCGTAACCCGTTTCGTTACGTAACGCGTTACGGCGTCAGTCTGTCTGGCTTCCCTTTCTCTCACGTATATTGCAGCGGTAGGCAGGTTTCTGCTCTCTCAGTCTAACACACAGCGCTAGCCGTCTTTTCTCATCAATGAATCAAATGTTTGTATATTTATTTACTTCTTTCAAACAACTGATACAACTTTGCTGTTTTTATAATTTTCTGATTTGTGTTTTGTGTCAATACAATTAAATCTCATCACTTCAGCCTATCAGAGTCCACTGCTGAACATAGGTTTCCCCAAGTTTCCCCAACTCATATGTGTTTCTCATAGTCACCACGCTGGGGGGATTGGTGACCGCAGGGCTGGCTTTGTCGCAAGAATGTACTTCAATATTTTCTATTTACTATTTTCAAAGCCAGCAGTTGGATGGTTATCCCGCCATCGGTCGGCTTTATAAGTTCCAAGGTGGTAGTGGAACTGTGTTATCCCTTAGTCGCTTCTTACGACACCCACGGGAAGAGAGGGGGTGGCTATATTCTTTACTGCTGTAACCACACA
This sequence comes from Melitaea athalia, assembly GCA_905220545.2. Lineage (NCBI taxonomy): Eukaryota > Metazoa > Arthropoda > Insecta > Lepidoptera > Nymphalidae > Melitaea > Melitaea athalia. The sequence goes on from HG992206.1 coordinate 1,827,152, forward strand.
GCAGACTAATATAGTCAAATAATAGTACAAATGTACATCTACAATGTGTAATGTTTTGTTCAAGGAAGTGCCAGTTAGTGCGACAGCGCTGCGACCGGCGAAGTCGTGCGAGTCGCTGACGTCGGAGACGGACGCCTTGCCGCCGCTGGCCGGCACGGCGGTCGCGCCTCTGAAGCACCACACCCGGTGAGATGGCAACCACTATTATACATAGATATTGTAGATATTGTTTTGAAAGCAGTTTATGTAAGGTACTCCTGCATAAACCGTCCTTTTAGGAAAGGTTTAAACGACAATTTAATTTTCCTATACAAGATGTTCTTAAATGTGAAACATCTTATGTCTTGTCTTTTTAGAAATAGAAAATGGTCACTTGGTTGTCAAATATTTATAGGTGCGTTCAGAAAGTCTTTTCACACATATATGCACGAAGTTGATCGGTTCATCTAGTCATAAATAAAAATGAATCGCTGAGTATTAAACACTAAGAGAAAGACTGGATCTATTTGGCTAATTTTCATTTTAAAAACCTCAATACTTTTTGTATGTTTCCTACGAAATGAAAAAAATAAAATAAAATTGGACAGAGTATCATTCACTAGCCACTCCACGCGTGTGTCAGTTGTGTAGTGTCAATATGTGTGTGTGTGTCAGGTCGGCGTCGTGCGACTCGTACTTCGAGCCGTGGCAGGCGGAGCTGGCGGGCATGCGCCTGCGCCTGTCGCCGCAGGAGCGCAGCCGACACATGTTCAGCGAGGAGGACGACACTGCGGTGCAAGCGCACACCGCGCAGGTACGCACGCACACTCCATACGCACGCACTCACACACTAAAACACACGCTCGCACACATACACACGCATACACACACACACACGCACACGAAGACAACAAACGTTTCCCACTAGTGACCAGCGCTCCCGTTGCAGGACGACTCGCTGTGCTCCAGCCCGCCCGAGAGTGCGCCGCCCTCCAGCGCGCCCTCGCCGCGCCGCCTCGACTTCGACCTCGCAGAGAGGTGAGCCATCTCTCACCTCCCACTTCTTACCACCCACCTCTCACTTCTTACCACCCACCTCCCACTTCTTACCTCCCACCTCCCACTTCTCACCACCCACCTCTCACTTCTTACCACCCACCTCCCACTTCTACCTCCCACTTCTTACCACCCACCTCCCACTTCTTACCTCCCACTTCTTACCTCCCACCTCCCACTTCTTACCTCCCACTTCTAACCTCCTACCTCTCACTCACCTCTCACCTCCCACCTGTCACCTCTCACTGCCTCACTACTGAATATCTCTCTTACTGTTATTACTGTAAATGTCTTCATGCGAGAATCTGACTATATTTTTTCACAACCGACCTCTCTAATAAGTTTACTTTTAAAAATAATTATTAGAAATTAAGAACTATCCCTAGACAAAATAATAAGTATGCTTTTTTAACGATGTTTTTTTTTCTTCTCTATCTCGTCCTTCAAACGAGAAAGAGAGGTTTATCTAGAATCTAGATGTTGTAGTTAACGTTTCAACTGAGAGTAATCACAATTCATGATTCAGCCTGTAATATCCCGCTGTTGGGCATAGGCCTCTTCCCCATGTAGGAGAAGGGTCGGAGCTTAATCCACCACGCTGCTCCAATGCGGGTTGGCGGATATATCCCCTACTATGAGTATGTAACGATCGCTATCAGGTGTACATGATAACAACCGGGACCGACGGCTTAACGTGCTCTCCGAGACACGGTGGGAGACCCACAAGGACTGCACAAACACCCAGACCACGACATACATCTGTATGGCCAATACAAATGTTGTCGTGTGCGGGGATCGAACCCGCAACCGCCAGCGCAACAATCAATCGCAATCCAGTGCTGTGACCGCTGCGCCAACGCGGTGTCTGAGAGTAATGTTTTTATTTATTTATTTTTTACTTATGTAAAATATACTTTGTTTGCTTTGTCTACGTAAAACCATCCAACGGCGACAAATTACTACATTAACCCTAGTGTAATCAGACAAAAAACGTTAAAAAAAAACCAGCGTTTTTTTTTTAACGAATTAAAAAAAACGCTCTTTTTTAAATGCTAACTTTATCAAAAATTGACCGTTGAGGAAATTTTTTTTTTGCTTGAAGGTGGTCAGGTAACAAAATTGTCAATTTGGCATGGAACGACCCATATAGATGATAGCAAAACCTAAATTAAAAACAATATTTATGTGTAACACAGAAAGCGTGCTGCCCTGGAGCGTCTAGAAGCCCAAGTAGCGCAACTGGGGTACATCGACGGAGACGCCGACCCGGTGGCTGACCGACAGCCCGCTAAGAGGTAGGAAACTACCCTCCAGTACCGCCTGACTAGCGACCCTCACCTGATGGTAAACTATTACCGCAGCCTATAGACGTCTACAACACCAGAAACATCGCAAACGCGTTGCGACTCAACCCCCAATTCCCCCCAGGAGCTCAGGGGCTCGATTTTTGAAACGGCTTCCAAAAAGAAGCACACTCTTTCGTCGTCAAAAAGTACACTTTTTTAAAACCCGCATTTTTGAAATCATCTTCGTTCTATTTGAAAAAGACTGGTCGATACCATTCTTTTTCGCAAGTAGTGCACTTTATTTTGACATAATTATGTTATGACATATGGTTGTCATTAATGCTTCCAGTTGTTTAATGTCCTTGAATTTCTTCGTTAATTTGTTGTTTCTTTTAGAGGATCTCGCGATGGATGCGGACTTTTGCTTGGTTTTGCTTGAGATGAACCATGGAGAACACAACTGCAATGTCTGTTGTCATTCAACTTTGTGCCACAGTTTTCATTCATTTTGTTTATATATTCACAAAAACTAATTATCAGAATAAAAAGCCGACAAAACAAAACTGACAAAACATAAACATGAAAACTGACATTTTACAATAAATATGACATTTACGACCACATGTAAATATCAAAATACGTTCCTTTCCACATTGGTATCATTATCGGTTTTGCGGTAACGTACCGATTCAGACTTCTTCTGCGTGTTTAGTAAAACTATTAATTTTGTATTTTAATGCGGTAACCCTGAATGTAGTGCGATTCAAAAATGCGGCAAATCAGGATCGTTCTCCTTAGAATAGTGCACTTTTTTGAAAGAGTGCGAAGATGGAAGCCGTTTCAAAAATCGAGGCCCTGGTCACCTTACTCACCAACAGGAACATAACACTGCTTGAAAACAGTATTATTTAGCTGTGGTCTTCTGTAAGGTCGAGGTACTACCCCAGTCGGGCTGCTCCATATTTGAGCAGGATATTTCCTGCTGTGCCCTACCTTATAAGACCTAGTTTTAAATTTATTAATAACTAGCGACCCGCCCCGGCTTCGCACAGGTGCAAAGCTAATACTAAATATAAAATAAATATTTGCAAAGTAAGCGTAAAAAAAATTGTTTTTTTAGAAACTTCTAAAACTATCAGTGTTCCTCTACCATATTATGCATGTATTATACATATAAACCTTCCTCTGGAATCACTCTTTTTTTACTAACGGCATCAAAATCCGTTGCGTAATTTTAAAGATCTAAGCATACAGACAGCGGGAAGCGACTTTGGTTTTAATACTATGTAATGATACAGAATATATTAAATATATATTTTATTTTTCAGGATATGCAAAGACCGCGACAGTCCTCTGTCATCAACGTCAGACTTTCAAACATCGCTAACAAACGTCAAACTAAGGTAATTTACTGGTGATCACATTATCTATGGAAAGCTTTTGCACGTATTTATGTTTTTAGATAAATGTTTTTACTATGAAAAATTTGAAATTATAAATAGTTTTTTGAAGTAAAACTTCTTTACGCACGCTCGACTTGGGGAGTAAGCTCGTGAAATCGTGACGAGAGCGTTACGAAAAGTATGATAGGGGGGGGGGGGGACGGAGCAAGAGAGGTGTGAGCACACATTTTCTTTCTCTCTTTCTCTCATAGCCAGTTTATATTTCGTATATCTAAGACACAGTGCAGACCTATTGCTAAAGAAGTTTTACTTCAGTCGTGTGGTCTAAAAGCACACCCGTTTTCTTTTTAGTTTGGTACAGGATACAAGTGAGAGGTTATAATAATCCATTAATACTACGTACTGTTTCTAGTTTCTTCTCTCTGATTTCTTCTAAACGTCTTTCACCTGTATATTTTTGTACCAATATACAAAGCGCGAATTCAAATCAAATAAAAGTTTAGTTTACTTTAGTGGAATTAAAAAAAGGCTTTGGACTAGCAATAGTTCAATAATGTTAGAAGTAGTGACTTATTTCAATTATTTTATTTACACGATTATTTTCTACAAACTGGCAAACTAAAATGACTACTTTTAAAACCTTCAATGTTTCAAATTCATGTTTGTTACCAAACTCCTCCGAAACGGCTGAACCGATTTTTATGAAATTTTGTGTGCTTATTGGGTAGGTCTGAGGATCGGCCATCGTCTATTTTTCATACCCCTAAATAATAAGGATGACCCACCCCTAAATATTTTATTTTTTGACAACATTTTTTATTTTAAGTTAATTATGATTTATCATTGAAAAATACACACAAGTTCAAATTTTCACCCTTCTACGATCAACGCCTATTTTTAATAGCGTTTAGCGGTAAAACAACGTTTGAGGGGCTAGCTAGTGACCTAATATTAATATGATTATTGTGATAATTTCTATATGCACTCGTAATTTTATGTTGCTTTGTTTGTTGGAAGTGTATTCATCGACTATATGTCGAAAATGTTCACCATTTCATACTAAAATTGTCATTGAATGCTGTCATGTGTATTGTTTTCGTTTGTGGATGTTGTAGAATGTATAAAATAATATGTATTACTTATATAAACACTTTACAAATTATATATAAATCAATCCATCTATCGATAGAATGGGCATGACGAAAGATTTTGAAAACGTGTTCCGTAATGTGGCTACACATTTACTATTTACGAAAATACCTATATTTCGGTAATAAACTTAAGTTTAAGGAAGATTAAAACTATTTTTCTAATATGTTTTCAATGTGCACGTCAAAACGGCATCAGATGTCATGGCGTCGGCTCTGACGTCATGGCATGACACACTTCGGACGCGTTCAACCTAAGACCAGCATGAAATTAAAATTTTAATAATGGAGATAGAGTTCCAGGAGCTGCAAGTTTTTTTATTGGAAATTTCCTCCTCTTTCAGAATCTATTTTTGAAATTTCTTTAATATTAATAGTTTATGAAATATTGGCAAAAAACGGAAGGCCATTTTTTCCTTTTTTTAATTGTTTATAACTTTTGCAATTTTTGATGTGCAAAACACACTTAAGGTGGGACCGCATTAGAGCGGCGCTGCGCGGCGCGTCGCTTCACGTCGCTCGACGGTACCTATCGCATTACAACTGCAGCAAGCGGCAGCTCGCGTCATTTCTATACCCGTTCGCGTGCGAGCAACGTTGCAAGATGAGCGATAGTGACGAGGATTTGGTTATTATTTCTTTGTTGTGTGCAGAAGATGAAAGAATTATGGAAGAGAAAAAAAAGAAGAAGAAATGGATTGCTGACATACCAAGGTCACGCAATCAAGAAGGCGAATATCACTATTTGTTTCCTCGACTTCTTAAAGACTGCACGATTTTACACTTACTTCAGAATGTCGAAGACAAAATTCTATAAGCTATTGTACTGGAAAACTGAAGCGACGCGCCGCTTGCTATGTCGCACTGAGCGTCGCTGCACACCGCGTCGCGGCGCTGCGCGGCAAAATATTCTCTCGGAGGCAACTATGCCGCGACGCGCGGCGACGCGCGGTGCAGCGCCGCTCTAGTGCGACATGCACCATACGATATGATTGAAATAATATTTTGACGCTTTGTGCCGCGCTGTGCAGCGCCGCGCAGCGCCGCTGTAATGCGGTCCGGCCTTTATAGAACATTTTTCTAGGCGATTCCGAATCTAATGAGCTATTACACATAATTTTAAGAGCAGTATCTCTATTTTCGAACTTTTTCAACTTGTCGACTAGAGTGACTGGTAGGTGAACGCACCTGACGTATTATATTGATGTTATAGCGTGACGTCATGTGCTGTAATTTGTGTTTCAATCAAAATGGCCGATTGCAGTATTTCAATGTTTTATTTTATTGAAAATCACAATAATCTTATTATTTTACATAAAACTAAACCAGTATTTTGAATTTTTTTAATATGAGTGTTCACCTGAAATCATTAAATTGACGATTTTTTGATACTGTCGTCATGCCCATTACTTTTCTGAAATTATAACTTTTGTCCCAAAATTTTGTACGATAGGTCAGGTAGAAATCTTAACAGAATTGTAAGTAGCAATCTCTAAAGAATTTTCTCGAATACTTTAGCTAAGAATCATACATTAAAAGGCCTCATTTATTAATGCACCCACTTGGTTGGGCGTTAATTATTTTTGTAATACAATTATATAGTAAAGTTTTCATTTCGCTAGCATTTCTACGACTTGATTTACATATACTATTATTTTTCCATTGAATTTTTTGTTCAATAACAATAAAGTATAGCCTATGTCACTCCTGAATAGTGTAGCTTTCTGTTAATGAAAGAATTTTCATGATCGGATCAGTATTTGCGAAGATTACCCCCTACAAACAAACAAAATTAGAAACTTTACCTCTGTATAATATTAGTATAGATGACAATAGAATAGTGACCAGTTACTATCGAATCTATAGAAATAAATTACTTTTCCAGGATAATCAAATACACTATACAAACAACAAAAAAGTTACAGGTAAAAATCGACTAACCTTTCAAAACGCCCACTAAAAAAAATCACTAAAACTCACACGACTAATCAATAACTTGCAGAGATCGAAACTCGCCGAGGAAACAGAAAAACACATCGCGTTACAGCGGCTTACACAACCCGGTACTGAACGACCCGGATAAGCCCGTGACCCGGCTAACGTGGCACGGCAAAGACGGTCATTCGACGCTCATTAAAATAGACTGGCCGGCGGAGAACTCGTCCGTCAGTAATTTGACTACGAGTACAATGAACTCGGCTCCGATCACTCCAGCGACGCCGGTCTACGATCCCTTGGAGAGTGATTCGGAAATAAGCGATAATAAGCACACGATTACTATTAAAAGCAACGATTGTAACACCTGCGATGAGAAAAAGTGTCTCAAATGTGAACTAAAAGCCACAGACTATGAAAACGTTAAAGAAATGGCACGTGATTACTCCGAACACAACCTACACGACAGTCTAGACCCTAGTCCGTTACATTCGACGGAAATAAGCTATCAGAACCTGAATAGATTATCAGCTGTTTCGACGTCATCAAACTCCGAACAAAATTCGCATAAAAGGGACGGTGACGTCATGAAGATAATGACGTCATCGCACGAAAGCTCTTCGAGCTACTCGAACGTCAGTTACAAGCAGGATGAGTTGTACGAGTGCTATAATTTCACGAGACCTAACTATATAAATCTATCATCTAGTACGTCTAAAAGTTCGCCCGGTAGCCCTTTAAAGAGTCCTATAAAATCGACGATTAGTATAACATTTAGGTCTCCAGTTAAAGTTAAATCACCAGATTACGAACCCATAGGTAATGAAACGCCTACGAATGAGAGAGATTCGGTCTATGAAGATATAGATTTAGAAAAGAATCTATCTATAGTCGAAGATGCCAGTGTTCCGCAGACGGACGCAAGCTTACCAACACAACAAGCCTGCCAACCTGAAGATTATAACCACGACCTGATCATACTCGAAACTCCTACAGAATCTACCGTAGACAACGGCATAGATGTGTACAGTCAAGTCAAATTCTTCAAAAAGAGCATAGAAGAAGTGAACGCTATGATACTAGAGACGCCAGAGAAAGAGACGGAATATGAGAACGTAGCGTTTGCGGAGACGAGAGAGCGCGACTACGAGAACATAAACGTTGATACTCTAAAAATCTGTGATAAAATAGAAATAAGTAGCTTAGATACGAAGGAAGATGAATCTTTGGAGAAGGAAAATGGTAATGTCATTAAACCTATAATCGCGGCGAAAAATTTAAACGTGAGAGAACTAGCAATTAGGTTCGAAAGTCCGACAGAACAAAAGGGTCCCTTCACATTCGATAAATACAAAACCGAAGTGAAATATCCAACTTTAGAAAAAAAGGATGAGAAAGTCGAGACCAGAAAGAAAGAAATGAAAAATCCTCCGCCGATATCCCCGAAAACATACAAGCTTACAAAGAATTCAAACGCGAGATCGCTAGACGAAAACGCGTTTATTAAAGAGTTCGGTACCGATAAGGATAGACGGAGGAGCATGGAAGTTAAGGATGCAAAGAGACAGTCCAAATACTTACCAGACTTGAACCTGAATATGGAGGAGCAAGAAACGAAGATAGAAAGCATAACCCCGACGACAGAGAACAAACTATCTTTGATACAGAGGTTCGATGTGAAAAAACCCGAATTGAAGGACCTAATAGGCTTCGATACAGAAAAGAAATTGAGCAGAGAGAGAATAGAGAAGTACAAGGAAGAACGGAGAAATTTCCTCCGAGAAAAATATAGTTCCCAGTCGTTCAGGAGTAATCCCGAACAGTTGACAAGGATAAAACTAAAAAAGGACGAAAAGACCGACTGTGAACGATTAAAAGATGATTTACCAAAGTTTGAGCGTCGGAATACAGTAGACCTAGGTCAGAGGATGCGGTTTTCGTTAGCTAGGAGCGCTAACAACCTAGACACAATACCGTCCCCGATAAGTCCTAGTGAAGATATGCCTAGGAACGGCGAGGCCAGCGAGTGCAACCGGGGGGAGAGGTATGTATAGCTTTCTTAAAACTGTTTGCATTAATCTCCATTTAATAAGTAACAATGTGAGTCATTATCATCTGAGTTTTAATAACGAATCTTTAAGCCTATTTTTTCACAAACTTGTAAGTTAAAACTTGCATTCATTTAAAATAGTTTAAAGAAATAGCCTAATTGCAATTGTAGTCTTTAGAACAATATTTTGTAGTTTGACTTAGTTCTTGTTTGACAAATTTCTTACTTTTAACAAAAATGTCGGGTTTATCGAAATGGATTTTGAGCGTTGACTTTCAATTTTACTTCCAACATTTTTTGTACTGAACAAAACTGTTTGCGACCCCTGCACGATGCGCCAAGCTATATATCCCCACTTCAAGCCAAGCGCTCAATATCCACGGAGACTTAATATACCAAATTACATCAAAATGGGCAAGCGTAAAGTTTGATAAACAAATTGATCATTTACAACTCGCTCTGGTCTGCTGTCATCTACTTATAGCAGGAGTTTTTTACCGTTTCAGGGCTTGGTCACATTTTGTATTAAAATCTCATTTAAAGTTTTGTTTCACAAGAGTATAGTAGAATTATCTTACCAAACAAATAAATAAAGTTCACAAGTGCTGGTTCGATTCCAATTTGGTTTTGTAAATGTTTTGAGGAATATTTTATTTCTAATTATTTAAATATGTCGAAAGTTATCATAAATGAAATATTTATATTTTTGAATGGCTCGATACTTTGTGAACTATTTTTAATTATAAATGTTTATTAAATAAAGTATATTATGTCATTATTATATCAAAAGCACAATTATATGTAATTTTAATATTCGCAGGAGAGAGAAAATATCACCGTCATACAACATTCGCGACATGGCCGCGATATTCGAACAGAAATCACAAAACAACGGTTGACCGTCGGTACGTTATAACTTTATATATAACCGATATAACCTTTAGAATGTTATATAACTCATATGACATGTAAAGTTATATAATTTATATAACCGGTATAACGTATTAAAAAGAAGTTTTTTAAGTTATTTATAATTGTTGTTTTATTATTTTAAAGTTTCTCATATTGTAAAAGTAATATTTGCTATTAATTAATAATAAAAAAAATGTCTGCTACGTTGTAACCTTTCTAAAGATACAAATCGAAAATCGTTTATAATAATTTAGTTATTAGAAGAAATATTTAAATGTCTATGTATTAAAATGGCAAAAATTGCTTATTAATTATTGCCAAATATTATAATTTGTCAAAAAAGCCTTTGCAAATAAGTTATTTCTAGTGGCATTCTTTTATTGTTAACAGTTGTGAACCCTAATCGTATTGTTGATTTTGAGACCAATAAAATATAGTTTAAACCATGTCAGCGCGTTTGTGTGTGTCTTCTTGTGAATAGTTTTGATGTGTGAGTCGGTTTCACGATAGACATCGTGCGAGACAGACGTGTCTTTAGCGCTCTTTTGCGCAAATAAAGTAAAACTCGATATTTTAATTTTTTAGTTTTGACATATTCTAATTATTTTTTAATTATGTATAAAGTAGAACCAAAACAACCTGTATTCGTCACTTACAAGTTATATTACATAACAAGATAAGAATTATATATAACACAGAAGTTATCATCGCCATTTCGTGTCACAGCAACAGACGATTTTAATCTTATTTATTAATTTATATATAACTGAAATATCCATACTCTGGCCGGAACTAATGACACCAATTGACATAGTATTACTTTGACATGTCACCATTTGACATTTTCGTAACGCCACTAGTTGTCATGAATACAACTTTTAACATTTTGTATAGAATTAATTCGTCTTAAATTACATCAGATGAAGATATAAAGTGCGTTGTTCTGTTTGGACCTATAATATAAGGATTTTGATTAAGTATATGTTATGATAATTATAAAAACCAAAATTGTATATGGCCATAAAATTTACGTTGGATAATTACGTTTAGTATGGTTCGCGCGGATCGTTGTTTGTTATTATTTATTTTTATGGTATGTAGTTTTAATATTTGATTTAGGAAAAATACTGCACTGCTAATAGTCTTGATAGTTGCTGTGCACTGAAATGCATACTACCCCCATATCTCTGTTTAACTCACTTCAGAAAAGGATGAGGTTCTTAATCTGACTGTATTTGTTATGACTGTTACCTCTTAACTTTTTACAGGATGTACCGATTTTGATGATGTTTTCAAACTAAAGCTGGTGCTTGTCACGTGGTCCAATTTAATTAAGATCTGACGAGTACTTTTTGAGTTATACTTTCAGTCAGTCAGTTAAGCCTATAGCAGTCCACTGCTGGACATAGGCCTCCCCAAGTTCGCGCCAGACATGTCTTACATGAAAGATAATTTAACTAAAGTCAGGCATCTTGGCATTTCAATCATAGGCTACCAAAATATTTGAAAATGCTACTAATTGCTTTCTATTGTTTACGCGAATTTTAGTTATAAAACAACTTTTTTGGATTTTATTGCGGTTTATTAGGGTTTTTACGTGCCCGACGGTTTGGATACTTTACAGCCACCATGGTCACGGGAGTCCTCCCGGAATGTGGACAACTTTGCTGGTAGTAGTTGCAGTGTTTTTCATCAAAATCGCCTCAGTAACGAAACATCACGGATAGTATTACTAACAGTCATACGTTCATTATTGGGACGCGTTTGTGTTGTGGATATTTGAATCTCGACGTTTTTTGATATAAAAGATCTTGAAATAGAAATGGGCATGACGAAAGATTTTGAAAACCTCTTTCATAATGTGGGTACACATTTACTATTTACGAAAGTACCTATATTTCGGTAATAAACATAAGTTTAAGGATGTTTAAAACTATTTTTCTAATATGTTTTCAATGAGAGCGGCAAAACGGCTGCAGGTGTCATGGCGTCGGCTTTGACGTCACAATATAAAGTGGGCCTTACTTTTTACTTTACTCTTTGAAGCGCGCCTGACGTATTATGTTATGTTGTGACGTCTGCGCTGTAATTTGTGTTTCAATCAAAATGGCCGATTGCAGTATTTTAATGTTTTATTTTATCGAAAATCACAATAATCTTATTATTTTACATAAAACTAAACCAGTATTTTGAATTTTTTAAATTTGAGTGTTCCCCTAAAATCATTAAATTGACGATTTTTTGATACTGTCGTCATGCCCATTGCACAGAATACTTGTGAAGGAGAGAGCACAAGATTATATATTATTCATTTTATTAATATGTGTAAAGTCAACAAATTAGTATAAATAATGCTATTAAAAATAAATTTGTTGTCGAATATGTTTTAGTATTTGATTCAGCCTAAGATCCCACTGCTGGGCGTAGGCCTCGTTCTTCGTGTGGGCAAAAGGTTCGGAGCTTAGTCCACCACGTTGCTCCACTGTCTTTGGATGTTTAGTATATTTTTTTTATTCGGAGAGAAATGGAAATACATCCCAGAAGTGGGACAATACATGCTGAACCAATAACTCATTATTGTTCACTATTACACATGCAATGAAATGAATTATTTTTCGATTGTCGAATTTGTAGCAACACTCGACTAATAAAGAAGTGTTGCTAGCATAAGTTGCATTTACAGAAGCCGGTGTCTATTTATTAGTTTTGATTTTTTTTTTAATATGAGACGTTTGTTATTAAGAATTAATAATTATTAATGAATAGTTATTTTAAGTTCACTAATTATAAAAAAAAATTCAACAAAATATTATAAAATTATAAATTAGATTCTGAGAATTTCTTATTCATTAGTAATTTCTCTCGCTAGTTAAAAAAATAAATGATGATAAAATTAAGACAATAAAACGAATTGATCTATTATAAAAATCACAATTTTTCCCGCTCTCTACTAGATTACTGAAATTTCATTGTTCTTGTATAAAAAAGCTTTTGACATTTTATAATATGTGAAACGGATTAATGGAATGGTTTTAATGAAACTTTAAATTTGTCATTGTCATGAGAATATTGCCACATAAGAAATCCCCTCCCCCCTTCCCCTTTAATTAACCCCAATATAAAAATATTTTGGTATACTTTTCATATGATTTATGACATTTTTTACATGTTCATAAACTAGAAAAAGTTTAATAAATGTGTATAAGTAACACATACTTGCATTTATAATTGAAATTGAGAAAACATGGTTTAGTTAACTGAGGTAGGGCACAGCAGGAAATATCCTGCTCAAATATGGAGCTGCCCGACTGGGGTAGTACCTCGACCTTACAGAAGATCACAGCTAAATAATACTGTTTGAAGCAGTATTGTGTTCCTGTTGGTGAGTAAAGTGACCAGAGCTCCTGGGGGGGATTGGGGATAGGGTCGGCAACGCGCTTGCGATGCTTCTGGTGTTGCAGGCGTCTATAAGCTACGGTAATCGTTTACCATCAGGTGAGCCGTACGCTTGTTTGTCGACTTAGTAACATAGAAAATAAATAGTTCTTTTTTCAATTTCTAAGAAGTTAAATTTGGTATCATTAAAACCATTACAATATTAAATATAACAGACTGTAAATCTGCCAAATGTATGTAAATGTTTCTGCATTTTGTAATATATTACGTGTATCTATGGAAATATAATGATATTGAACAATTAAGTTATTCAAAGGTCTTAATTTAATGTTTATTAATTAGAAAGTTAAAAAAAATGTAGGCATGTACAAATAATTACAATGTTTAAATAAGACTATTTGACTGTTCAACAGGTTTGAAATCTCTTAATTATCTTTTTTATAATTAAGGTAGGAAGGTAGGTTGGTAAAAGGGTTAAATATAATACATACTATTTTTTAGGTCTTCAAAATTCTATTGAGAATGTAATCTCAACTGCACCAATCAATCTCCTACGTGCCTTCTCCCAATTGGTGAATTGGCGAATTTATATTATTGTGGTAACTAGCCATTAAACAAAGCTTTGATGGGCTATAATATATTTTGATGGTTGTTTTAGTACAAAGATTATTATTTTTGTTATATTTTCGAAGTAATATCTCTCTAGTTTGATTTTTAACATTTATATTAAAATTAAGTTAGCATAATATTGATTTGAACATGCGACAGCCCCTGGTGGGTGTAGTTATTAAAAAAAGTTTTCATTAAAAATATAAATATTACAAAAATAATATAATAAATCGTTCTTTATCATTATATTTCTATAAATACGAAAAATCCATCTTCTTAAGATTCTACATTGTATCCATTTTTTCGTAAAAAATGTAATATAGGAATTGTAAATTATAAAAATGTAACAAGCGCTGTTTGACTGCATTTGGTATGAAAAAAATCTATTGTGATTTGAGAAATCTCTGGGACCACGATCACAAGGTCGCCGATTCGATTCTCATGGCGTATAATAATATTAATTTAATTTTAAATAGTGAAAATGAATCTGACTTTCAATGATTAAGTTTTAACCGAATGCAGTCGTCGTATTTTAAAAAACTGAGCTTTAAGCGTCTCTACGGAGCTATGCTGTATTTATAGATGTGTAATTTATTATGATGTTTAATGAGAAATCTACCGGCTTGTAACTTAGAGTAGAACGAAAATGACTATACACAATAAAAAGGTATTATTGAAATTATTTTGGTCTTTTATTAACTACTAGCTTCTGCGTGCGACTTCGTCGGCGTGGACTCCGCTTCTTTTGGTCTTAGCGTGACGATACATAGGTACCCTATAGCCTTCCTCGATAAATGGGCTATCTATCACTGAAAGAATTTTTCAAATCGGTCCAGTAGATCCTGAGATTAGCGCGTTCAAACAAACAAACAAACAAACTCTTCAGCTTTATTATATTAGTATAGATTAACCCATTTTTTAAGTTATAACTTTTGAAGAGTATTTAATTATTTAAGAACAAACTATATACATTTTCACATTCTTATAAATATATCTGTACACACACACATTCAATTTTTATATATTCTACTGAACTGATAAAAATATTCTCAGTAGGGAATATTTCCGCTCACTTTTACTCATAGTAATGAGTAACGATCGCTATCAGGTGTACATGATAACAACCGGGACCGACGGCTTAGCGAGCTCTCCGAGGTACGGTGGAGAGACCCACAAGGACTAACAACCAGACCGGGCATAATATTTGTATATAAATATCCACTCCGAGCGGTAATCGAACCCGCAACCGTCGGTGTTAAGGCGCCGCCGACACGGTACACACACCATTAGGTACACCAGAATCTGTTAGTAACGAGCATTGTAATAATTCCCAGTCGATTAGATTATTTGCATACTGCTAGCTCATATGGAGGATTTAGCAAAATACGTTATAATGCCCTATATATATTATAATGCCCTATTAATCATGATCCAGAAAATTATAAGTTATTTTTAACGTTTATTATCTGCTTTGGGTATATTGGTTTTTAAGCGGCAAGTACTAAGTACTTATTATTTCATAAGTATCAAGTTTTAGTATTAGTAATGTATGTACGTAAAAGCAGGGACGCGTCACAAATAAAGTTAATTTCATTTCATTTCAAATTTTGGCCAACTGAAAAAGTTCATAAAATAAAACCAAATTTTCATATAAAAAGCTATTTATTTACAAGTACTAGACGAAACAATAAGAAATACACATTAAATAAATTCATAAATTGAACATCATAAGAAATTCTAAACTTATTACAGAGATCATAATATAATTAAACAAAAATTATTACAACATTACCGTATTGTCGAAGAAAATACTAGAAGTTTAATTTAACTTTAAGACTAAGGGCCTGTCTCACCGGTTGTGGATAAAATTTAACCAGCACATAGGTTAGGACTAAACTTTAATACCAGGAGGTAGTATAGGCCATCAGGGCCCGTTTCCCCTCAATTAAGGAACTACAACTTTAAGATTCATGTTTTAGAATAGCAATAAGCCATAAATGAAGTGGAATTCGATAGTGAAAAAGAATAATCTATACTAATATCTTAAAGAGGAAAGATTATTTGTTTGTTTGCATTGAATAGGCTCCGAACTACTGAACCGATTTGTCCGAAAAAAAATTGGAGATTTTTTTTTAAATTTTTGTTAAATACCCGTACGAAGCCGGGGCGGGATGCTAGTATATCATAAACTCTTATCTGTTGGATAAGCAAACTGTTAAATAGCGTTAACGGCAACCGGTGAAATAGGCCCAAGTTTATTATTATAGTCCGGTCGCCGAAGAGAAAGAAATTCGTACACCGACCCCTCATCTTTTGTCTTTGTCGCTCGCGTATAAACATATTGCGGTTGCGCTCACACAGGTGAAGTGACCTCGTATTGTGTTGTATCTTCGGCGACCGGACTTTAGGCAAATTCACAAACATTTTTGTCATACATATACATGTACTTATTATTAATGTTGCCAACAACAAATAATGACTGTTATAAAGGAACAATGTTAATATAATCATATGTTTATTATTTAAAAAGGCATTAATGGTTTTGTGTAATATTTAATCGATTTTAGGACAGTATTTTTAATATTTCATATTCATATATAAATAAATCACTATTTTTTTCTAAGTGCAAAACTAAAAAACATCTGTATAGTCCCTAATCTAACTTAGAAGAGTTAAGGGTATATAAACTATGAGACTCGTCTCGGTCGGTAGTTTTAGGGGATGTCACAGGTAAATGTTTTTTTTTTTGACGTTTAACGCTTTAATATTTTCAAAATTATATATAATATACTAGAATATGTACATATTGTTAATTAATACATTTTATTAATAACTTAATTTGTTTTTATCACCAATACGAAGATAAGAATGGAAATTCCGTATTATAATTCTTTGGTTCATACTTCTCAAGTTAACAATTACACTTTTTAGTCGTTACACTTTCAAATCAATACTCATTCAGAACTCTTGTTTTACTTATAAAAATGTTACGTTTTAAGTTTACATACACAAACATTTTGAATATTTTTATAATTAAAATAATTAGTGAGCCAGATTGGCATTGTGAGCCAATGTGGCATTATGAGCCGAACTGGCAATGTGAACCAAACTGATATTTTAAGCCATACTGACTATGAGCTAGAATACTTTTAGGAACCGAACTGGTTTGTGATCCAAACTGGTATTATGGTTCAAAATCTGGTCCCTATATTTAAAAAAAATAACGATACGTAATTTAAAAATTTGTTAGAAATATACAGTTTGTGACTAAAACTTTTCTTTATTAATTATAAGAGCTAGAGCTTCAAACACACGAAATATTGGAAAAAAAATGTCACATTCGCTCATACAGAAGTTTGTAATTAAAAAATATTTAAATCGAAGAAAAAAAGTTATTTATATATTATGGTACTTAGAAATATTTATCTATTAGAGCCTCTAAATTTTAGTGTTTTTAATAATATCGCGATAGTATAATATTTTTAGAGAGCAATTAAAACAATTTCTATTAAATTTATTGAAATGTAATTATTATTGCATTTCTTCGAGCTAAATTAATTTAAAATTTTTTTTAGAATTATGAGACACTAAAATGTTGGTAGAAGCTAGTTTCAACCAGTTTTACCCGAATTTAGGAATAAAAGGTACTGATTTTACCATTTATGTTAATCTAGTAGCCAGATAGAGTGTAATATTTTTAAAATCGCAATAATCATAAATATCGTCAATATTACTAATAAAAAATAAAATTAAAAAAGTTAAAAAATAAAAAGAACATATAAAAAATGTATAAATCATGAGCACGCATCATAAGAACATTTTCAGTAAAATTTAGCACGAGAACCTTCAAAATTAATGCTCTTTTAGCTTAAATACAATCAAAATTTTTAAAGCTTTTCTTATTAAAAAAAAAAAATTTTAACTTCCAAAAAAAGTTTTGACGAACGAACACAGTTCAACATAAAAAACTATACCAAAAAATTTTTTCAACTACAATTGTTTTGAAACAGTATCAAAACTAACAAAGCATACCGATAGGAGAATACATAACACACTTAGACTTCAACTTAATAATTTAAACGTTCACTTTTGAGCACCATCGTTCCTATAACCTTACCTATCTTGATCCAATTACGAATTTATCCATCCTTATTAATCCTATAGCCAAATAAGCCCCCATTAAAACACCATAATATCAGTCCTCGGCACATTACTGAGGTTGTCGTCTATGGTGAGATACATGTTGAACGAGAAGAACATGGCCGTTGCTGACATGAAATGCCACGCGTCGTGTGAGTCGTAGAGCTGTAGTAGGAAACATACTCGGTTGTTCTGTCTTGACTGGGCTGGTGTTAGCTGGGGAAGAACTTTTGGATAAGTGGGATGTGTTGACAATATGAGCCAAATTGGCAATATGAGCCAGAATAAATTTATGAAACAAAATGTTAAAATCTAAATAAAAAATAACTTTATTCAAATAGGCCCCAAGAGCACCTTCGAATCGTCATTTTACAAATTAAAATTTTAGTGATTATTATTTTTAAAAGTGAAGCTACCGCCGATTCGGAATGTAGATTCTGCAGAGAAGAATCGGCAAAAAACTCCGCAGTTACTCTTTTGAAAATAATATGTAAACTGTGTTTTAGTACAAAATTAATATTATGTTGCATGAAATACAGCGTCACTAACGGCCGAACCCAATATTCAGTCTATCTCTGGTTATGCCCTACTAGAGACAGAAATATCTATCTATCATTCATTTTACTGTCCCAATAAACTTGTCGACGGTAGGCAATCCTATCCTACAAAGCTATCTGTCGACGGGAGGGAGGATAGCTTACCAGAGATAACAGTTCGTATGAAAATGACAGTTTAAGCGTCCCAATAATAATAGAGTTCTATCTGTCAGTAACGTTGGCTAACTTTAGTAACGACGATACCTTATCTGTAGTTTTCGGGGGATAACTAACATTTATTAATTGTAAAAGTATTTTCTTTGTGAAAAATAAAACTAATTTCGAGTGAAAAACAATGGCAGACTCAAGTTCAAGTAGCAGTTCAAGTGATATTGGTCTTTTGCAACAATTAAGTGACTGGGAATCTGACGAAGACAATGTGCCCGGTACAACGCGTGTATATGAAGAGCGTATTAACTATTTTAATAAATATGACGATTTCGATTTTGTTTTTGATTTGTGTTGTGATTGTTGATCTAATTGCACCAACAGCATTATCTCCTCTTTGGTCAATGGCATTCCTTTGGGCTGAAATATGTGCAACATAAAATGTTAAGATTCCCGCGCAAATTTGGATAAAAATAATAAGTTTCTTATAAAATAATACTTACTTTACTCATCTTATAAATAATACAAAAAAAACAACTTGCAAACAATGAGTTGTATTGTTTACGCTTGGGTCACAATTCACTTTCACAAAATATAATTTAATTAAAAAAAAACTTGAAACTACGATTCAACAAAGGACCGTAGCATCATGTCAATGTCGTGTTCGTGTAAAAACGTTTACGTTCCGTTACTAGATTTACCGTACATTCCATATTAAAGTAATATCGTTTATTCTAAATTTAAAAAAAAACTGCGTAAAAATTAATTTGTCCATATTTTACTAAAAATAAGATTACTTTAATATGAATAAAACATGTATGACAAATTTAAATACTACAAAACATCTACATAACATAACTGAGGCCGTCTGTGACGCTGCGTATACTGGAATGTAAGGGAGGGCTCAGGTAGTCTGTCTATCTACAGCTAACTGGAGATAGTAGTCCCTTATCCAAATTATTGGGACAACTACAAAGGATAGATAGTTAGTTACTGGCAGTCGATGATAGCTACCTATCTCTATCTTTAGATTGAATATTGGGTTCGGCCATAAGTCTACACATCTTTATCAACTATGTAACCTGTACCTAATAATACAAATTATCAATTAATTTTTTTTTAATAAAAACTTTAAATTTTTGTTGAGACAATTCCAAAATTGTGGGATTTTTTTATACATAGCTTTTGGATAAGTGGGATATGTTGGCAATATGAGTCAAATTGGCAATATGAGCCAGAATACATTTATGAACCAAAATGTTACTTTGAGCCATAATTTCATTATAAGGGAAAACAATGTTATGAGCCAAATTGGCAATATGAACCAGATTACTTTTATGAACCAAATTATAAGGTATTATACTGATATAATAAATTAATCTAATACAACGACTACAATGATCGAAACTGGCGCTTAATCCAGTGTGTCATTATGAGCCACAATACAAAATTTGACTAGCCTGTTCGCGCAGTTTGTAGTGACCCTGCTTTCTACTCCGGGGGTTGTGGGTTCGATTCCCACCCCGAGTCTGGGTGTAATATATATATTCATTTATATATGTATTATTTATAAGTATGTTTATCGACAAAAAAAATGTAGCTATACCAGTCGGCTGTTACCACATACACAAGCATTAAGTTACTTACTTTAGGAACAGACGACCGTCAGTGTATTGTGTATAAAAAAAATTGAGATTTTTTCATTGAGAATAATATTTAAGTTAACATTAAATTTGCTTTTAATGCATATTTATACTTGATTATATAATTTACAATACAACCACTTACCGCCCAATTGGTGTTGTGGTCCAAATAAAAATAGCTAGAACTGAACCAGACCCCGTATGTGAGGAATATAAATATCCAGCTGTACCAGGCGATGGTCTCCCGGTGCAGGAGTTTCATGGCGATGTAGAACAGCGTGTAGAGGAACAGGTTGCTCATCAGCACCAGAAGTAAGTGGGACGCGAAGTCACGACTGTGCTGGGATAGCCTGTTACATGTGGGTTTTATTATTTACAACTGAATTTGACTAAATCAGCTTGTGAATGTCTCGCAGCTGCACATTTACTTATATGAGATTGGTTGGTGTTTATTCGAAATCGTTGTAGAAGTTTCACTTCTATCATGTGTGAATTGCACATATACTTTAAAAAAAATGTTCTCGAGGCTTCTAAAAGTTGATGTGCTCGGATAGTACAAAGCTTTAACCGAGGTAGGGCACAGCAGGAAATATCCTGCTCAAAATCTGGAGCAGTCCGACTGAGGCTGCACCTCGACCTTACAGAAGATCACCAGCCAGGTGGCCAGGTCACGACGCCTATTCCGAAGTCGAGCTACGATCTCACTAATAGACACTTAGGACGAACGAACATTCCGAGCCCTCCTAAAGGGCTACCCTTTTTGAAGTGAAACTTCTTTAGACGCATAAGGGTAAATTTTCTACGGATGAAACCGTTTCATGTGACGCGTTTTGATGCGACGGCGACGTTTTTGTTTTTACTTATGCTACCGCCTACTTCGTCCGGTACATACGTCATCCGCCTCGTGTCCCGTTTCACCTTAGTTTTACATTAGTTTTTAATTATTTATTTATTTATATTGTTTTAAATTTTCATGGTTATTAACGTTATTTGAATTCACTTTTTCGGGATTTACACCATGTAGCTGTTTACATTTGAGGCTCTGATATTTCGGCGCAGTTGCATGCGCCGTGGTCACGGAAGAACTGACATTTATTTATTTATTTTTTCAATTAGTTTGCCAAAGAAGTTTCACTTCTGACATGTGTACTTTGTACGCACGCATCTTTTTTTCTTTCACGGCTGCGTCTCAGTATCCGGCCACTTCACCCGGTGACGCTGTCAAGGCCGATAGGGCCAACAGAAATTGGAAATCCGAAAAAAAAAAGAAGAAATAAAGTAACCCGTATCCGGCGACGGCCCAGTTGGCGAGGTTGGCCAGCAGCAGCAGCGCTCCGCGACCAGCGCGCGCCGGGGTCACGGCGGCCAGCGGCCGGGACCACAGCGCCCGGAGCGCGCGCGTCGGCGCTCCGCCGTCTGCGGGCCACGAGCACACTCACTCACTCTATTCACACAGGCTTCCGAGGCCCTTCCGAATCGTCGTTTTACTAATTTATCACGATTCTACGCTGCCGTCGGTCCCGGTTTTTATCATGTACACCTAATAGCGATCGTTACTCGTAGTAGGGAATATATCCGCCAACCCGCATTGGAGCAGCGTGGTGGATTAAGCTCCGATCCTACTCCTACATGGGGAAGAGGCCTATGCCCAACAGTGGTATATTACAGGCTGAATCGTGATCGTGAGAAAAATACATTAAATCAATACAAAAATAAAACATTACACACACTACAATACATGGTGTATTTGACACACACACACACGCACGCATATTATACTTTTTTGTTGATTGTCAAAGTCTGTAGTCAAATTGAAATTTTTTAAAAATTCTTTATTTGCATATTTTTTTTGATTTGCTTTAATAAAATTTTTAATTATGGTCGAATTCCGACCTCAGGGCGACCACTATTAATTATTTAAAACGGGATATTTACTCAGCTCGATATTTCGACATTATATACGAAAATTGTCAAAACAAGACACAATTTTAGTATGACTTTTACTGACTTTTAACTGAGGTAGGGCACAGCAGGAAATTTCCTGCTCGAATTATGGAGCCGCCCGACTGGGGAAGTACCTCGACCTTACAGAAGATCACAGGTAAATAATACTGTTTTCAAGCAGTATTGTGTTCCTGTTGGTGAGTAAGGTGACCAGAGCTCCAGGGGGGGATTGGGGATAGGGTCGGCAACGCGCTTGCGATACTTCTGGTGTTGCAGTCGTCTATAGGCTACGGTCTTACTATCAGGTGAGCCGTACGCTAGTTTGCCAACCTAGTTACATAAAAAAAAAAAAAATGACTACCACTCACCAAGCCTGAACCTGCCGAGGTAGTATATCTGGAAGGTCATCACCAGGCAGGTGACGAGGTGCAGAGCGGTGAACGCGACCCAGAAGTAGAAGTTGGCGTTTAGTATGACTATCACTCACCAAGCCTGAACCTGCCGAGGTAGTATATCTGGAAGGTCATCACCAGGCAGGTGACGAGGTGCAGAGCGGTGAACGCGACCCAGAAGTAGAAGTTGGCGTTTAGTATGACTATCACTCACCAAGCCTGAACCTGCCGAGGTAGTATATCTGGAAGGTCATCACCAGGCAGGTGACGAGGTGCAGAGCGGTGAACGCGACCCAGAAGTAGAAGTTGGCGTTTAGTATGACTATCACTCACCAAGCCTGAACCTGCCGAGGTAGTATATCTGGAAGGTCATCACCAGGCAGGTGACGAGGTGCAGAGCGGTGAACGCGACCCAGAAGTAGAAGTTGGCGTTTAGTATGACTATCACTCACCAAGCCTGAACCTGCCGAGGTAGTATATCTGGAAGGTCATCACCAGGCAGGTGACGAGGTGCAGAGCGGTGAACGCGACCCAGAAGTAGAAGTTGGCGTTTAGTATGACTATCACTCACCAAGCCTGAACCTGCCGAGGTAGTATATCTGGAAGGTCATCACCAGGCAGGTGACGAGGTGCAGAGCGGTGAACGCGACCCAGAAGTAGAAGTTGGCGTTTAGTATGACTATCACTCACCAAGCCTGAACCTGCCGAGGTAGTATATCTGGAAGGTCATCACCAGGCAGGTGACGAGGTGCAGAGCGGTGAACGCGACCCAGAAGTAGAAGTTGGCGTTTAGGACTCCAACCAGACCTGGAGATTTGTTAACATTGTCATATTTATATTTGTACTTGAATGTTTTTATTATATTTTTAGTCTGTTTTTTTTTTAATAGAGATGTCAAATAAGACGTTTACGAAAATCTTAAGTCTGTAATTTAGAAAATTAAATATAAATTAAAAAAATAAGTAAGGAACTGTGAAGGAGTGAACGATGAACTTTAATTGACGTTTCTTTGTTATCAGAGCAACACAAGTTTATTTTATGTGCTAGTCTTCATGGTCCAAGATATAATCTTAATATACAAACAGATACATAAGAATTGTGCTTGCAATGAGTGTGTTAAATTAATTTGGTAAAAGAAATTAATATCTTTTAACAGCCGGTTAAGCGCTGGAGCGTTGGAGTTGGAGTGCTGGAACGCTATAATTAACAACCTATGCATTAAGCAAAAAAAAAGTTTCAAATAAAAAAGATGGCAAATATTATTATCTACAATAATGATTTCTACATTTTTTGTCGTACGATGCGCGGTTCGCGAGATATTCGATAAAACGCGTTTTCCAAGATGGCAGCTGAAGCGGGCCCGGCACAGCCGCGCCAACTTGGATTTATATTCAGGGGACACCCCTACCCTGGGGAAAACCAGGTCCCGTACATTGCATTACAAACATACTTTTTTGGTTGCGGCGACTGGTCTACTAGTAATAAATAAATACGAGTATGTGGGTAAAGATCCGTTTCGAAGGACCAACTCACCGATGAAGATGATGAGCGCCAGCACTCCGAAGGTGGCGTGCGCGCGCGCGTTCACGTCGGCGTGACGCGCCTGGTACAGGCGGACCATGCACAGCACTGACGTCACGTACATGAACGACGTGTCTGGGGAAGTGGGGGGGGGGGGGGTTTACATTGACTATTTTACTATGAATTGTGAAAAAGATTTCACCAGTTTTCAAGACGTGATCACCACCACTCGCTTAAATTCAATTTTTACAGAAACTTGATTTAAATCATAATAAATCATCTTAAATAGCCTGCTCTAAAATTTGGACCAGTCTAACTGGAGAAGTGCCTGGAGCTTAAAAAATTCGCAGCCAAATATCACTGCTTCCACATAGTGTTGTGTTCCTGGGGTCAGCAAGACATCCAGAGCTCCTGGGGAAGATCGAAAGATCACGCTCTTCGACATGTAATATTTCTGGAGTTTCAAGCGTCCAAAACCTACGGTATACGCTTACCACCAGGTGGGCAGTGCGTTTATTTGAACCCTTAGCCATATAAAATAAGCCACCCCACTATGTACAGTTTTCAATGCGACCTTACCGAATTGGAAGTTCATGCTGTTGGGACAGACGTGGTAAGCGGCGGAGAGTAGACCCTCGCTGACCAGCGCGATGCCCATCGCGTACAGAAGACCGAAGTGTTGGGGGATACCCAGCTCCCTCTATAACAGAAGGAATATTTTAGAATTGTTGACATTTGGTATCAGATAAATAAATAAAAAATACCAAGCACAAGGAGACTTTAAAAGTTTTATTGAGATTGAGCAGAGCAGGATATACCCTACTCCAAATCTGGAAAAGCCTGTCTTAGGAAGTACTTCGACCTTACAGAAGATCATAGTTAAATACAAATGGTCTCAAGCATTGTTGTGTTTCTGACATGAGTAAAGTAGCCAGAACCCCTGAAGAGGGTCGGGGTTAGGACAACGCGCTTGCAATGCTTCTGGTGTTGCAGGCGTCTATGGGCTACGGTAATCGCTTACCATCAGGTGGGCCATACTCTTGTTTGTCGATTTAGTTGTATACAAGGAAGCGTTTTGATTCGTCATCGCACCAGAGCCGAGTAGTGGTCCACACAGCCTAAGTTGGAGTACACGTCACCACACTTGCGACTTATTAGAGTCACTCTAACTCTTAACTGAGGTAGGGCACAGCAGGAAATTTCCCGCTCAAAAAAGGAGCAGCCCGACTGGGGTAGTACCTCGACCTTACAGAAGACCACAGCTAAATAATACTGCTTTCAAGCAGTGTTGTGTTCCTGTTGATGAGTAAGGTGACCAGAGCTCCTGGGGGGAATTGGGGATAGGGTCGGCAACGCGCTTGCGATGCTTCTGGTTTTGCACACGTCTATTGGCTACGGTATTTCCTTACCATCAGGTGAGCCTTACGCTTGTATGCCAACTTAGTTGTATAAAAAAAACTCATCAGTCACTCACCTGTCTCTGGGTCTTCCTCTCGTGAGCTCTCTGTCGCCGCCACACCTGCGCCACGAACAGCGCGCCCAGCAACACGTAGCCCAGGTTGGAGTACACGTCACCACACTCATGAGAGTCACTCACCTGTCTCTGGGTCTTCCTCTCGTGAGCTCTCTGTCGCCGCCACACCTGCGCCACGAACAGCGCGCCCAGCAACACGTAGCCCAGGTTGGAGTACACGTGGTTGAAGTCGGACAGCGCCAGCAGTGGATGGGCGCACAGGAAGTTGAAGTAGCACAGGTCCTGGTTGCCCGACTGGTTGAGCAACTGGCATACGAACAATGTGTAATTAGCATGTTGCCTTATAGTCTCACGATAGTACATTAGTGGTCGAGCAGTGATATTACAATAATACTGGTATTTTTGAAAATGAAATTTAAGGCCATAATTCAAAAACGCTGATTTCTTTCCAACAATATTTACATAAATTTACTGCTGGAGTGGAAAGAATTGGGGGAAGGGAAGCAACGCACTTGCAATAGTGTTGCAGAAGTTTATAAGCTACGATAATCGCTTACCATCAAATGAGCCGTGCGCTTGTTTGCCGATCTAGTTGTATAAAAAAAACATCATTTTTTTTCAATAAATATATACACGCTTAATTTCCAATTACAATAATTGAAATTCTCCTGAAAAATACTGCATTATAAGATACAATGTGCATAACAAATCAAAATAATATCGAGATGCGGCTCGAAGGACCAAAAAATTTCTTACAAGAAAAAAATCAAATCTTACCCTTTGATATGTAATAACCAGTTGTATAACCGGTAACGTGTAAAAAACCGCTACCGTTAAAACATTCCAGAGATACATCTTGGAGCGAGCGGACAAAACCCGGGGGCGACACCTGTCAAAATGAAATAGTCTGTCTATATTTGTATAGATGGTCTTTACAATTAGGGTTTGTTTCACATGTTGTTGTGGATTAAGCTCCGATCCTTCCCCTACATGGGGAAGAGGCCTATGCCCAACAGTGGGATATCACAGGCTGAATCGTCATCGTGATCACATGTTGTTAAAAATGCTATTTGACGGATGACGTATCTGACAGATAAAATTTATTATTATTATTATTATTGGAAACCAACAAAAACAGAAAATTAGTTAACTGCTCACACAACTACACTAGTATATACTAATAAGTATATACTTATTAGCTCGAAAAAACATTTTATAGATGACGCTCATCGATTAACAAGTTGTTGAGAAAAGATACACATTTTAATACTATTTTCATATTACTTTGTGGGTATATACACAAAAAATATATATCTAAAAGTAGAATAAAACAATGTGTGAGTAAGAAAGTACGCATGCATGTATGTACGCGTTTGTATATTTATGTGTGCATGCGCGTGTATGTACACGTGTAGGAAATGTTTATTGAGATAAAATGCACTCTAGTATAAAAATATCTCACCTCGATAAGTTAGCGACGCAGAGTCTAACGCTCTCGATAGTCGACAGATCCGATTCAGTGTCTGATAACGAACTGCCATCTGTTTCAAAAAATTACTAATTTAGTATATAAAAAATAAAAAAAACGAATGTGCTTTAGATCATACGACTGAAGTAAAACTTCTTTAGTTGCCACTACAGTAATATACGAAATGTAACTCTCTCTCATTCTATCTTCACTAACTTATATCTACCTCTCAACATTCGTTCGCTCCACCCGATCACACTTTTCGTAACGCTCTCGTCACGCATTAACCAGCTTACTCCCCAAGTCAAGCGTGCGTAAAGAAGTTTTACTTCAAAAACGAGTGTGCTATAAGCCACAT
Source organism: Melitaea athalia (assembly GCA_905220545.2). Taxonomy (NCBI): domain Eukaryota; kingdom Metazoa; phylum Arthropoda; class Insecta; order Lepidoptera; family Nymphalidae; genus Melitaea; species Melitaea athalia. Next base: position 1,854,570 of record HG992206.1, read on the forward strand.
GACTAAAGTAAAACTTCTTTAGCAGTAGGCCTGCACAAATAGTCTTGCACTGTGTCTTAGATATACGAAACGTAACTGGCTATGAGAGAAAGAGAGAAAGAAAATGTGTGCTCACACCTCTCTCTCTTGTTCCATTCGCCCAGCAAGATCACACTTTTCGCGTTTGTGCTTGTGTAAAGAAGTTTTACTTCAAAATACTTCACCCCCATGGTCGGTGACGGTGTGAGTGGAACTGCTGGCATCGTTGAGCACGCGACGTCGTCGCACAGCGGTTGTATGTTCATCGTGAGGCACGCTTGGGGGTATTAACTGCTCTGTAAATACATTTTATAGGTATATATCAGATAACCGAGCACAAAAATAAAAGTGCGTGCGTACAAAGTACACATGTCAGAAGTGAAACTTCTTTGGCAAACTAATTTTATTTTTTAATTTTATTTCGCTTAAAGAATTTTGCACTTCAAAAGTTAGGTATTTTGTACTCATTAAATCAGAGCTCGCTCAGCAGCAATCATTACGGAGCAAGAAGTCCTGTTAGAACTAATATTCTAATTAAGGGACCGGTCTCGGTGGAATTCACGCAGTTTTTATTAACATTAAGCACTTCCCTTAAAATTAGGGTACCTTCAAATTTGTCGCGCGGCGGCAGCGCGGCTGCAGCACTGCTGCCGCGCGGCAAATTTGAAGGCGCCCTTACTGTCACGGCCACCATTCCAATTACAAGAAAAGATGACAAAAGCAAAGTGTACTACTACAGACCGATTTCCATTTTGGGTTATACGCCATTTGCTTATTTGTCTACATCGGGAGTTCCACAGGGTTCTTATATGGGGCCTATTTTGTTTCTGATTTTTATTATACTCCGTTTTTTTTCGGTGCGGACTAAATTGACACATGCAAATGTCAATTTTCAAAATAATGATACCAGCTTTTTAGTGATAGTGTTGTATATCGATTTTATGAATACGATACCCGTTTTATGAATCGTAACTTTTTACTTTTACCACATAATTTTATTATTAAAAACAACTAAACATTCTTTAAAAAGCGTCAAATAAAGATCAACAATTATTTTTACTTGTCCTTCTTATTTTTATTTGCCACCGAATTTATTAATTCAGCCACGAATTTTACATCTTATTACCATTTAACGTTTTACAGCTTCAAAACAAGGTTTTTTTTTTAAATTAAATTATGGGCTTACTCTTGACCCCAGTCTAGCTCTAGGGCAGAGACGAGGTCGAAGATGGAGCGAGCTCGCCCAGAAGTAGCCTGTTCACTCGCGCTTTAAGATTTTGTTAATATCATGGATAGCCCTTTTCTGCAGAATAAAAATGACATTAACAATTCAAACGAAAACTTCTTGTAAAATGCCGCGCTCTATATGTCGTCGATGAAATGGCCGCTGAACGGGGAGTCACCATTTTGCGACTGCCTCCCTACCACTGCGAGCTAAATCCAATTGAATTGGTGTGGGAACAGGTAAAGGGGCATGTCGCAAAAAACAATAAAACGTTTAAAATGAAAGATGTGCGAAGTCTTTTCGAGGAAGGGCTTCGTCTAGTGACTCCCCAGCGCTGGAAAGATTGTATTAAACATAATATAATTGGAGTTGAGGACAAAATGTGTACTCTAGGCCATATTGTCGACGACATTACCGACAGATTTATAATTGAAGTAGGTGACGACTCTGGCGATTCGGAACATTCAGGTACGATGATTCTGACCATTAATTTTTTTAACGTTAATTTTAATTTGGACATTAATGAATACCTTAATGATTAAAAGGCATGGGATTGAATATAGCTCGACCAGGCTATGTCCTGCCTGCGTTAACATACGGAGCCGAGACGTGGACACTGTCGAAGAGACTGGTCCACAAGTTTAAAGTCGCTCAACGCGCAATGGAACGGGCTATGCTTGGGGTTTCTCTCAAAGATAGAATTAGAAATGAGGCTATCCGCGACAGAACGAAAGTAACCGACATAGCCCACAGAATAAGCAAGTTGAAGTGGCAGAGGGCTGGTCACTTGTGTCGCAGGACCGATGGCTGCTGGAGCAGACGTGTCCTGGAGTGGAGACCGCGTCTTGGCAAACACAGTGTGGGACGTCCTCCGGCCCGATGGACCGACGATTTACGTAAGACTGCCGGCGTAGGCTGGATGAGGATTGCGGAAAACCGGGATGTCTGGCGAGAGCTTGGGAGGCCTATAACCAGCAGTGGACTGCGATAGGCTGATGTGATGATGATGATGATGATGAGGCTATGTCTATGACCCGCCTTGTAAATAGTTAGATGCACGATTGGCTGTCTCGTGTTTGTCCTGAACATTTCATGGTCTACTATTGTGTTTTTACCTTGTATATGATTTAAAAAAAATTAAAAGAGTACCGAGAGTTTTTTTTTTCTATGGCTTTTTTTCTCTCAGCCTACACTAGGGACATTACTTTATGTTATTTATTGTAATATTTAATAAAGCCGAGGATAAAATAGATAGGTAATGTCTACCGAGACATTAGAAATTTTGAGTAATTTAATATTTTAACATTTTGACTAACTTAAGGTTGCTTATAACACTGGGTACATTACCTAAGTTTGTAAAGTACCTAATGTTAAGATATAAAAAAATTATTTTTATTTTATTTCATTGTTTGATATTTACCTTAACTTTTTTTTATTATTGTTGTTTTTTTTTTGTAAATGACATTTTTTTTACTTTCGTTAAGTGTGTGTATCATCTTAAGGCGAAATAAATGTTTTCATTTCATTTTAATTCAATTTGCATGTGATTACTAAGTTTAATAAATACTTTTAAAAAAATAAGTGTTTTTCTTTTATCATAAATCAATATATTAGCCATACAAGAAGGTACATTATAAGGTATTTGGTATTCTACATTCTAAAATTTTAAAGACAAAGACTTTTGTAATTATTAGTGAAAAACGATACTATATTGTAAATTACGTAAAGTTACGGTAGTGGCACATCACTATTAATGATTCGCAAAAAACTAGCAACACAGCTTATGTCAATTTAGTCCGTACCGAAAAAAAACGGAGTATAATGACGTCCCAGATCATATTAAAAGCACTCAATACTCTGTCTTTGCAGGCGATCTAAGCTTTAGATTCTAAAGCTTTGTAAAACAACAAACACCCAGAAGCGTGTTAAATCACTTCAGGCAGATTTAGACTGGCTCGTCCATTGGTGTATTATCATCAACAAAATTAATATAAAAGCTTCAAAGTGTCGTTGTATAAAGTTAACACAAAAGATAAATAAATAATTATTATCAAATATTTCCTGCCGTACCTTAGCTCAGTAAAATTTACATTTTGTAATATGAGGGTAACTTTATAAGGTGGACAGATTTTGAGCGAGACATTTACCTCAAGAAGTGTACCTAATGAATTACTCTTACATGTATAAAGATCCTTACCCTCATTACTATTCCTGGCGCATCTCGCCCTCTGACAGATAACAGCAATAATGAAGGCCACGTAAAATGATAGAAAGAACCCAAGCGCTGCCCCCGCCGCTATGAAATACTCTTGGTATGATATTGTTTGGATTATCTTGAAGCTAGACAGAAAATATAACAATTAAAGGTTATTTACATCTCTCATCTTCGGTAAGTAGGTTCTTATTACCTCCAAATGGGGCTTGTAGGTGACTCATTACCGCTCTAGGGTAATAATGTTGCTAGAAACGCCCTAGAGCGGTAAGTAATTTAAAAAAAAACACTTCTTTCTTTCAAAAAGTTCGCGTACATCTAACCATCATACTGGCAATAGACATCATCATGCATTCAGCCCAATGACCAAAGAGGTCGCTTTGCTATTCAGCCTTGTCTTCGTGTGAGTATAATAGTCATCAATTTTAAATATCGAACGACGAAGCTCAATTTGAAAATTGTTCTCATTTCACTATAAATTTCAACAAATAAAATGTTTTATTCTTGTAATGCCGGTTTTTTTCTACTTACCTCACAATCGAGATGTAAAGCAGAATAGTTAGCTCGGGCGTAAGCATCAATTGCACCCTCGAACTATATCGCTGCGCTCGTGCGCCTAAATATCTCGGGCTGCAATTGATGCCTTACAGCCCTCGGCTACTAATCTACTATTATATACTTTATTTATATTATTGTTTTCTAATTTTTACGCGGATTTCAGCCATTAGAATGAAACAACTTTTTCGGACTGGATTAAGCTCTGATCCTTATCCTACATGGGAAAAGAGGGCCTATGCCCAACAGTGGGATATTACAGGCTGAAGCGTAAGCGTAACTTTTTCGGATTTTATCGCTATTTATTAGGTCTTTTACATGCCCGACGTATCGGATACTTCACAACAAGCATGGTCATGGTTTATTGACATTTGAAATTACTTAATAAAATAACAATATACTATCTTTAAAAACGCAATGGCGTTCTTGTCACTAATAGTCAATGAAAAATATTAATAGCAGTTATTGGGACTGTGAATTTTTTAGTAGCGCTTTCTTTGGCAGCGAGTGCTTTTGAAGTATACTTGGATATAGAAAAATCTGATTCTGAATCTGTTTTTCAATCAATACATAAATGATCAAAGTCAAAAGATTGAATAAAATATTCACAGTTTTCAACTGTGGAGTTTCTTGCCGATTCTTCTCTGCAGAATCTACATTCTGAATCGGAGGTAGCTTCACTTTTGACGATAATTACACTTTTAATTTATAAAATGACGATTCTAAGATGATTTTCAAGGCTGTTTGAAGAGTTATTTTTGTTTTTCAATTACCATAAAATAAATTAATTAATAACTCACCTAAACCTCTTAACCCTCCCGTCACTGGTGTCAACACTGATTCTGTCTTCCCAGCCGAAGTACTGAGCCATTTTCGGTAGTGTTTGGTTAGACGCGACCGCGCCGGTACAGTCATCGTCAGAAGTTTTCACTATGAACACTATGTAGAAGCCCAGTGGAAACGTATCTTGCTGTAAATATAAAAAGAAATAAAAAAAATGCGTGCGTACAAAGTACACAATATGTCAGAAGTGAAACTTCTTTGGCAAACTAATTGAAACAAAAAGCCAACGTCACGCGGTGTTCCCAGGCGGTCACACATCCGAGTACTGACCGCGTCCGACGTTGCTTAACTTCGGTGATCGGACGAGAACCGGTGTATTTAACGTGGTATGGACGTTTAAAATTCGTGACGCGTGACGCGTTGACGCGTTGCTGTTCGCTCAAATTTTACCCCTTATGCGTCTAAAGAAGTTTCACTTCAATGAATCGCTAAAATATAAGCACATAACTACCGAACCATTGCATGTCACAAATAAATAGATAAATATCTTATAACATTCACACACGGTCGTCTGTTCCTAAGGTAAGCAACTTAATGCTTATAATGTTATAGCTAACAGCCGACTGGTATAGCTACATATTTTTTTTTTTGTTTTATAAATATACATGGAAATAATACATATAAATACAAACTATTTGTCAATGAGACTCACCGTCAAGGTTATGCCACCTCGTCTAGTCATTGTCAAGTAGTAGCCATCGTACAAAATATCTCGTTCATTGTCGAATACTGGACACTGGAAAAATAAATTAAGTATAAAAACAATATAATTATAAATATAAACGCCTCACAGTGAACAACCCCTGGATTAATTTAACTTCTGTGTCAGGCGACAGAATAAAACACTAACACAGAGGACAAATTTTGAAGTAGAACTTCTTTGCGCAGGCTTGACTTGGGCATTAAGCTGGTGAAAGTTGAGAGGGAAATATAAGTTAGATGGAGCTAAAGAAGTTTTACTTCAGTCGTGTGGTCTAAAGCACACTCTTTCTTTTTTTTTCTATTTGCAAAACTTCTATCCCCTGGTCCTTCGGTCCCTCTGGCTACCTCACTCACACAGGAACACAACACTGCTTGAGGGCAGTGTTATTTACCTGTGATCTTCTGTAAGGAGATTCATCCCGTCTGGCTCCGGACTTTGAGTAGGATCTGTACCCCTCATACGCTTCAGCCTGTAATGTCCCACTGATGGGTATAGACCTCTTTGCCATGTAGGAGAAGGATCAGAGCATAATCCACCACGTTGCTCCAATGCGAGGTAGCGGATATATTCCCTACTATGAGTAGGTAACGATCGCTATCGATAGGTGTACATGATAACAACCGGGACCGACGGCTTAACGTATTCTCCGAGGCACGGTGGGAAGACCCACAAGGACTGCACAAACACCCAGACCACGACAGACATCTGTATGGCCAATACAAATGTTGTCGCGTGCGGGGACCGAAACCGCAACCGCCCGCGCATCAGCCACAAACCAGTGCTGTGACCGCTGCGCCAACGCGGCGTCATACGAACCCCTCATACGAAATTCAGTAAAAACTTACCGAAAAATTCTGAATTGAGACCACAGCACATATATCGTCATCCGACTCTATCATGAGTATCACACTTTTGGGTTTCGATAACCAACCGTAATCAGTTTTTAAATTACTTCTCAGCAGATATCTATCAAGCGTAATCTTTTCCTCGACATCCAACTCCTTATTACAAATATACTTCTTCTTGATACTCTGGGAGTTCAAGTCCACGATTTCGTTTGGGCCTTGGTCGAATGGGTAGAAATAGTATTTGGGTTGGCTAGGAGTGCTCGTTAGGTTTGTGACTGTGTTCATTTTTATGTAGAAATCCTGGACGGTTTCGACCACTATGGTCACTATTATGGGGTCCGGTGATGATGAGGTCAGGTGGACGATTGGTGTATTTAAATTTGATATTTCTGTAACAATGGACAATTTTTTTGCTTATATAAAATGTTTTTTGGTCAGAATAAAGAGTCTAGCCGGATAAGTATGACGAGTCGGCTCCCAATAGGGAACCTATATTGAAACTTATGTGTTAAGATCGTCTTGATGTACAAACACAATTTATGTACATTTCGCGACCAGCTTCCGATTTATCCTTGAGATATGGAAAAAAAAATAACCGTACGCATGACTACTATTCAAAGTAATATATCTCAAAAACTAATTAAGCTAGAGGTGTGAAACCAAAGCGAACATTTATGTCTCATTACAGAGTACATTATACATATTTTTTTTTAATTTTTATGATATTTTTTTAAATAAAATGTAAACAAAATAAATAAATCATATTTTTTTTTCAAGCTCTCCAAGACTTTCACGAAAATAAAATATATTATGTTCCTTTATGTGCACTCATAATCACAGAGTACATTGTAATAGTAGCTCATAATAATTACGTGAGAAAAAATTTGGTGCAACACTTGGAAAAAAAAATTTATGGATATAACGAACCTGTGCACGCGTTCACAATAATTGTAAACAAACAACTTCGTAAAGTCCGATTATAACTTTTACTTGATCAGTTTATTTTTATTAATTTAGCTTCTTCTTCAGTTTTAATAACTTTTTATAACTGATATTTAAGACACAGTGCAGGCCTATTGTGCGCAAGTTTTACTTCAGTTGTATAGTTAAAAATTCCTCCTTACAAGCACAAATTACATACTTTTAAACAATTTCAACTATAAAAGTATATTTTAAAATTCAACTTTGAATAATTTGCTCAAGTACAAATATAATCAAATAAAGAAAGTGATTTATTTTAATTAAATCGTAATAAATTTGCACTGACTGTAAGATGCAAAGCAATGTACCTTGAGTGGACTAAGTAAACACGTGACATTTGCCTAAAAACACGCAAAAACGGGACTAGAAGTATGTACCTAGAGACACCCGTGTACTAGCAGCATTACTGACAAATTCAAAATTTTAACTAGCGCAAATCTGTTTCAAAAAAGCTTTTATAAAATTAAAGCCAAAAAAGCAATGAAAGCTTTCTTTTAAAATAAAATATGTATATATTAAAAACTTATTTACGTATCAAAGGGCCACAGTAGACCCTAATCCGGTTTCCCTTAACTATTGCAAGCGTGAACAGAAAAGAAAAAAAAATTAAAAAAGCATTAGACATTGAACACAGGCTCAAAATACACAGATAAATAAACGTAATACACTCAAAGACACCCCCCCCCCCTTCCCCGAGTGTAAAGCGTGTAATAACGAACTTACACTTAAAAATTACACGATTCGGACTTGACTCATTGGCAAAATAGCCAACAGATTCATCTATCCGTAACCGAGACTATCCGAAACTTACGGATAATCCAAAATAATTTAACATCCGTAACCGTTTTTTATCGTTCATATATCCGTAATAATATCCGAAACTTACGGATAATCCAAAATAATTTAACATCCGTAACCGTTTTTTTTTTATCATTCGTATATCCGTAATAATATCCGAAACTTCCTAAACAGACACAACACTTCTGGTCTATTGTTTAATTATATTATAGTTATATTTCTATACCACCTACTTTGCTTACGTCTAACTGCATGAAACCGTCCAATAGTCATGCGTGAGTCTTAACCATGAAATATTAACACAGCTTTACATCACTAATAATAGTAAAACTCTAGGAGAAATTAAGTAATTCTAATAATTATTTTTTTCTCTTAAATCTTTTAATTAATTTATTTTATACTTTATTGTGCACCACAAAAATATTACATCATAAAGATAATTACAGACTGTGAAGTACAATGGGCGGACTTATGGCTAATTAGCCATTTCTTCCAGACAACCCTTTTTTATCGTCTTTTCTTCTTATATCAATACATATTATGTATCCCGCTGTCTGTCCTTATATGTGCTTAGATCTTTAAAACTACGCAACGGATTTTGATGCGGTTTTTTTTTAAATAGATAGAGTGATTCAAGAGGAAGGTTTGTATGTTTAATACACGCATAATATAGTAGAGAAACACTGATAATTTTAGAGGTTTCTAATGTGATGTCGTAAATAAACACATTTTTACTCTTACATTGCAAACGCTGGCTGAACCTTACGAGATAGATCATAATAATGTACTACAGTATTGTACACCTTAACCCTAGATAACTAAACATATTTCGTTGTTACTTTGTAACTAAACATTCGACTGACAGACTAACAAATAAAACTACAAATATTTGTTTTATTTATTATATTTCTGAAAAAAAATCAATATGGCACGGATGAGTTGTTATTATATATTAAGTTTTAACAAATAAACATGTTTTTTTAACTACTCCTTACAGTCATTACAGGTCGGTACCGTGTGCTCCCCGCAAATGGCTTTCTTACACATGTAGCTCGAGTATTTGGTCATTCTGCGTTTTTTATATGGGCAAAATCCTCAAATTTATTGCTTGTTTATCTGTTTTTGAGTTGAACTAGATGCAACTTCATCAATTTTCAAAATATCTTTCATGGTTGCTTTAATATCCCTTCTTAAACTTAATGTACCGTAGCGTTCGTGCAGCAAGGTTCAGTAAGGCCATCAGCTAGATTTTTTGATGAGAGCTCTACGCTTCAAGGGCTTTTGACCTAGTTTAACCGTATTAGGCACACAAATGACATAATTTGACCATGATCAAATTTAAAATGTTATAAAATACTGCTTGAGGCCACCTGTTAGTCTTACGATTAGCACTCATACCCGAACACATTTAATCGATGGTATCGACGGCACCTTTGGTACTATTATAGAAATGAATTATTTCTGGTTTACTTGTCGCGCCATTTCAGCTGATCGTGAGCAGTGCACAGAACATGTACCATCTTGTTACACTTAGGTTTGAATGATACTAGAGTTTTTTCAGCATTAAAAACAAATCAAGCATTAAAAACGTATCTTCTTCTTATTACTGCAAACAGTACCAACAATAATCAATTTATTGGGATCACGCAGCAGTTCCGAAGCTAGAGGAACAGAAGTAAACCAATTATCCATAGTAATGTTTCTATTACTTCCATATAAAGGTTTACACAAATTCTTTACAAAGGACGTTCCAAGAGGCAAATTTATTATTATTATACAAACAACAAACAATATTGTATAACGTTTGATCTATATAAGCATTACAAAACAATAAAAATATTTTTTTTTAAATAAACCGTGGATTTTTTTCACACGGTGTTACTAAACATTCGTCTGTGGGTCGAATAATTCGCAATATCTCAGGAACTGTTATGGGTGCAACCACGTCGCTTCCGCATGCGACACTAATTAACCAATCAGGAAGGTACTCAAGCAGGCAGCGTAGTGACGCGTCGGGAACATACCTGAACACCGAATGCGGAGGGGGTCTGTCGACTGTGAGACGAATGATTAGTTATCTAGGGTTAAAAAGGTCTACAAAAAAGTCCGCGAAGGTATATGTCAAATTCCTAAGGTAAGGTAAGATATACATAAAGATAAACAAAACATATATTATACCTGAATTGGGATGAGAATCGAATCTTCAACCCTAAAGCGAGAAAAACCATCAACTACACCAAAATCCAATCTATACTAATATTATAAACCTGAAGAGTTTGTTTGTTTGTTTGAACTCGCTAATCTCAGGAACTATTGGTCCGATTTGAAAAATTATTTCAGTATTAGATAGCCCATTTATCGAGGAAGGCTAAAGGCTATATATCATCACGCTATGACTAATAGGGGCGGAGCATCAATGAAGAATGTTTCAAAATCGGGGTTTTTTTCAAGTAACCATTCCACGCGGACGAAGTTGCGCTCAGAAGCTAGTTAAATATACATTTGAGGAGGATGTCCCTATTTTTAAAGCTAAATAACCAGAACTCACCACAAGTATCCTGGTCTTCTGAAAAGATGTTGTTGTGCGGGCACAGGGTTCTTGATATATTGGTGAACTGTTCTAGATTATCCTTCGTCTGGACCAACATGGGCAGCTGCCAGGAGAAGACACCTGGAGATTTATTATACACACATGAACAAATTGTTTCAGGCTAGTCTTTAGATTAAGACCCGCGTCTGTCTAATTTTGAAGTTAGACAGGTTAGGGTTTTTGGAGTTTATTGGAGTTTACTCTATGAATCGATTTTCATATAAGGCCCCCGGTATGAAAAAAATATGAGGTGTAAAATCTGTTGAACGAATGACCTCGTTACGTGTTTTGTTGCCTTTTCAACGCCATAGATGGCTTTGAAAAAGTCGTCGACAGGCTAATAATAGTTTCTAATAGCGGCATCGCGCGGTAGATGGCGTTACTTTATTCGTTTATTTACCATTTGATATGGTATTAACCTTTTTCTTAAGACTAGTAAGTCTTTTTTGTACCTATTTAGACAGTCGATCTGAAGGGGTAAACTCCAGTCGTGCGTCGTAGCTGACACACACTTTTTTTTTTGTAACGAAATTATGCCGATAAACGATACAAAATTTTCAAGTTTTTTTTCATTTTCGGGAAAACTTTTTTTTCTTAACACACACGGTCGTCTGTTCCTAAGGTAAGCCACTTAATGCTTGTGTTACAGGTAACAGATGACTGATATAACTAAAAAATTTTTATAAATATACATAGAAATAATACATAATTATGTAATTGTAAACGGTTGGACGGAGTATAGTTCTTTAAGAATTGGTATGGTAGTGCGATAAAACTTATTATTAAAATTTTGTAAAGAAGCTAGCTCCATGTTCCTGCCCCTAAACAAATGAGGGCCAACTGGTGACTCCAATAGCGTTCAACGTCTTAATAAACAACATCTTTTAGATTTATAATTAAGAATATAAATATCTAGAATATTATTATATCTATACTAATATATAAAGCTGAAGAGTTTGTTTGTTTGGTTGTTTGTTTGATTGTTTGTTTGAACGCGGTAATCTCTGGAACTACTGGGCCGATTTGAAAAATTCTCTCAGTGTTAGATAGCTCGTTTATCGAGGAAGGCTATAGTCTATGTGTCATCACGCTAAAACCAATAGAAGCGGAGTCCACGCCGACGAAGTCGCGCGCAGAAGCTAGTATAATATATGATACTAAAAAACATTTTAGAATTTCCTCGTGTGTGGGAAACACAAAAATTAAAATAATGCAAATTAAAAATAGCATGGTGTCGTCTCTTGTCAAAGAATTCATTGTAATATGAAACTTTGAATAGATTGGTGCTGTAAAGGACACGCTATAGATGGCACCACGGTTGCTTAAAACCGAATAAAATCATATCAAAAATTTCGATCCGGCTGGTACATCGATCCATAGCTTAATTGGCTAAAGCACCGACACGGTATGTCGGGGGTGCGGGTTCGAATCCTGCTGGAAATTTTGATATGATAATAAAAAACATTTTCGAATTTCCTCGTGTGTGGGAAACACAAAAATAAAAATAATACGAATTAGAAATATCTCATTTTTGTATAATCCAATGGTAAAAAGGAGTAGTATATCAAACAATTTTATCTATTAGATATCGACATCCGACAAATGACGCCGCGTTGGTGCAGCGGTTACAGCACTGGATTGCGATTGGCTGTTGCGTGGGCGGTTGCGGGTTCGATTCCCGCACACGACAACATTTGTATTGGCCATACAGATGTTTGCCGTGGTCTGGGCGTTTGTGCAGTCCTTGTGGGTTACCCCACCGTGCCTCGGAGAGCACGTTAAGCCGTCGGTCCCGGTTGTTATCATGTACACCTGATAGCGATCGTTACTCATAGTAGGAAATATATCCGCCAACCCGCATTGGAGCAGCGTGGTGGATTAAGCTCCGATCCTTCTCCTACATGGAGAAGAGGCCTATGCCCAGCAGTGGGATATTACAGGCTCAATCGTGATCCGACAAATAGCGTTATCCACAATCAGTGGAACAGGCCCTGAGCGTATAATTACCTTTTTGCTGTCTCGCAGTTATGAAGAGAGGGTAGGTGCGGTTCGCGAAATCACTCGCCACCGTCACTCTTGCTGGCGTGTCGTAATCTTCCAAATCCTGGGGAAAATATTTATATTTATTCATATAAGTATTATTATGTCGACAGATTGAGAAATTGGATCGATGTTACTCTTTATGCTATAGCTCGTTAACCCATAATAATAATAGTATAACCGAGAGACTTGATTTTGTGGTGAGTAAGGTGTGTGGTTAAATCATAGTGTTCTACTTCTTGGTCGATACGTTCCTGTCAGAACGGTCGTGGTCGTTACACGTGGCAAAACGATGTCACTCGCCGCACAGTCTCATGCCATAACGACTTATTTTCGGCCTCCCTGGTACACCCACATGATGGATCGCGAATAGCAAATTTGATCTGGTCTGTCCATCGCATGGGTGCTCTGCCTTGCACAAGATGAGAGACTCCATAGAGTCGCCGTCTCGCCTTGTGTCTGAAGTATTTGAGACCACGAGTCTGAACTAGCGTGGACAGACTCTGCTTGATTCAGAATTCTTGGGCATTCCCCTTTAACACCCTAGACCTACATACTTCTAATTGTAGTAGTGACCATGAAACTTTTAAAAATTTAGGACAATCTAACATAATTATGGTGTTTTAATATATTAAAAAGGCATATTATTAATAATTAATTTATTTTATTATAAAGCAGTACTTACACCAGCAAATTCCATAATGTACTCGGTATCTTTACTAACGTTCACTGTGTATGGTACATTGTATTTGTATCTGTAATATAGAAAATAAGTTTTAACTGACAGCAGGAAATTTCCTGCTAAAAAAATGGAGCAGTTCGATTGGGGTAGCACCTCGACCTTACAGAAGATCACAGCTAAATAATACTGCTTTCAAGCAGTGTTGTGTTCCTGTTGGTGAGTAAGGTGACCAGAGCTCCTGGGGGAATTGGTAACGCATTTGCGATGCTTCTAGTGTTGCAGATGTCTATAAGCTACACCTACAGTAATTGCTTACCATCAAGTGAGCTGTAAGCTTGTTTGCCGACCAAGTTATATAAAAAAAATCTTTTTAATTTTATTACAACATAATACTGTTGAAATTAATGGGCTGTTGGCACAGCTGGGAGTGAACTTGCTTTTTGTTCCAGGGTTGGGGGTTTCATTCCCGCCCTGAATTTAGTTACAATATTTATTTATTTTAAATAAACACATTGTATACATTTATTATGAAAAGTTATGCATTACAGCCTACTACACCAAATTAGTTTTAAGAACTTTATATCTTTTGTTTAATTTATTGTTTATACAATTTTCAATAAATAAAAAAACAAAATAATAGCAACAAAATACCACTAAACTTTCTACCTGTTCTATCGTAGTCTACTTATATGTATAATATAAAATTCAAATAATTAATAATACAATTCATGTACTTTTTATCTCAAAATATTTATGTAATGTTTTAATTTTATTAAAACTAATAATAAATTATATATGGAATATTTTATTATTATTATTATTAATTCACATTTTTAACTTAAAGAAATGAAGACTGTAACGCGAGCGACACTAGCGACACCGGCAGCTCACCAGAGACCACGTAGGTTACCAGCTCGCTAACGCGACTAAGTAGTCTGTGTAACTGGCAGTTTAATTATTTAAAATTTTATTATTAGAATCTGATCAAAAAGGAATTGTCAATTATCGAGTCCAGCTAAGATATATATAGGACTTTCTAGATTGATTCTCACGATATATTAGTCTTTGTTAACATCTCTTGATGTTTCATTTATATAATTGTAAAAAAACTAAAGTAAAGTGTGTGTTCGTATTGTGTTACGATTAGTATTAATGAGAAACTGTTATTCGAGTGAATAAAACTATAAACTTTATTGTGGTTTAATTTTATCGACTACAAGACCCATTTTTTTCACAAATATATTGCTATTACCAGTAGAGTGTTAATGTTTGCTGATTTGGCTACCTTATAGGTCAGTTATCAGCTTAGAAATAAGTCCAGAGATAAAAATATTGTCAGTCAGTCAGTTCAGCCTATTGCAGTCCACTGCTGGACATAGGCCTCCCCAAGTTCGCGCCAGACATCCCGGTTAAAAAAATATTGCTTACAATCAAATTACCTAAAACATTATCAAGACTTTTAGTCACCAAAACTTAGGGGAAAGCCGAAAAAGAAGTTAGTAATTAGTCATCCGATAAGAAACTCAGAAAAAGTTTGTCGTCAAATACACAAAGAAAGATCATATTATTAATGCAATCTACTAAATACGATAAATCAATACCGATTTTTTTTTCTAACAAGTTTTAAAATCTCTTTCACAATTATATTTTTATGACGAGGTGAATGTCTGCATAATTGCATATCAGCGTAAAATTCTAAATACAATGGATCAATAAATCAAATTAAATAATAATTGCAATTTTATCATCAAGATACGTACGTATTGTTATAGTGAAAAATAATTCCATCGTTTAATTTCTGGCTCCAAGACAGTGAAATACACAACAGGAAGATGAATTTAAATAACCAAAAACTTTGCATTTTGTAATATTAATAACATTTATTATTTAATTCATAAATTAAAGTTCTCCTCGCACTGTTGTTTTGTAATAAACATTGTAAAAAGTGTCAGTCTGTCTTCTGTCAGAACAGAGAACTGTCAGATTTCTTGTGACAACGACGTTGTGAAGTGTTGTCCATTTAATAACAAAATTTGTGTTATTTCAAGCTTTATAATAATTTGTTTTTTTTTTTTCAAATAATATTCATTGTTTAAACTTTAAAAGCTAATAAAAATTCCAATTTTAATGAGGATAAATTTAAATTTCTGTTTTATGACGGTCACAGAAATTTTCAAATAGAATAAAAAAGGCTTAAAGTTATTGTTAGTATTTGCAATTTTTTATACTGACGAAAATAATAACGTTTGAATTTTGTAAAATAAAGAGCTACATACCCATAGATATAATAAAAATCTATGGGTATCTTTTTATTATATCTATGTACATACCACCAAGGAAACCACATAATATAAAACCACATTATACATGCGGTCGTTTGAAAGGCAAAATATGAGAAAATGAGTTATTATTCAAAAGACAATTGAAAGACTTTTAAGTAGTTAACACACAAGTAATACATAAAAATGGTCAAAATTTTGTTTTTTTCGTTCATGACTTCGATCGTGATCCATGACTAAAAATTTTTAAATGTTGCCATATAACTTAATTATTGCAGTCTTGTTTTTGGTATTATTGTTATAAATTGGCGGGAAATTAGACATTTCTTGTATTCTGATATTCTCATTTATTGTATTCTAATTATTACTTTTGAGTTAGTTTTGTTGATAGAACTATATCACATAAAACATACAAAATATATAGTACATGAGATAATACTACATATAAGTTCTTTTAAATTATCTATTAAATTAAATTAGAACTTAATTTAAAACGGTAAGTAGACTTGATTTTTATTAAAATGTTGTTCTACGTTATAGAATGTTAATTAAATATTAAAGTATCAATAAATTATAAAAGTTAGGAGGTATTTACTGTACTTATATTACAATTCTAGCTACATAATATACACTAATAATTTAAAGAGGAAAGATTTTATTGTTTTTTGTTTGTTTTTTGTATTGAATAGGCTCCAAAAATACTGGACCGATTTTAATGATTTTTACACTAATAGAAAGCTACATTATTAGGAAGTAACATAGGCTATATTTTATTTCTTAAAAACTTAGACATGTGCAAAAAAACGAGTTATGTTCACCAAGGTGTATAAAATCGTCTCAAATATTTCTTTCCTTCGCGTGCGCTACAGAGAAGACAAAATGATGTACGACTGAATTATAGTACTAAAAAAGATCTACAAAAAAATTCACAAAATAATTATTATACCCGAGTGAAGCCGGGGCGGCCCGCTAGTATCAAATACTTTGGGTATTTTGAGATAATAGATAGACATTCTTCTGAATCTCCGTATGGAACCGTAGCTTTTCCGTATGGAAAGAATCTCATAAGCGTCATAAAAACGAATGCAGACGAAATTCTAACAGATCTCATATATAATATCACCTCCCTTTAATCTGTTTGATAATTTGGCCTGCATTTGTTCGTATTTTATGAGGTTCATGCGATTTTTCCCAAAGGGATTATATTATATAGGTACTAGCTGCTGTGCCCGTGACTTTGTCCGCTTAGAATTTAACAAAATAGTAATTATTGTACTGTTCGCAGTTATAAAATTAAAAAAAAAAACTAAAATAAAAGTAGCCTAAGTTATTCAGCTATCTGCTTGTGAAAGTCCCGTCAAAATCGGTCCAGCCGTTTCAGAGATTAGCCGGAACAAACAGACAGACAGACAAAAATTGTAAAAAATGTTGTTCTGGTATATGTTTCGTGTATAGATCCTTATACATTTAGTAAAAAGTGGTAATTTTAATATTAAAAACAGAAACTCCAATTTCATTTATTTGTATAGATTGTTATCACGATTCGACCACAGCAAACCATACAGCCCCCCCCTCACTCCAGACATTTATAATATTGATCTTAAATATCCTATTTTGTTTTAGTTATTATATTAATCAAAGTACTTAATTATAACAATGAATAATTATAATCTAAGAAAAGGAAATCCTATAAACGCTTACAGTTTTGAGAAAACTAATGACGATGATTATATACGTAAGTATGAAAACGTAAAAATATATATATATCGATTATATCGTTCACTCAGTGGCGTAACGAGAGGGGGGCATCGTGCCCCGGGCGCTACTCACGCGCCCAATGGGCGCCAAATGGTCCTCAAAATAAAAAAATTGCCGGATATATATGGTTTTCGAATGGGGGCGGGGCGCTAAAAAGGTATTGTGCCCCGGACGCTATAAAGGTATTGTGCCCCGGGCGCTAAAAAGGTATTGTGCCCCGGGCGCAAATTTTGCTCGCTACGTCACTGCGTTCACTAGACGCTCCACGCGGTTTTGTCTGAGTAAATTTGCCTTTTATTAGATTAACAATTATTTTAGGTTCGTTGTAATGCTGTTATAACATAAATTTT
Source organism: Melitaea athalia (assembly GCA_905220545.2). Lineage (NCBI taxonomy): Eukaryota > Metazoa > Arthropoda > Insecta > Lepidoptera > Nymphalidae > Melitaea > Melitaea athalia. Next base: position 1,872,452 of record HG992206.1, read on the forward strand.
TTTACCAAATAATTGTGATTTTCTTTTATCAAACGAAAAAGCCGACCAATTTACTTAACTAGATTTTTTTTTATTAAAAAAAATGTTATATTTTTTATTAATAATGGTACATATGTAAGGTAACAATGTTGATACAAAAGTGAATTATAAATAAATCATTTTTATCTAATGAACAGTATAAAATACATTTTAAAATATTCAAATTACAGTTTGCTCAGAGTGTGGAGTGTATGTTTATGAATATTGCGCCATTCACGGTCCTTTGCTAATCATACCTGATGACGAGGTAGGAAAGACACTAAATAAAATAAAAAAACTAGTGTGCTTTATACCACATGATTGAAGTAAAACTTCTTTAGCAATAGGCCTGCACTGTGTCTTAGATACGTATAATTATGTACTCTGTGATACGTATACGAAACGTAACTGGCTATGAGAGAAAAAGAGAAAGAAAATGTGTGCTCGCACCTCTCTCTGTTGCTCCGTTCGACTCCACACTTTACGTAACGCTCTCGTCACGCTGAAGCTTAATCCCCAAGTTAAGCCTGCGTAAAGAAGTTTTACTTCAAAGAAAGTATATTTGCGTCAGCTCCGACACGCGACGGGAGCTTACTTCTTCAGAACGATTACCGTTACATTTAAAAATACATTTATCTCTTTCGCGCAAGATACATTGCGCTGTAAAACGTCACTTTAAGACAGGTTGAGTAAACTAATAAACTCCAGTCGCATATCGGAGCTGTCACAAACATTTTATATATTTATTTAATTAATACATAATGTGTTCACTATTTACACTAATTAAAATCATAATATCAAAAATTAAGAAACAGAAAGCCTTGTTTGACGATTATAATTTTTAATACAATTATTTTATATACATTAATTAGGTACCATGTACGACTCATACCTCCATACCCCTCTCTGCCCTCACCATACCACATGTCTTCTTACACCTTGGAGCTTCCACGATTCCAGGTATCAAGCCTTCACGTCTTTTGTTATTTTTATAATTTAAAATACAAATTACAAAAAACAAATAGGTAATTGAAGAATACAAATTAATTTATTTTGTACTCATAAATATATGTATATTTATTCTACTCAATTTTGATAATAAATGTGATCAAAATTAATTTGTCAGAGCTTAATTATAATTTTCTTATTAAAAATATACAAATAAAAGCTATAAAAATTTGTGTTTAAGGGGCAGGTATAGGTGTGTTCACAACGCTGACCCTGCCCCGGGGAATTAGGTTCGGACCCTACCGGGGCAGAAAGACGTATGAAGTGACATCAGATTACTGTTGGCAAGTATGTGCACCACTGCTTATCTCTATTAATATGGAAATATGTTTTATTGTAAATTACTATTTATATATATATATATATATATATATATGTTTTGGCTTTTGAATTTTAGTCTAAAATTGTCAATAGTCAGCTAATACAGCACCTAAAAACCTAAATCAACTTTTGCACGCCTCCAAGGAAACTGTATCCTCGCAAAATGAAAAATATGGGAAGCGCTTTTTTTATACAACTAGGTCGGCAAACAAGCGTACGGCTCGCCTGATGGTAAGCGATTACCGTAGCTTATAGACGCCTGCAACACCAGAAGCATCGCAAGCGCGTTGCCGACACTATCCCCAATTCCTCCCAAGAGCTCTGGTCACCTGACTTTCCAACAGGAACACAACACTGCTTGAAAACAGTATTATTTAGCTGTGATCTTCTGTAAGGTCGAGGTACTACCCCAGTCGGGCTGCTCCATATTTTAGCAAGATATTTTTTTTTCCTTTCCTGCCCCACTTCCTGCCCAATCCTACCTCCCTACCCACTCCTACATACCTCAGTTATTATTAGTGCTTACACTTAATCCTCTATATTTTTATAACAATGCATTATTAATATTCTATAAAATACACACTTATGCATAATTATAATATGTATAGATATATGTGCACAACCTTTTGGATGTACAAATGATTGCAAAATAACGCTAGAATCACTTGACGAAATGAGGCGTTTTTATTTTCTCTGGAAACTATGAACTAAGAAGCCTATTGAATATGAAGGCCGAAAAATTATTTAATCTTTTTCAATAAATATTTTTAATTAGTAAAACAAATGAATTCGCGCCATTTTTAACTGAGGTAGGGCACAGCAGGAAATTTCCTGCTCAAAATATGGAGCAGCCCGATTGGGGTAGTACCTCGACCTTACAGAAGACCACAGCTAAATAATACTGTTTTCAAGCAGTGTTGTGTTCCTGTTGGTGAGTAAGGTGACCAGAGCTCTTGGGAGGAATTGGGGGTAGGGTCGGCAACGCGCTTGCGACGCTTCTGGTGTTGCAGGCGTCTATAGGCTACGGTAGTCACTTACCATCAGGTGAGCCGTACGCTTGTTTGTCGACTTACTTACATAAAAAAAAAAAAAAATTTGGCGCGTACTTTGAGAGGCCTATGTCCAGCAGTGGACTGTGATAGGCTGAAGTGATGAAAATTTGATGTGATGTGAATGAATCAGAGCCATCAGTGATTATCAGCAGGAACCAAACCAGCTAATCGAACTTTTAATCGTTGTATATTGTCCATCATTAGTTCCTAGTAATTTTAAAGAAGTGCGTGGAGGTGTGTATTTTTGGCTTTTTAAAATTTGGATTTTCAACGCTCTCCTTTAAAACCAATCTAACGAATGAATGTTTTACTAATATCGATTTATCCAATTAGCCACTCGCATCCACACACCTAAGCACCCAGATACAATCAAACACACACCCACACATACAGAAAAATTCTTATGGTTAGACATATATTCGAAAAGGACTTTTATTTAATTAAGCTAAAAAAATCAAGCAGTAAGGGGCCATCCATAAATTACGTCACACGTTAAGAGGGGGGTAGGGGGTCGACGAAGTGTGACAATGTGTGACAAGGGGGAGGGAGGGGTCAACATTTTGTGACGTCACATTTCCAAATATAATAATATCAAAACGTAAGTACAAAAACATGATATTTCAATTACCTAATCAATAACTAACTTCAAAAATTAAAGTTTTATTTGTTTTATAGGCGAATTGACTTTTATTACAATGAAAATAAAAATAATGTCGAAACTGTCATCAGTTTGCTCATGCAAAATTGCACAATATGTGACGTCACACTAGGTAGGGGGGGGGGGGGTCTCATAAATGTGATCATCTGTGACAAGGACGGGGGAGGGGTCGAAAAATCGAGAAATTCGTGTGACGTAATTTATGGATGGCCCCTAATATATAAATATGGTTTTAGATAAACGATGTTAAGAACAAAAAATCACATTACTTGGACGCGGCAAACGCGAACGATTCAAACTGGATGAGGTTCGTTAACTGCTCGAGACACTGGAGCGAACAGAATCTTGCCGCTTACCAGCACAAGGGAAAAATTTATTACAGGTTATTATTTACTTGGTTAGGGGGCGTTCAAGTATTACGTAACGAAGTTTGGGGGAGGGGGGGTCTTGTAAAACGTTACGATGCGTTGGGGCGGGAGTCGAACAACGTGTTACGTAACATTGTTTTTATAGAAATAAATAAAAACTTGGGTATTAAAATCCCCCAAGTTGGTATGTTTTGTATATATACATATATTTATACTTACCGCAAACGACAACAACTTTCCGGTAATTAGCGCAACATACTTGTGACATTTGGGTAAAAATGGTCAGTTGGGTGTTGTGTAACGATTATTAGGGGGGGGGGGGACAGGAAAACGTTACGGTGCGTTACATGGGGGAAGGGTGGGTCAAAAATCTTCAACGTTTGCGTTACGTAATACTTGAACGCCCCCTTATACCACTAGCATGTTCAATAAGCGTACAATATTTTATTATCTAAGTAATTTTCCTTTATTGTGTTTATAATTTACAGGACAATAAAAATAATTCCAAAATTCAGCGAATTAATGGTTTTCTATGGAGGAGAATTTGTTAATATGCTCGGAATTAACATTCACAAATATAATTCACCTATTAGCTATCTTCAAAACTTAGGTAAATGCATTTTAATACATATACCCAAATACATTTAATGCCAAAATACAATTATGTTAAAACTACTTAATATAAATATTTTACTGATATGCCCAAAAATTTATTTTAAAACTGAGGTCTTACTTGCTGAGATGTTCGACTGCCATCTAGTGGATATACAATATCACAAAATATTTTCTGAGACTTTAACAAATGTTTTCTAAAGTCCCCTTGCAATATTTCCCTTGACTGCTTAATATAAAAAAAATTATTACTTTCATAAAAATTCGGCAATTTTAGTCAATAGTATAGAAATAGATGATATCCATCTCTTAAGTTTTACATTGTTCGACTACCGATCTTCCATTAAAAAAAAAAAAAATTGCATGCGTACAAAGTACACATGTCAGAAGTGAAACTTCTTTGGCAAACTAATTAAAAAAAAGCTAATTAAAAATCACAAAACAGTTGAATAGCGCCATCTATTTAGTACACACAGAAACAGTCTTCGCAGAACTAGTCCTTTGAAACAAACCCAACATCACGCGATTCTTATTGCTTACGCGTAGGTAGTTCATTATCAATACTAGATGTCACTAGTCTATAAGTATTTTACATGAATATTATTATTACTGTTCTTAATTAATTATTAAATGAAAATACAAAAAAAAAACTAATTGAAAAAAAAAGCCAACGTCACGCGGTGTTCCCAGGTGGTCACCCATCCAAGTACTGACCGCGTTGCCGCGTTAGCGGTCGTTCAAATTCAATGCTCTCATGCGCATAAAGAAGTTTCACTTCAAAAATTATAATGACAGTTGCACAGTGATAAAAGGATTTTAAACTAGTGGAAGGAGCTCGTTTAAAACAAATGTCGGTACCTATAGGTCATGAAAATGTCTGTCTTGGGACATGTGTTTGTATTTGTATTGTGTATTTCTAGACCAAAATATCATAAAATACTGCTCACATCCCGTGTATATACTAATATATAAAGCTGAAGAGTTTGTTTGTTTGGTTGTTTGTTTGAACGCGGTAATCTCTGGTTCTATTGGGCCGATTTAAAAAATTCTTTCAGTGTTAGATAGCCCATTTATCGAGGTAGACTATAGGCTATGTATCATCACGCTAAGACCAATAGGAGCGGAGTCCACACCGACAAAGTCGTGCGCAGAAGCTATTAGTTTCTTTATATAAATCTTCTCTAATCTTTTTAGGTCTCCCAACTTTTAAGAATATTGAGGGTAATGAAGAAAATAAAAACGAAGAAGACATAAATCCTCAAAATAATCTTACGAACTACCAAAATCAAACTAAAAACATATCAAAAAATACTAATGAAAACTCTATTAAGTCAAAGTTTTATACAACACCATATAACAGTCAAGAAAATTTACCTTTCATTGCAAAGGATTATATAAAGCATTCAGAAATAGGCAATGTTAATAAACAAAATGAGGATTACAACTTATCAAAAGTGATAATGAATGAAATCAATAAAACAAAACAACATACTAAACACATTTGTAATATATGTCATTATGAAACAGTTAAAGAAAGCGTACTTGAATTCCATTTACGTATGCATTCGTGTAAAAATATTTTTTCTTGTACCAATTGTAAGTACATTACTGATAGAAAATCGTCCTTGAAAGATCACATCAAAACCCATGCAAAACAGTTTAAATGTGATATTTGTCAAAGGAAATTTTGTAGCAATTTTCATTTAAACCGACATGTTAAGAGCCAAATATGTCAAAGTCAAAGGAAATTTAGTAGCAATTTTCATTTAAACCAACATGTTAAGAGCCAAGTATGTGAAAGATCATTTCAATGTGATAATTGTCAAAGGAAATTTAGTAGGAATTCTGATTTAAATCAACATAAAAAGAACCAAATATGTCAAAGATCATTTAAATGTCATTTTTGTCAAAAGAAATTTAGTAGCAATTTTAAGTTAAATTGTCATATTAAGAACCAAATATGTCAAAGACCACTTGAATGTGATAATTGTCAAAGGAAATTTAGTAGGAATTCTGATTTACATCGTCACGTTAAGAGCCAAAATTGTACAAAAACACTTGAATGTGACATTTGTCAAAAGAAATTTAGTAGGAAAACTAGGTTAAATCGTCATGTTGAAACACACAGAAGTGGAGTAATGGCAGTCTAAAATATTTCGTCAGAAATATTTAACGCAGCTAAAATTAAAGGTGATTTATAAGATGTGTGAAGAAATTTAATTTGAAAGAAATAGCTGATTAGATCAATTAATAAAAACATGATAAACAGTAGCATCAGAAGATACCATCCAAACTGAAAAAGATAAAGGCTTTATCCTTTTGAACGCCAAAGACACATATACGTGACAAGCACTTGCGAGCTCTGTGCGCCAACGACGTCTATATGTGACAAAAACCCGGACCACCAAAATATTAAATAAAATTATTAAAAAAATATTTTTAGTATTTTAATTCAACATCTCTCAAAATAGAATATCCCTGCAACATTTGAGTATAAAAAACCAGTCTTTTAGAGCTACACGTACTGAGAAACATTGAAATAAAAACATGCATTCTTATTCCACGTAAATGATATGTCCTGTGCGCCGTTGTCGTCTATAGCAGACCGCTAGTGATGTGACGCAAGAGGCACAAATATAAATGTAAGATATGAATTTATATAATTATTATAAATCTAGTTTAACCTCTATAAGACAAAAGTTGTTTAAAATCGTACTAGACTAAAAAACATAGATTTACAACAATCTTTCCATTACAAAGGATTTTTTAAATATATTCTATTTTAATAACAACTTCAATATTTCATTGAACGAATTTCACGTGAATTACATTATTTTAAACTAATATTATTAGGATTTTTACGACACTTCTAAAAACGATAGCAAAAAAGAAACGAAATTTTAAAACGCAATATTTGCATAAACTTTTTAAAAACATTCCCACGATTGCAAAAAACATTTTTTTCTATAACTTGAGAATTCCATATAATTTATGGTCTCAAAAAAGATTTTTAATGTAATTCTCACCTTTATCGCTGTACATCAAGAGCCATTATTGTTTGAAAGTACGGAGTTCTGTCAAAATGCAGTACAAAATGTTTTATGACCGGTGCGTCTATTGTCTTCTTAAATGAGTAACAATAATGCGCAAATAGCCGTTATTGCGAGATTTTAAGGAACATTATGACATATTAAATATTTTTATTATAATATTGTATGGTATTGTAGTTTTACTTTGTTAAAGCTGGATTTAATACATAGTAGGCATATTTATAGTCGGACTTTTAATTCGATTCCAGATTTGACATTAGCTACTGTCATTTTGTAAAATAATGATACCAGATTTAATAGTGTAGTGATGAACACAAAAATCGATAAATAATCGCGATTTATGTTTATGTAATCATAATATTGGTGTGCCAATTAAATACTAAATTATTGATTTTTATTTAAATAAATACATAATTATTCATAATCATTATTTATTAATTAGTATTAGCTTTATTTTATAAAAAGTTAATATTTTTGTTTTTTATATTAAAAACAAAACTTATAATAAAAGAGCCTAGATAGTTTTCTAATTTCTCTTAGTATTCTATCGCCATTTTGTTTATCTTGTCATTCGGCTTCATTCTCCCAGTCTGACTGCACGAATATCTTGTTTCATTGCGAATCGATATTTTGTTATTTTGTTGGGTTTTGTTAAAGTTTTGTTACGTTGTGTTTATTGTTACTTTTATAGTTTTTTGTGAACTTTGAGTGAATCTATTTGTTTTGGTTTTCCATCAAAATGGATCCTCAGCCAAGTACATCACAAAAAGACGTGGATGTTTTCTTGTCCCCAAGAAAAAAGCGTCCACGAAAAGTTTTCACTGTTACTGAAAAAGTAATGATCCGCAACGCCTACAAGTACGTGAAAAATGAAACTTCTGCGCAATTGGAGGCCTTTGAAGTTGTGGATGAAAATGAATGTATGACCAAAGAGGCGGGTGGCCGAGCGGAGGCAGTTCAGTTTGAGTGATCGACGAAGCGACTTCGAAGTGAAGACTAGTGATCAAGAAGTGATACCAGCGGAAACCTAAGGCATTGGCTACGACCTCGGACATCGTTAGTGCTTAGTGAGTGTACCTAGTGCTTAGTGTTTGTACCTTGTACTTAGTGTTTGTACCCAGTGTTTGTACCTAGTGCTTTGTGTCGGACCTAGTGCTAGTGAATAAAGTCTCTAAAGGAGTCAGCAGGTCTTTCTCTCCAAATCGTTCGAACCCTAACACGTAACAATATATTCATTTATAGTTTGAAGTGATTGACTATTCACACTCATTGCTCATTCATCTGATTGAACGAGAACTGAACGCATCACTATTACTTTAAATATGGTATCATTATTTTACAAAGTGACATTAGCTACTGTCAGTTGGCTTCGTCTAATAAAAACGACTATATTAGTTTTATTTCTCATGTTCCTTCATGATCACATTTATTTATTTATTTCACACACAATTATTAAAGAAAACTCACAGATCCTTAATAAAATTAATCGTCATAACTAAATTATCCGTTTAGAAATATTTAATTTCCTGATATACTTAGTTTACGAGAATAAAATTATAAACGAGAAGAATCGATCCGGAAATATTCGATTTCCGTATCGAATAATTTCGCAACGTCACTATTTATTACTTGTCATAACGCTGCAACACTGAAATTGTCAAATCTGGAATCGAATTAAAAGTCCGACTATAGGTAAGTAATTTAGATTTTTTAAAATATTGCAGTTTTATTACTCCCTTTTCAATTATTATATAATAAAAAAAATTACAAATTTGAATTCGGTTTTTTTTTTAAATTACTTTTCATTTATATGTATATAGATTCGATTCGAAATCGATATACAGCGTGCGGCACACACAGCACATCTCTAACATGTCTCTATGAAAGTATTAAAACCGTAGGTCAGCTGCGCCGTAGTCTTCCAGTTGTGACAATGACGTCATGACGATAGAGAATGGTGTTGTGCTTTACTATGATTTTTTTTGTAATGTTTGTTTTTTATTTATGTTATTGTAAGTATATATAACGAGTGCAAGATAATACAAGAAAAATATTGAAAGAATAAACCATCCTAGATTATATAAGTAGTCATTTATTGCATAAAAATCAACATAAACAAGTCACTTTGTGGTACTCGATAACGACTCTTGGCAGCACTATTTTTTTCGTAGGTATTTTTGTTTAATTTATGCCTTGGCGTACAGGGCACGGGAATGGATTTGAGGCGTGGCGCTCAAAAGGTTAACATCGCGCCGAGGCACTGGACGTAAACACAAAAAAAAAAACAATCTTACAGGCTGGTGAAATTTAACATAAGCTTAAACAGCCTGTGTAGCATCCCACTGCTGTAGATATAGAAGGATGAAAATTACTTATAAGGGTCGTCCATTAATCACGCATATTATGAGGCTCGAAAGATGGGGGGAGGGGGGCTGCAATGAGATATAACGTGTTATCTTTTGGTGAAAGTGCGATTTCTAAACCAAGCAAACAAGAAACAGCTCGCAAATTGTCAATGTGTATGGACATTTTTTTTACGCAATGCTTAATTTTTCAAAACCAATCTAATCTGATTATAAGCTGTATTGAAAGATATTCTATTATCTTCTAATTTATATCACATAATTAATAGACCCTAATTAAAAACATGTTATAAAATAAAACAATAAAGTAATTTAAACAAGCCCATTTATTTCTTCAATACAATAATCATAATATAGCAAATTACATTCACAGCTACCCTCACCTTTGGTCAAATCCGAACAACCGAAAAGAACAGCAACATTTTTACTAATTACAAATTTAATATTTGGTATTCAATTACAAAAAAAAAAAGAAAACAAACTGACATTACAATATATACATTAGAAAGAGATTTTTTTGAATTACAAAACAGTAAGATTTGACCCATTCAGCCATCATTCAATATTATATAAAAACAGTTATCATGAGATCCATCCGTACATCTAGAGACAATCCACCAAGTGGAAAGCCATAAATACTTTAAGCTAAGGTCCAGTTGCACCGGTCGTGGATAGCGCTATTCGACGGTTTTCGTTATCCAAGAGATAAAACTTTGTGATATTATTCTTTTACCGTCGAATTCAACTATATTTATGAGCTATTTCTACGCGCAATCGTGAATCATAAAGCTTTAGTTAATTAATTGAGGAGAAGCCGGTCCTGATGGCCCATTCTACTTCCTGCGTTTCTTCTTGTTTGGGGGGCGTTCAAGTATTACTTATCGCTAATTTGGGGGGACGGGGGGTCTTGTAAAACGTTACGATACGTTACAGGAGCGGGTAACATTGCTTTTTATTTAATATAATAAAGTAGGGTATTAAAATCTGTTGTTTAAAACGCGATTAAAACAATAACAAAAGTAATTTAACGACTTTCCGGTTAGTTTGCGTAACGTAGTTGTGACATTTGGTAAAAATGGTCAGTTGAGTGTTACGTAACGTTTATGGGGGAGGGGGGGTTACAGGAAAATGTTACCGTGCGTTACATGGAGAAGAGGGGGGGGGGGGGGTCAAGTCTTCAAAATTTGCGTTACGTAATACTTGAACGCCCCCCTTTTCTATTCGTAACTTATGTGCTGGATAAACGCTATCCACAATCGATGAATCGGGCCCCCAAATAATATAAATCTTATTATTAACAACCACTTATTTCGATTCCCATGCGAGGAACTTCATTATTATATTACAAAAATAATAATAAAATAGACAAAAAAATATCTGTGAAATTAAAAAAGCGCGGTTAAAATTTTTCTGTCCTACATTAATTATGCGTTTGTGCGTTGATTAATGCCTATATTAAAAAAAAACGATTCGTAACGAAAACGAGGCGTTTTTGTGTTTATAGGAACCGGGAAAGACTACACTATTAGTTGCCTACGGACATGTTTATTTTTAATAAAATAATTACAATCTTTGACATAGGAAATAGATCAAGTAATTTTTGAGTTATTTACATATTTATAGTTTTAATATACGTACAGAACATTATGTATATATATTTTTATGATTTATAATTATTACATGTGTTAGGATTTATTCTCCTTAATATTAAGTAAATGTATATGTAACAATGCTTAATAATTATTTTTACTTTAACGACAAACCTAGCGTTATACATTAGTGAAATTTAAAATTTTAATCGAATTTCTAAAAAGGGTTTTGTATTTCGAAAGTTTTGAATTTAAACAAAAAAAAATATCAATATAGCGTTATTTTCATACAATTACCAAACAATTTTCAATCAATATTATCTTAATGAAGTACCCGTTCGCAACTCTCATAAAAACGGCTGCTGATTCTAATATTCATGTTCAAAAGTTACACTTCTAATAATAAAACAAGGGACCAAAGGCTTATATTACATTAATTATAATTAATAAAAGGCACAGTAGAAGGAATCATTAATAAAACTTAATAATTATCATTTTGAAATCTTAGCTTCTTTACAATGAGAAAACAATTTATTTGTATATGTAAAAAGCTGTGTCATTTTATATCGATTCATAAATTGTGATACGTAGCCTAAAACTTATCGAATGAAAATGAATGTTTTACATTTCGAAGTATTTATAGTACATTTTTTTAATACCTTTAATGTTACTAAACTTAGAGCTTTTGCCTACTGTCAAAATTCTATCTCTAGTAAGCATAATTCAGAGACAGAAACGAGTATTAAAAATGGCCATTATTGGTTCGATTACAAAAAAAAATATATTTTAAAACGTATAAAAATGTAACTATACGTGACTATTTTCAATTTAAATAATTTGTTTAACAAATAAAAAAAATGTACTACAATTACATTTTTACAAAAATTACTAGTTTACATAACAAATCGAAATTACTAATTTTTTTTTTTATAATTTTTTTAATCATTACAAGACACCCTGTTATTATTTCTATCGTTAATATTATATAAATTAAATCTAATGGACAAGGATAGAGAAAAATTCACATCAAACATTTATAACTTACACACTAATCGCTTTAATTATTAATCTCTAATAAAATCAATACTTGAAAATCAATTTCGAACTACCCTCAAAGCGGAACTGCTTCAAAATTCAGTAATGGCCGTTTTCAATAATCCATCGATCTCTGGTTTTGCCTACTAGCGATAGTTTTAACACAATTTGTACGGAGCTCACATCAAAATTTCTATATCTAAGTAAGCAAATTCAGAGACATATAGAGTATTGAAACTGACCGTAAATTAATTTTCAATTGTAAGCAATATTGTTTGTTAACGCATAATCTTGGAATATATAGGTTAACTTTTGTTCCATTTTTAAGGCTGATATAAACCAACCATAGGCTGTATAACATTAAGCTACTATTTTTTTAAAGTAAGATCGAAATTTATTGTGTTATTTTTGTTCATTACATTATTTCAACAGTTAATTTTTACACATTAAAAAAAATCGAAAACAAAACAATCCCGGTAATTCAAAACAATTTTCAATTATTAATTTCAAAAACAATTACAATTAAAGCTTATCGGAAGGATTGTTTACAATAAAAGAAAATGTTATGCGATTAATATTTTTTGTTAATTTTCTTTACACTTACACATTTAATATAAATATACATATTTTATTATTAAAAACTAAAGTACGATAACTGGGTGGAGTGGATTCAACAGTTCCACTAAACTATACTTACCTAAGAATAATTTTTCAGCGATATCACATCAAGATATTAAATGGAAGATTTACTTTTTTTCATTTGTGGTCAGTTTAAACATTTCTTTCATTTATTATTAACATAAAAATGGTAAAATTTAAAATGGGTCTTGGAATATTATACCTGTGTGGCTAATGGGCTTAATATGGGATTTTAAGTAAGAGCTTATGGGTCTCTAATGGTATTCCAAAATCTTCAAATAAGTACTTTGTCTGTCAAAGCACTTAACAAAGATTGAAAATATTCTAAGAAATATTTTTTGTTTTGAGTTTGTTTATTTTAATTTTGTAAATTTGCTTGTCAATGCATGGATGGGATATATATAAAAAGTTGATATGAGCTAATAGACACGTACCTACGCAGAAAACCATTATTCAGGTAAATATGTAGAAACAGTTCATATTATAAAATGTAAAAAATATTATTAATAAACAAAGAAAATGTTTAAAAAGCACAAAATAACCATTATTAATAACATTTATACAGTAATTCGTTATAATAGTACATAAATCACAATTCTGTTTCTCCGAAGGCACTTTCAAGGTCAGGTCAAGTCATATTCGGGTAACATTTTTTTTTTATTTGAAATATGACACATAACTATTAACTATTAATAATATTAGGAATTGCTAGTTTTAACTTTTTTTTGTTTTTATTTTTAATTTGTGTTATTGACATCAAAATTTAATTTAATTTTAGTATTACATATTGTTGTGAAAAGTCAATGCAATGTATATTAATGAAAAAAAAGTTATTTAAAATAATATAATTTAAATTAACATACATAAATTAGTTTAGAAAAATTGTAATTTTAATCAAATATACAGAGTACATATTGTGTCATATTTCTGTATCAAGCTGAAAAGGCTTAAAAAAGTCACTATTACTGACATTTTGTATATTATAGATTTTGTATCTATGCCTTTGCTTTAAAAACGTGGCAAAATATTTTTTTTTGATGTTTCGAGTTTGACGTTTTGTTTTTTAATATTTTATTTACTGATAAATTATAAACAAAACAAAAAAAAAAAAAAACTTTTAAGCAATTATTAATACACTGAAGCTCTTATTAATATTTTACTAACCACTATCTTATATTAATTAATCTAAGCTTTGCTTATTGTGTATCTGTGGTCGAGACACAGTGTTACAAAATGTCAGTTTTAAATTTATAATGAATCCTTTGCAAAATTTTATTAAGTCGATTCTAGTGTCGAGTCCTCGTTTTTAGTACAGTTAGCAAGATACCATGAAAAATTTAATGAATTAGCGACTTCGTAGTTTGACTACAATAGTTACTACAGTTATTTTTTACCATATTGACTACACTTAGTTGCTTATTTTAGGATTTTATGATAAAATACTAAAGATGAATCGTTTACATCCTCTTTACCTATGCCTTCACAATATTTTAAAGTTAGGCTTTAATTTTTCAAAATTTTTAATTTTTGTCACTTATAATTTCTGCTCTGCTGCTTGCTCAGATCCTTCTCCTACATGGGGAAGAGGCCTATGCCCAACAGTGGGATATTACAGGCTGAATCGAGATCGAGATCGATAATTTCTGCTATGTTATGCCTGTATGATGTATTTTTATGTGCCGCTAAACGGAGGACACAAAATAAATTTCTCACTGTGTCTAATGTCGGTTGGTAGAATGATATTTGGAGAGCATTAAGGTGTTTTTTTTTTTTTAAGTTATGTCACATTTGTATCGATAGCTTCAATTATCATGTCATTAAAAGGCCTATTAGATATATAAAAAATTTAAAAATTGTATTTGAAACTTATATTACTTATTATCTTAATTATATAATATTTTAGTTACCCTATTCTAATATATTAATATTCAATATTGTGTAAATTAAGGAAATTTTTAGTTACCCTTACTAACTGTACTTTTAATATCGTTTTATCTTTAAATTGTCCGTTATCTTGAACATTTACTTTGCACAAAATCTTTTCTGCAAGTAACTTAACCATAAAATTTGATTTGATATTTTGACAATAACATAGAAATTCACCATGTTTTCTATTAACAAAAATCACTCTTTAAATATTTTAATCTGGTTTTTCAAAGTTTTGTAATTATCTGTCAAGTTACGTTTTATATTGCCATTTTTTTCCTCCTGTCCGGCCGTCTATCTATCCTCAGCGGTGATGAAACAGATTGAATGATCTCGTTTATGTTCGAGTCGACTCGTGGCTGCCTTTGCAGCCTTTTCGCTGATCTTGTCCTGAATTTCGCTGATTCTTGATTCACTAAGTTCGGTGTTAACGATTTTATACATCTGTAATAAAAGTTATTATATGATTAATTATATTCCAGAGAGTCCATTCTTTGTTTTTTTTTTTTAAATACTTTATTTCTTTGTGTAACCAGAACAAGGAAAAATAAAAAGGAAATGATCCGGGAGCCAGGTAGGTTTTTTTTTATGTAACTAGGTCGGCAAACAAGCGTACGGCTCACCTGATGGTAAGACCATAGCCTATAGACGTCTGCAACACCAGAAGCATCGCAAGCGCGTTGCCGACCCTATCCCCAATCCCCCCCAGGAGCTCTGTTCACCTTACTCACTAACAGGAACACAATACTGATTGAAAACAGTATTATTTAGCTGTGGTCTTCTGTAAGGTCGAGGTACTACCCCAGTCGGGCCGCTCCATATTTTGAGCAGGAAATTTCCTGCTGTGCCCTACCTCAGTTAGTCAATTATTTCCTCCCAATCGAAACTTCGTAAAACGCTTTATGCTGATAAGAACTCTTTGTTACGTCTTTCAAGGTACCAGCTGACGAACTTTCCACCGAGATACAGCCAGCTGACACTAATTTTAAACTATCACCAGGTAAATTTTTAGTTGAGAGGAAATCATTGAAAATATATTTTTTTTAATGTTCAAGCAGCCAACTTACGTATAATACACCATGTTACAGTCAGCTGACTTTATTTTTCCGTCAAGATATTTGGTAAACTATAATCCGACAAATTTTAAAGGAAATGAATGATTAAAAAACTTTCTTTTTATCCATGCGTGGGAGGCTGCCACTGCCAGTCCCACCCACGGAGTAAATCCCTAATGCATTTTACGAAGTTTTGATAGGGAGGAAATTGGTCATGAAAATATCTTACTGGCTCCCGGACCAAAAGCATTTGTGTAAGTAAATGTTTATATACGTTATAATGGCACAAATATATATATTTATTGAAGTGAAAACTTCTTTAGCGGCGTTGAGCACTTTTGTGGGATGGGTAAAAACTGTGAAACTCGCGTCAGGACACGTGGGCGTAAGACGGTTGGAGAGTATTGTTGTAACATCGAAATCGATTAATCGAACAATCGATTGTTTTCTTTCGATTGTCGATATTTAATAATTATTATTTAATTATGAAATATATAATAATTATTATATAATAATAATTAATATATAATTAACTCTATATTTAATAAATATTTTAATAAATTATGGATGTAAGTTGATTTTTCGGTGAGATAAACTTTTTAATGTAATATAATGTATTTTAATGTAATATAAATTGTAATGTTTGTGTACGATAGCGCAATAAATAAATATTGTATTTCTACCACATAAATGATAGTACTTTTATATTGATAATAAAAGCAATTCGTTCAAAATTATTCCCTAACTATTCCAAAAAATCAAAAATGCACAACGTTAATACTCAAGTTTTCACTTCTGCCAGCACTCCCGGAGTGCAATTTTTTGTATGTTATACACACCTGGCCGCTTCCTGGAGCTTGCGAGATAAAAGCTCGTTCTTAAGCTTTGCCGCTGCTAACTCTCTGCGTAGCTGGGCTTTACTCTTGTTGCCGGCGGGGTGTAGTAGCGGGTGTCTACGGAGACGAATTGCTGAGGGACGCTGGTTCGGATCCGGGTCCACCATTTTCTGAAGATTATGAGAGATTTTAGTATGTGTTAACAATTACTAATCGGTAAATTAAGTCTGCACAATTTTAATATATTTTATTGTATGCATAGATGTCTTTTATAGTATCTACATAATATATAGTATGTGTATAGTAGAATCAATAATTCAGTAGACTAAAATGACAGTTGCTAATGTCACTTTGTAAAATAATCGTTGTGTTTGTGTTTATTACTTGGAACATCCATATCTTTCGTATTGATAACAAAACAGTACAAACAAAACAGATTAACAAAACACAAACAAAACTTAACAATAAACACAAACACAACGATTATTTTACAAAGTGACATTAGCAACTGTCATTTTAGTCTACTGAATTATTGATTCTACAAGATCATTAATTCATAATTCGCGAATTGTTCGAAATTTTCAAATTTTTTCGAATTATTCGATTCAGAAGAGAACGATATTCGCACCCCCTACACTAACTGTAAACTAAATGCCCAATTTTAATAACAAAGGTACGAACTTGGAATTTGGATACTGAAATTTGGGTTACGTCAAGAGCCTCCCCCTGCCCCAAATGAAATTATAGGGAATGGCCTCTAGTGGTTGGACTTTAGACATGTTTATATTTAATAGTAATGGTATATTTACCTTTATTAATTGATTGAACTCTCTTGATAAGTTTGGTAAAGTGGGCAGCTTGCCTTCCCTGATGTCGTGCCACTCTTGACCGTTCTTCGGCAATGGACCGCCTCCGGCCGCTTCGAATAGTGTTAGACCTGGTGAAATTGTTTTAATTAATATACATGCATTCAGCCTGTACAGATGGGCATAGGCCTCTTCCTCCATGTAGGAGAAGGATTGGAGCTTAATCCAACACACTGCTCCACTGTGGGTTGGTGGATATGTTCCCTACTATGAGTGACGATCGCTATCAGGTATTTATGATAACAACCAGGCACGACGACTTAACGTGCTCTCCGAGGCACAGTGGACACCCCACAAGGGCAGACATTCAAACAGGAAAGAAATATATTTACACATAAATAATTTAATCCCAAGCGGGAATTGAACCCGCAAACCGTCAGTGTTTTAGGCGACTACACGCAACACTACCAGAGCAGTTTACTATAAGCATACCATAAAATAAATAACTTTTACTTACCGAAAGCAAATATATCAGCCTTGGTCAAATGAGATAAATCCTCCTGTAACACTTCTTTCGGGAGGTACCTGCAGTCACCCTCTTCTACAGATGGGGATGATACACACGTCACGTGGCCTAGGTCACCTAGAAATTGATATCTAGTTTAGTAAACTATAAGAATACTTTAATACAGATATAAGATGTAAAAACTAAACTTTATATGTCATTAATTTCTGACTACCCTCACCACCAAACTATATCTTTCTACCCTCACTTTCAACTCAAGATATATAAATATATCTACACAATACACATACGGTCGTCTGTTCCTAAAGTATGCAACTTAATGCTTGTGTTATAGGCAACAACCGACTGGTATAGCTACATAAATATTTTTGTTTTCTTCGATAAACATACTTATAAATAATACATATATAAATATTTAAACAAATACATATATATTACACCCAGACTCGGGGTGGGAATCGAACCCACAACCCCTGGAGCAGAAAGCAGGGTCACTACAAACTGCGCCAATGGGCTAGTCAAGATTGTATAATAGCAGTTTTATTTAGCTGCGATCTTCTGAGTAAGGTACTCGGGCTGCTCTAGATTTTGAACAGGAAATATCCTGCTGTGCCCTGCGTCAATAAAGATAATTAACATGGCTCGTCTATCCTCACCTATCTTATACTTGTGCTGGGGCTCCGGTGAGGGCTCGTCGTCCTCGTAGCCATCATCGGAATCGGGCTGCGCCTCTTCCTCGCCGCGGCATATGAAGATATTCCCCGGTTTCAGGTCCATGTGTACTAGGTGTTGGGAGTGGATGTAGCTGCGGGTAGATTTACATTTTTGTAAAGATTTATAAGTTATGATTACTGGCGGGAAGGTTGGATACTTAAGTTAATATTTTTAAGAATATTATATAAACATTTCTAAATTGTAAATTAAACCAAAATATGCGAAATGAAATTGATGCAGTTTAGACACCAGATTTTACAGTCAGTTTAGATCTAAATGAAAATGCTCAAATTCTGCCCCACCACAAACAAAAAATTGACATATTAAAGTTTCCTTTATTAATTGAAACTAGATTTTTAATAATATTTTAAAAATGATCAAAGCCGCAGTTTATACTTTAATGTAAAAAAAAAGCTTTTATTTGTATGGAAGCGTTTCCGACTTGGTATTTATATTTAATCTGTTTTGACATCACAAACCCGGAATACAAATAAAACATTCGCGGCTTTGATCACTTTTAGAATATTATTAAAAATCTAGTTTCAATTAATAAAGGATACTTACATAAATGAATTGTCTGGACATGTCAAAGCCCGTACCGGGGCACGGCTTCATAGAAAAATGGGCATTGTCATTTAAACTACATACTGCTTCTTTAGACTGGTATTTTGTACATATATTTTAAATGGTATGTAGTATGTGGTTTAATTTGATACCTTTGTTGCCATTTTCTATACTAATATAACTAAGATTAAAGATTTGATTTTTTTTGTTTACTTGTCAATAGCTATTAGAATTTTATAAATACTCACGCAAGACCATCAGCGACATGAGCCAGCAGCAATAACAGTTCACTCTCCGGCAGAGGCCCCGCTTCCATCAACTGTTGAAGCGAGCCTCCATCGCAGTACTCGTTCTGTATTATCATGTGGTCGTCTTCTGCCCAGGCCGAGTAGTATCTGTTTATTGATGATGGTGATGATTAAAATTAGGTTAAGAACAGTTTGATGAAAAGTGGAATTATGTGGGCATCAACATCAGTATTACAGAGGTATCTTTAAAAACATTTATAGGGGAACAATGTCAGTATACGGTAGGCGATGGCATGTGTCCTCCCTTAATTTACGAGATAAGGCAATTCTAGTTTATACAGCAGTCATACAGTTGTTTTATAGTAAACTGTAATTCTTGTAACTGTATAAGGCTCAAGAAAACTATGGGAGTTCTAAGTCAGGCTACATACACGTGACCCACCCAACATGACTCTAAAATAGCTGCTACACTTATGCATAACCCAACCTTTCCAAAAAAGGGCCGCAGCTCACTCCATGTCTTTGTGAACAGTATAAATTTGTGCGGTGCATCTCATGTCTTTGTAATCTTACAACGCTCCGCTGAACACTAGGAAGGGTTCTAATTTAGGCCACATACACGTGACCCACCCAACACGACTCTAAAATAGCTGCTACACTTATGCATAACCCAACCTTTCCAAAAAAGGGCCGCAGCTCACCCCATGTCTATGTAAACAGTATAAATTTGTGCGGTGCATCTCAAGTCTTTGTAATCTTAGAACGCTCCGCTGAACACTAGGAAGGGCTCTAAGCTAGGACACATACACGTGACCCACCCAACATAAACTCCAAAATAGTTGGTGATACTTGTGCACAGTAACCTCTCAACCACAGACTGCAGCTCGCACTAAGTCCTTGTAACCTTACAACACTCCGCTGAGCATTGGGGGAGGGGGAGGGTCACAAGTTAGGCCATAGATACGTGACCAGCCTAACACAACCTCGAAAATGATGTAATGTATGGAGACACTTGTGAACACCCTACCCTCTTCTTTAATACTTGGCAGAGCTATAGGGGAAGGGGGGTTCTAGCTAGGTTATAGACACGTGACCCACCCAACTCGACCCTAAAATTACTGTAATATATAGGAGACAATTGTGCACACCCTGCTCTCTTCCTTAACACTCTGGGGTTCTAGTAGGGCTATAGACACGTGAGCCACCCAACACGACCTCGAAGTTGTTGTAATGATACTGTGCACACCCTGCCCTCTTTCTTACCACTCACCAGAGCTCAAGGGGGGAGATCGGTTCCTAGCGAGGCTATAGATACGTGACCCACCCAAGTCGACCTCAAAACAGCTGTAATGTATGGAGACACTTGTGGACCCTGTCCCTTCCCCGACGCTCGCAGGGCCCCAGGCCACAAACGTTTCCGCGTGGTGGGCTACTCACGTCACGAGGTGCGGGTGCTTGCCCAGCGCGGCGTGCGCGTACACCTCGGTGAGCGCGGCGCGCTCGGCGGCCGAGCCGGCCACGGGCCGCAGCGAGCGCTTGAGCGCGTACACGCAGCCGTCCAGCTTGTTCACGCAGCGCGCCACGCGACCGAACTGCCCGCGCCCGATCACTTCCAGCTCCACGAACTCCACGTTGTAGCGCGATATGTTCGACTCCTGCAACACCAACAAAAATTTAATGCAAGACATCTTTTTTGGAGTAGGATACATCCTGGAGCCCGTCTGGGGAAATACCTCAAAATTACAGAAGATCACAACCAAATAATATTGCTCTTCAGTATTGTATTCCCGTGGTGAGTGAGGTGGCCAGAGTTCTTGGGAAGGTCAGAGGAAGAGTCGGCAATATTTCTAGAGTAACAAACGAACGTAGTCTATCCCCTAACAGTGAGCAGATACCATGGCCTAAAGACACTGCCACAGCAGGAACATAGTGTTGTCAAACCTATCCCTGACCCACCTGAGTATCTCTAGCCACCGTACTCGTCACAGGAACACAACACTAACTAAGAGAAGTATTTCATAGCTGTAGTCTTCAATAAAGATGAGATACTTCCCCTCTTCCTGTGCGAATATCGTTCGAATCGAACAATCGGAACGAATAAGTTCGAACTATTCTCACACCCCTAATATTATTCGTAGACCCTATTCTCACATCTCGTCAGCTAAGCGAAGCTAATGCTATTTGCTAACGTTTTTTATGGACAATCCCTAAGGGGGTGTTTGTTTAAGTGTTATGTTACGCAACTTGTGAGAGGGGGGTCATGTAAAACATTACGGGGGTAACTTGTAACAAGGCCACAAAGGACAGACGGTTATTATCAATTTTATACTATACAGCCTATTTATCAGAGAAGATAACAAGCCATGTTATAACACTTCTACTGAAACAAAGAGATTATTGTAAGAGTGTCAGAACTTACTCTAAGCCTTTTCGCTGGTTGTTCAGGAGTCGCCTCACCCCATGTCGACGTTGAAGGTGTCTTTGACAGAGCTCTCTTCTTCTTATTTAGCGCTTGACCTGCAATTTAGGAACAATCTTTAAATAATTGATAAAATTCCTTATTTTTAACACACACACAGTCATCTGTTCCTAAGGTAGGAACAGATGGAACTTAATCCTTGTTTAACCCTCGGCATGCCTGGTAGGGTCTGTCAGACCCAGAGAGACATGGAAATCGTTGTTGTTCACTTAAATTTGAATTTTGCGCGCTACCTCTCTCAGTAGCTGGCTATTACGAAGTTGTCTACATCTCCACCCATTTCCTCAGTTCCACAGCGTGCTCTCGACTGAGAAGCACGCCTGTAAAGTGCTTACGGGTCTCTCAGACCCTACCAGGCATACGGCGTAACATTGTTATGTAAGTATTATTTTATTTATTTGCTTGTTATTATTGATATTTGTGTGCTAAAACTTATTTATTTATTTATATTTTTACGTAAGACTTTATAACGTAAGTATTATTATCTTATTTACTTTCTTAATGTGTTTTCTAAAAGTTATTTATATATTTTTAGATTCAACATGGAAATTCAACTGCGTGACCAGGATATAGGTAATTTACTGCTAGAAGAGGTTGGGATGATGATATTATATTTAATTATAGTGGAGAGGACTCTGGGCATATCTTTCAAAAGGTTGATGAAGTTGATTCTGAGGTAGAACAAGACATTTTTATCTCAAATGATAGACAATCAAGTTTGTCTGATCCTGAAATTGATATACCTTTATCTTGATAATCGAACTCACATCAAAGCAAAATTTACAAAGATAAAGATGAAACTATATGGTTTGAAAATCCAAATAGGTCTAATGTTTGAACAAGGAGTGAAAATATATTTACTGGAATTCCTGGAGTTAAACCTTTCGCCTAACATGTAAAGACTCCTCTAGAATGTTTTTGTCTCTTTGTTAAAGAGTCTATAATAATTAATATGTTGTTAGACATATTATTCTATACAAAACTGGAGGATTCAAAAGACTTGAGAAAATTTAAATAGCCATATAATAAGCCACATTTGCCTGTATCATTCAATTTTTCAATGCGCAAAACGTTACGAAACCAAATCCCTAGAAAATGTTACTACGAGTGAAGAAGGCTGATTATTTTATAATTATGTGTAAGCGTATGTTAGTGCCTTACGTGCCATAAAGTCTGATTTGTGATCTCTTATATTTTTATACAAATAACATGATACCAAAACGTTTAAGGACTATTTTTGTTACAAAAATGAGTATAGTTTAATTAAAGATATTTAAATAAAGATAATTCCATTATTATGTATTTTTTATTATTTTATGTTGCTTTTCCACTTAAAAGGAATTAGGACTCAAGGATAAATAAATAAAAATATATAGAAAATGTAATAAAAATATCCAATTTTAAATCTGGGTCTGAGGGACCCACCAGGCATAGTATGTAACTTTTTACCACCAGGCATGCCAAGGGTTAAATAAATATATACACCACTCAAAAGCTTTTAAGCGATGTAGGATAAATGGTATAACTTAAGGCTTCTCCTTTATTTACATACGTACATATCCACAAACACCTACACACTAATTAGGGACAATAACCCACCCAAACTCTGAACCCCCCATCATTGATGCTGGCGCAAGATCAATTTTTTTATTCCATCAGATAACAGGATTATTTAAATTCAAATTCACTTTATGGCGAATATATTTACAAAGAGATGTTAAATATTAAACAGTTACAAACTAAATTCTGCCTGCATTCTGTGTTGCAATCTCACATGCATTATAAAAATTTAAACCGTAGATACAATAAATACAACATGTACGTTTCTTACCAGATTTAGTCAGGTACACGAAACAATTAACATTTTAGTAAATTTGAAATAATAAAAAAGAAGTTTTAAAATTGATAGTTTTTTTTTGTATGACGCATAAATAATAAATTTATACACTTACCATCAGGTGTGAAAGGATTGATGTTGGCCAGCGGCCGTTTCCCAGACCTAGTGTCATCAAACTCATCGGGTGGTAAGCTACCGAGTGCACTGTCCTCGTCTGACGGTGGATGTAGGTGGTGACTCGAGCCAGACGGCATGCCTAAGATAAAAAAAAAACATTAGTTAATATTTGTTGAGGCATTGCGCTTATGCTATGTTCCAAAGATATAAATGTTTAGGTAATTAATTTTAGTAACAGTCATAATTTTCACGACGCGTGTTAAGTACGGAACCGTACCCTCTACCATACGGTACCCTAAGTTAATAATGCCGAGCAAGCATTTTTCGATAAACAAGGAAAGTCGATGCAGCCCATGTCGCAACGTCCGACCAGCAACGAGCCGCCGACGCAGCGATTTCATCATAGTGTTATTTTAATTTCTTAATTAATATTTTAAATAATTTTGTCATTCCTAATTCTAACATCGAATAGGTTTCACCTCTAATAGTTTGTAATTTTATTATAAGTAATTAAAGTAATTTCTAAGTAATTCTGGTTTTTTTTGGATCCTTCGGCTGCAGTAAACGTAATTGGCGCAGTCGGTAGGATACTCGCGGGCTGGTTCGCGAGCATTAGAATTATCTCAAATCGATATTTGCGTTCGCGAGTCGCCTGGGAGGCTGTCAAGTCACCGCTACGAGTATCCAGAATCTACGGAGCTGCCAAGCTGAGTGGAGAATCCAAGCATCGATTCACCGAGAAGAGCCAGAGATGAAATACATGTGAGTTACACCTGAATCTTTCTCGTGTTGCTTCCTTTTGTCCTAAGTTATTTTATCCTCAAGATTTTTCATCACGAAAAGCCTTGTCCCCGGGAACCTGCATCGCGTCAGGCTCGCCGTTATATATTAGATAGTCATAGAAATATAGATAGTAATTTAGATTCTAATTTAAATAATTCATTTAATTTAAACATGTCACACGACCCCGACGTAATTTTTAAGGCCTTACGCCTGGTGCCTGAATTCGATGGTAACCCGAATATATTAACCAGATTTATAAATATATGTGATCAAATAGTTTTACAATATGCGAGTGCCGAGCCAGGTAGTGAGTTAAGTAATTTGTGTCTCTTAAACGGTATATTAAATAAAATAACAGGGTCCGCCGCCTCAACTATTAATTCAAACGGCATCCCTGACACTTGGACTGGAATAAGATCAGCATTAATTAATAATTTTTCGGATCAGAGAGACGAAACGGCTTTGTACAATGACCTCTCTTTAGCTACACAGGGTAATAAATCCCCTCAGGAATTTTATGATCAATGTCAAACCTTGTTCAGCACCATAATGACATACGTAACATTACATGAGACTTTACAGACGACAATTGAAGCTAAGCGGACACTTTATAAAAAAGTTACAATGCAGGCTTTCGTACGAGGGTTAAAAGAACCCCTAGGTTCACGTATTCGTTGCATGCGTCCGGAAACCATTGAAAAGGCTTTAGAATACGTTCAAGAAGAATTAAATATAATGTATTTACAGCAGCGTAATGATCCTCCTAAAAATAATACTCAAAATACGTCTAAAGCTACGTCGCATAATATAGTATTAAATACGCCCAGCGCTATGCGACCCGTACCTAACTGGCCCGTTCCAGTTGAACCGCGTTATTACCAGCCGCAACCACAAGGTTTTAGATTTAACTCTCCTAACGCACAGCCCCAAGCTTTTAAATTCAACAGTCAACAAAATCGTTTCCCTAGTCGAACCCAGCAAATGTTTCGCGCACCGCCACCGAATTACAACCCCCAGAGTAATGTGTTTCGTTTACCGCCCCGACCAAATCCCCAACAAAATTTTAATGTGAAACCAATGAGTGGAGTTCAACATTTTACCCCCAAGCCTATGATTTCAGGTCATGATTGGCGTAAATCCGGTAACCCACCACCAACTAATTATTTTAAATCACGCGAGGTCAATCTAAATGAATTTTATTCACCCGATTATTCATACTATACTGACTACCCAGACTATGACTATTATACAGACCCGAACGACTACTTTAACCCCTATGATTATACTGCCAACCCAACTTACTGTAACGATACTTATGACAACGAAATAGTAAATGAGTTAGAATCTCAACCAGGCCCTAGCTGTGAAACCCAGCCTCAGGATTTTCAATTAACCAAGAAATCAAAAGAGCAAGGATAGACGTTAATTTACAGACCCAAAGACAGTTACCTTATATCGAAATCTCACAGCCACCCTTAAAGTTTTTGATAGATACAGGTGCTAATCAGTCATTTATTAGCCCCGAGGCCGTACAAAATTTTTATCCTAATTATCCTTTAAACTATGACCCTTTCGAAGTAACAAACGTACATGGTATTAGTAGAAATGATTATTCCGTAACATTGCCTTGTTTTAACGAATTTAATGAAGATAATTATATTAAGTTATTCGTTTATCGTTTTCACGACTATTTCGATGGTTTAATAGGATTAGATTTATTATCCGAATGGCAAGCAAAAATAGATTTAAAAGATTTTAAATTAATTACACGAAATTCAACAAACTTTATTAAGGTATACAACTCCCGTAATATTAATTTATATGAAGATATTATCCCAGGTAGAAGTTCAAAATTAGTAAAAATTCCGATTAACGCCCCGGATGGCGAAGTTTTTATTAACGAACAGGTTTTTTGTAATTGTATAATCCACGAATGCCTTACAACCGTTACCGGTAGTCGCGGATACGTAGAAATAGAAAATCCTTCCCCTAACGACGTCATATTTTCTTTAGATCAGCCCGCTTACGCCGAGGTATTCAATTTTAATTGTGAACCCGTAAAAAAATCAAACCGAGTAAACGAGGTATTATCACGATTACGTACCGACCACCTTAATGAAGAAGAGAAGGCTAACTTGTTAGCACTTTGTACTCGTTATTCTGATGTATTTTATATAGACGGAGAGCCATTAACTTTTACTAACAAAATTAAACATCGCATAAGAACAAAGGACGAAGTTCCTGTGTATACTAAAAGCTATCGGTATCCGTTTATTCACCGGCAGGAGGTTAGAGACCAGATCTCAAAAATGCTTCAACAAGGAATAATTAGACCCTCAGACTCTGCATGGAGTTCACCCATATGGGTAGTACCGAAAAAATTAGACGCATCCGGCAAACAAAAATGGCGTCTTGTAGTAGATTTTCGTAAACTCAATGAAAAAACCATAGATGATAAGTATCCGATACCGAATATTAACGATGTCCTTGACAAGTTAGGCAAATGTCAATATTTCACAACCCTAGATCTTGCTAGCGGATTCTATCAGGTCGAAATGGACCCTCAAGATATTTCGAAAACAGCATTTAATGTAGAGCACGGTCATTTTGAGTTTCTTAGAATGCCAATGGGTTTAAAAAATTCACCATCGACGTTTCAAAGAGTCATGGACAATGTACTTAAAGGTCTTCAAAATAACATATGTCTAGTATATTTAGATGATATAATAGTCTATAGTACATCCCTTCAGGAACACATGGAAAACCTCGAAAAAGTTTTCCAACGACTTAAAGAATCCAATTTTAAAATACAGATGGATAAGTCCGAATTTTTAAAACTCGAGACCGCCTATCTCGGACATATTATTAGCGGAGAAGGTGTTAAACCTAATCCTGATAAAATATTAGCTATAGAAAAATACCCCATACCTAGTACACCCAAAGAAATAAAGCAATTTTTAGGTCTACTCGGTTATTACAGGAAATTTATCCCTGACTTTGCACGTATCACAAAACCCCTCACATTTTGCTTAAAAAAAGGTAGTAAGGTAGTCCATAGTCCAGAATTTATAGAAGCTTTTAATAAGTGTAAGACTCTTTTAATTAACGACCCCATCCTTCAATATCCTGACTTTAACAAAGAATTCAATCTCACCACAGACGCTTCAAATGTAGCCATTGGAGCAGTTTTATCTCAGGGACCCATAGGTTCTGACAAGCCTGTTTGTTACGCGTCTCGTACATTAAATGATAGCGAACTTAACTATAGCACAATAGAAAAAGAATTATTAGCAATAGTATGGGCAACGAAATATTTTAGACCTTATTTATTTGGCCGAAAATTTAAAATAGTTACTGACCACAGACCTTTACAATGGATGATGAACCTGAAAGAACCTAATTCACGACTAACAAGATGGCGACTTCGACTGAGCGAATATGACTTTACGGTTATATATAAGAAAGGTAAATTTAATACCAACGCAGACGCACTTTCTCGTGTTCAAATTCATATCAGCGAAACTGACGAAATTAGATCGGTAATGGACAGCATTAGAGAACTTGAGTTAATGATTAATAACCCGTCCAAAGCACCCCCATCTCAACAGGTAATGGACAGCAGTAGAGAGATTGAGTCAATGATTAATAACCCATCCGAATCACCCCCACCTCAACAAATAAATTCCTCGACTGACACCGTACACACTAGTAATGAACAACCTATATTAGAAGTCCCGATCACTGACGTTCCTCTTAACAAGTTTCACAGACAAATTTACTTTACTGTAGTTAATGACGTAAAACGACGACCAATTATAACTAAGCCTTTTGAAAATCATACGCGGATAGCTATTCAGTTATCGAAATCTAATTTAGAAAACGATGTTGTCAATTCTATTAATGAATACGTTAACCCGAAAGTTAAAACAGCTATTTTGATAAATCCTCCCTTAGAAATGTATTCGATAATACCAATTTTACAAGAAAAATTTAAAAGCTCCTCTCTTAACCTTGTATTAAGTAAGATTGAATTAGAAAACGTTAAAGATTATCTTCAACAACAAGATATTATCCAGAATTATCACAACGGTAAAACAAACCACCGTGGCATTAACGAATGTTACCTCGCTCTGTCTAGGAAATATTATTGGCCGAAAATGAAAGATCAGATCACTAAATATATTAACGAATGTACTATTTGCGGTCAAAGTAAATATGACAGAAATCCCATTAGACCTCAATTTAATATAGTACCCCCAGCCACTAAGCCATTTGAAATTGTTCACATGGACCTCTTTACAGTCCAAAACGAGAAGTATGTCACATTCATTGATGTTTTTACTAAATATGGACAAGCGTATCATTTACGAGATGGAACCGCCGTTAGTATCTTACAAGCATTATTACTTTTCAGTACTCACCACGGAATACCGTTAACTATAATTACTGATAACGGTACGGAATTTACTAATCAACTTTTTTCAGAGTTTATTCGTCTGCACAAGATAATCCATCATAAAACCCTACCTCATAGTCCTAACGATAACGGTAACATTGAGCGATTTCATTCGACCCTGTTAGAACATATAAGAATTCTTAAGTTACAGCATAAAGATGAGCCAGTAATTAGATTAATGCCATACGCTATTATAGCATACAACAGTTCTATCCACAGTTTTACAAAGTGTAGACCTTTCGACTTATTGAACGGACACTTCGATCCTAGAGACCCCGTTGATATAGATTTTACCGAACACCTTTTGCAACAATACGCTATAAATCATAAGAAACAAATGAAACAAGTTTATGAAATAATTAATGAGTCCTCACTGAACAATAGGACAGCCTTAATTGAAAATAGAAATAAATCTCGTGAACCAGAAGTAGAATATGTTCCAGGACAACAAGTTTTTATTAATAACCCCTTTGCTTCTCGTCAGAAAACTGCACCTCGCTACACACAAGACAAAGTCTTAGCTGATTTACCAATCCACATATACACTTCGAAAAAACGAGGCCCCGTAGCTAAATCGCGTTTAAAACGTGTACCTAAAAATAACCAATTATTACAGGATTCTGCTATTGCTGACAATACACGTGACGTATCCTCAAACCATAAGACTTGAAAGATTAGCTGACAGACCTGGACTTTTACCCTACAAATTGAGACATATCAGACTAATATGACATTATCATTCCATTATACAGTATGTAAAATTAACTGACATTGAAGATGAAATATATTCTGTACAGACACAACTTAACATATTTAAGACTAGACTGAACAACGAAACTTACATTCTTTACGAGTACCAAATTAACTATTATCTTACAAACAAGCTTAACAAGGTATTAAGTCAAGTTTAATCCTTAGAAGTTATAAGAATTATAAGAGGTCTTGTAGATAGCCTTGGATCATTAGTAAAAAATTGTTACTGGTAACTTAAACTTCAAATATTGCAAAATTATTCAAATGTTGCAAAATAAATTTAATTTATTTCGGAATTCAATAGTCACATTAGTCTTAGTAAAGAATGGATGGTAGGTACAACATAAAGGTATTTTAGATCAGTTAATTATAAATTAATAAAAAAAATGATACATTATAATTTCTTTTAGAAGTAAATAGTCGTAGGGATAACAGTTAAGTCCAGTCGGCACAGCTTGCCCAATTATTATTAGGAATTATAAGTACTGTAGAGGATTAGTATTGCTGTAGAGGATTTAGTGCTAGAAATAGTTAAGTTAGAAAATATTATGACTTAATAAAATCAAGTTCCTCCTATAATGATAGAACAATAGTTATAGTTTACTTTCCTATTATGTCTTTAGACAGATATAACTTGTACAGACTATCTACCGTTTCAAATGAAAAGCAACTAGCCCTTATTCCTCCCTTTCCTTATATAGCAACTAATGAGAAAGCATTCGTGTACATAGAGGCTGAATGCCCGACGTACAGCACAATATTATATCTCTGTGACCAGAAAATAAGTCATCAAACTCGTACAAAACCAGACTGCATTCAAGAGCTTATTGCTGACAACATCTAAAGGAAACCTACTACTTCACAATAGATAAACTGAATAATCTTGACAGCATTCATTATAAAATCCTACCAGAAACAGATTGAGATTACAGATATATATAGATTGATAAGATACAACCAATTGTTTTATACCATACAACGATACCATTCTACATCCTGATATCAGTAATCATCGTTGTATTAATGAGGCGAAAATATAGATCTTAGCCCTTAAGATCAGAAAATTAAGAGAAGCAGCAAAATCCTAAGACACCTGTATATGAAGATGTGGACCAAGAGACGAGATGAACTTCCAGCAACATTTTCTCTGAAGCTGACAAAATAGTTGCTGTTCTGCGGGTGGAGGTGTTAAGTACGGAACCGTACCCTCTACCATACGGTACCCTAAGTTAATAATGCCGAGCAAGCATTTTTCGATAAACAAGGAAAGTCGATGCAGCCCATGTCGCAACGTCCGACCAGCAACGAGCCGCCGACGCAGCGATTTCATCATAGTGTTATTTTAATTTCTTAATTAATATTTTAAATAATTTTGTCATTCCTAATTCTAACATCGAATAGGTTTCACCTCTAATAGTTTGTAATTTTATTATAAGTAATTAAAGTAATTTCTAAGTAATTCTGGTTTTTTTTGGATCCTTCGGCTGCAGTAAACGTAATTCGCGTTGGCGCAACGGTCACAACACTAGTTTGTGGCTGTTGCGCTGGCGGTTGCGGGTTCGATCCTCGCAAGTGACAAACATTTGTATAGGCCTCCTCTTTTTTTGTAAGTCAGTTACAAACACAAATTATTTTAAGCACAGACCTTAAGTATCTTTTTTCAAAATAATGTCTAAGTTTCCAAAAAGAAAAAAAAAACAGCCAGGTGCAAGATGAATTAACACAAGAAGGATGGGTGGATAATGTCACAAAACTGTTCAAACTTTTTTTAAATAAAGCTAAAAAGATTGTATAAAACCTTTTTTGTATGAAAATAAGAGACCAGGCATAGATATTACATTTCTTTTAAAAAGTGTGTGTGTGTGTGTGTGTGTGTGTGTGTACTTATGTACGCACGTAAGTAGTTATACTTCAGTGGCTAGATAACTTTACGTTGCTAACTTCTTCATCGTTGACTAGCTTACTTCAGGGTGTCGACTGTCGGCTTTTTATTGTGACGGTGTGCGCGCGCATCGTAAAAATTTACTCTCATATTTTTCCGTAACGCGCCAAAAGAAGTATACTGTATAACTTCAAAAATTGTGGCGCAGTCCTTCGTAAATCAAAGGAATTTATATGAATCTATATACTTATATAAAACTAAATGTTTGTCTGTATGTCCTTTGTAAGTTTGTAGAATCGTAAACTATGCATGTGTATTATCGTAAAATATGTCATGATCTTCAGCAAAGTGTTGTGCATGAGCCCACAAAGGTTTCTGAGTTCGTACAACAAAAAAAAAATAAAAATAAAATAAAAAAATAGCGTATTAACGCACGCAGAGTAAGTACAGCTAGTTTTATATAATACTAGCTACCCGGACAGACTTCGTTCTGTCTGTTATGTTTTTTTTTTTTTTTTTAGTATAAAAACCTTCCGTGGGATTTTAAAGGAACATACAAAAAAAATTAGCCGAATCGGTCGAGCCATTCTCGAGATATTCGCTTAGCAACATTCATTTTTATTATATAGATTTAAATGTAAGCATCTTATTTTTAAGTGTACTTACCAGTCGGCGCGTTAACTTTGGGCGGAAACAGCCTTGATCTAGGGGGGTGATGAGACGGGGTCGAACATTTCTCTAGAAGCGTCTTCGGTGTGTGCGGACTATCGAACAATCTAGAATAAAAAATAAATTCTTTAGCAACACAGACCAATAATTTTATATGCTCGTAAACGAAAAAAAAAAAAAATAGATTTCAATTATATCGACAAGTAATAATGATGTAGATCTATACTAATATTATAAAGCTGAAGAGTTTGTTTGTTTGAACGCGCTACTCTCGGGGTCTACTGATCCGATTTGAAAAATTCTTTCAATATTAGATAGCCCATTTATCGAGGCGGGCTATAGGCTATATATTATCACGCTTAGACCAATAGAAGCGTAGCAACAATGAAGAATGTTTCGAAATCGGTTTTTTTTCCTTTTGAGAGCTTCCGCTGCGTAAGCGGTTAAAGTTTCGCAACAAATCATGTATGACAGAATTGATCCTATGAGATGAATACTCTTTAGATCTCGATTAAATTTAAATGGGACGACATGATGCCCACCAGCTTTCGATTAAAAAAATAAGCATCAAAATCAGTATACTCAGTCAGTACACAACAAAAATACAGTCGAATTGAGAACCGCGTACTTTTTTAGAAGTCTTGCTTAGCTACGTCTGTACGTAAAGTTAAACGCGAGCTATTTGAAAATAGAATCGTAATTTTTATAACAGCATTAAAATAGCTTTATGAGTAATAATAACATCTTGAATCATAATAAAGCGATCTTATTCAAAAATCGTAAAGGTTGACCTTTGTTAATTTCCCCCAACTTCCCTTCACGCACACTTGCGTAACACAAAAACACTTGTATCAAACGCACACATGCACGTCTTGAACACCTGAGGTCGAAATTATTTTTAAAATACGCTCTATCACAATGTCTTAGCGGCTATTTTTTTTTTTAAAGACATTTCTCAAACTTAAACTATTCATTTTTACAACACCTGACAATATTGCAAGGAATAGGTTTTATATTCAAAAATAAACTTTATACCCCTTAATATTAAGTTCAAGTTAATTAATTTTTTAATATTACGCAACAGAATACGTTCGAAATTTGAATATTGATATTATATAAAAGTTCGAATCGTGAAATTTGAAAACAGAAGTATAAGAAAAAAAAACATTATAGAACAAGCGAGAACTAGAAATCCAATAAAAGATTATAATTATGTAGTTTTTAAATAAATTCCAATTTAATTTAATTAAAAGAAACTTATCTTTTCATTGTAAATCATGCGTGAATACCTAATAAAAGACTATTTCTTTGTGTTAAGATGTAAACACGCATGTTTTTTTTTTGTTCAAAGGTGTATTCGACATGGCGTAATTTTTTTCCCGCGTAGGTGTTTTTTTTTTTATTGCGGCAGATGTCAGCTGTTGAATCATATGCTCATTGTTATTGTCCGGACAACTGTACTTTAACTGATTTTAACCGAAATTTTACGCACAAAAAGGCTTTTACTTTGTTTGAGAATTTAACTTTGGGTATTTTCATTTCCACGATTTTTGGTTTTTAAAATTTAATAAACGAAACACACTCAATCTTCTGAAGTCCAAATCATTTATTCTACTATCACACTGTTAAAGATATGATGAAAACAAAAAAAAAAACGTAGGTATTTCGTACAGTCGTTCGAAAGTTAAAAGCATACATTACGTACATTATATTTCGGCCATCCATTTTTATTTATCTCAGTGATAGGGTAGCAAACCTTTTGGTGAAGAATTTTTAAAATTGATCAAATCTACAACAAGAATTTCGACGGTGCCGTAGAATAACGTACTATCTGCAAAATAGTCGTTTTACAGTAGAGCCGTTCAAAGTTTTCAATTGTTATATTTCGGAAACGGAAAAACCTGGCGCTTTTATACTTTGGAAAAATTTACATTAAGCCTGTGATTATATATCAGTATTATTAATTATTTTAAAACAGTTTTATTTAAAAAGATAGTAGGGTCGATGTTTATATATAACGTTTTATAATGGACTTGTTGCTGTCACATTTACACATGTGACGTTATTCACCGGAGGCTCTAAGGATCCAGATGCAAATGGAACGTTTTTTTATGAAACTTAAGCTAGTTATTTCGTCCTATATGCATATTCCAGATTTATTTTGAGCAGTCATTTTCATAAGTAGCGTGTCATAAATAGTATTTATTATTTTTTGTATAAAATCGATTAAAAATAAAACATTTTAAAAACAAAATCAGTCCTTTATTTTAAAAGTACCAAATTTATAATAATTAAACATAAAAAATATCTTCACTTCTTTAAATCAATCAACGTTTCTTATACTCACATAAAATACTAAAATTATCAGTCTCCAACATCACATTTTGTTCTTTCTTTGTATTTATTATAATTAGAACCGGTTAACACCAGCAGCGACCACCGGCTATTACGGGGCACTCTGAATACGCGCTTGATGAAATCTACTCTCTGACCTACGCTGCTCCAAATACTATGTGGCTCCGAGCAGTTCCAACTGGAGCTCCAAAATCGATTCGATTCGCTGGCGAAGTGGACGAGATGACCGACAACATGGTGAAGATGGTGTGTACACTGGGTCGCAAACACTTTCCGCCGAGGTAGTCAACGAAGCAGTCTAAACTTTCTCCCGAAGCCTTGGATCTGATGCGGCGGAGGTGCGAGTTGCCCGCTGCCCAAGCAGCTTCGCTAGAACAGAAGGCTTTGTCTAAGAGGATACGGAAACTTGTACGCCGAGATCTCCGCTGCTCAAATACGAGAGAGATTACTACTCTGATTGAGCAGAATAGAAATATAAACTTTTTAACGCCGTCATCCACCGAGGTACCACGCCAGAGGCGTGGTCCAGGAGTGTGGTGGTGCTTCTTTAAGAGAGGCGACAAGTCTTTGTTGAAGAATTACAGACCAATCTCACTTTTGAGCCACGTCTATAAGCTGTTTTCAAGGGTTGTTACGAATCGTCTCGCCAGAAGACTCGACGAATTCCACCCACCGGAGCAGGCTGTGCATTTTCCTCCGGCTCGGCGTGGGGTAAGACAGGGAGATGTAATATCACCGAAATTGTTTACCACTGCGCTGGAGGATGTCTTTATGACCTTGGATTGAGAGGAACGAGGCATCAACGTCAACGGCGAATTCATCTCGCACCTTCGTTTTACCGACGATTTCGTAATCTTTGTGGAGACGTCGGATGAGCTAGGTCGAATGCTGGCCGGCCTAAACGAGTCCTCCCGACGTGTCGGTCTCGGTATGAACTTAGATAAAACGAAAGTTATGTTTAACAACCAAGTGATACCGAGACGGGTATCGGTTGACGGTATCCTTTTCGAAGTTGTTCAGGATTATGTCTACCTTGGCCACACCATTCAACCAGGTTGAAACAACACGAGAAGGAGGCTGATAGGATGGTTTGGTTGGGCTGGGCGGCATTTGGCAGGCTTCGTCGAGTCTTGCCTTCGAAGATTCCACAATGCTTGAAGACAAAAGTATTCGAGCAATGCGTCCTGGTTGTGTTGACATACGGATCCGAGACATGGACACTGACGGACTGGTCCACTAGTTTTAAGTCGCTCAACGTGCAATGGAAGGGGCTATGCTTGGGGTTTCTTTCAAAGATAGGATTAGAAATGAGACTATCCGCGAGCGAAAGTAATCGAAATTGCCCACAGAATTAGCAAGTTTAAGTGGCAGTGGGCTGGTTATCTGTGTCGCAGAACCGATGGCTGTTGGAGCAGACGGATCCTGGAGTGGAGACCGCGTCTTGGCAAACGCATTGTGGGACGTCCTCTGGCCCGTTGGACCGACGATCTACGTAAGATTGCCGGTGTAGTCTTCATGGAGGATTGCGGAAAACCGGGATGTCTGGCGCGAACTTGGGGAGGGTATGTCCAGCAGTGAACTACAATAGGCTGAACTGACTGACTAATACGTCTTTTAGCTCTAAAGCAATGTTTTCTGAACCCGGATGTAATGGTGACGATGATGGGCTTACAGGTGTCTTTGAAACTGAAAAAATAATATAAAATATAAAAATTACAAAAATAAAAGAAAACAATTTTATTTGAATACGAATAAATTGATAATTTAATTAAGAAAAAAGCAATTTAAACCAAATTACAGTATTTTTCTGGAAGAAAAAACGTACCAATGTTACATATTACATCAGTTTTCCGCAAAATAACGTTCTATCTTCACATATTACATCAGGATTTCCACAAAAGAGCGTTCTGTCTTCACATATGTCATCAAGATTTCCGCAAAAGAACGTTCTATCTTCACATATAACTCAAAAACGTCAGAATATGTCCGTGGTAAAACGACATATCACTACTTGTAACTCATACTTTAATATCAACAAATTAAGTTTTCCATTAGTAGTCAAAGATGTCTTTTACAATTTAATTTAATTTGCAAGAGCATTTTTGTAAGAAACAGTGTAAAGACTAATCACCATTAAATAACGTCACATATGAATATGAAACGCGAAGTTTGGCGTTAGTTATGTAAATTAAAATAAACCACCATAGAATATAAAACAATCGTTAAAATGCAATTTTGTTATACATATTAATAAGAAATAAGATTAACTTACCGGGATAATTCGAAATTTCCTTGTTATAACCAGATATCTTTCCACTATCAAATTCTTCTTCCGAATTTTTACAGTTGTTTTTCACCAAATCAAGGATTTTATTAGGTCTGTTATTATATTTGGACATGTTTTAGTACTAATTATGAATACTATTTAAGAAAAATAACTTTATCATCGGCGAATGCGGTAACTCGTGCGCACAAGCTCGTTTTCCACTCAACAACGTAACAAGTGGCTTTGGCACGGCCAACGCGTGCTACCCCCGGCCGCGAGCTCCGTTACATATGCATCTAGTTCATTATAATACGGAGACACAAACACATGGGACGTTGTTCGCCTCAGAATCTCAGAAACTATTGGTCGTAAAATTATTTTTTTTGCATGTATAGATAGATCTTCGACTCCTGAAGTAAATTATTAAATAAAATTGATTTCGTACTATATTCACATGTAACATTATTCTACGGCACCGTCGATTTATACTACGCCAACTTGATGATTTTAGATGTTGTTTTTTTTTTTCCTTTTATAAGCCTCTGTTAATCATTACAAACAAAGAAAATATCAAATGTTTCCTGTTTATAATATTAGTAAAAGTATAGATCCCAAAGTTTTCTTTTAAAATACAAGTTTTTAAGATTTCACGGTCACTATTTCAGAGATAACCCATAATATCAAAAGCATTCCTTTTAAAATTATTTCTATTTGTTGTAACTGTAAATATAATTAAAGATTGACATCTCTTATCTCGGTTCAATTGAATTATACATAATTGAATTCATTGATATAAATTGGTTTAATAAATGACGGCATTTTTTAAGGTATCGTTAAAAGATAAAAATGTAAGTTATGGAGTTTTAGATAACTAAATTGATTATGAAAAAACAATAGTTATACACATGTTCTCAATAATATCTAATAATAGCTGGTGAACGAGTGACGAGAGCGTTACGAAAAGTGTGATCGGGCGAGACGAACGGAAGTTTAGAGAGAGGTATAAGTTAGTGAAGATAGATAGAGAGTTACATTTCGTAAGTTTTACTTTAGTAGTGTAATCTAAAGCACACGTTTTTTAAGAACAGTAAAAAAATGTGTTATCTGTACGGATGAAGCTGCAAAGTATAAAACTACAAGTACATTATTTTATCAAAAAACATGGTAATTTATGTATTATAGTTTGTATATTCATAGCATTTATACACAATAAGTGTATAATTAATAATATTCTATAAAAAACATATAGAACTAATAAAAATTTAATAGGTAGTTATTTTTTGTCAGGAATCCTTTATTTCATTTCCGCATATCATTCCACCCACTTAATTAATACTTATAATTATATTTCTTATTATAATAAACATACACGGTCCTAAATAGATAAATTTAACATATAATATTAATTAATTATTTTTAATAATATTTACTAAAATCAAATAACAAATCTTAATATTTGAAATATAAAGAACATAAACAACTTTCTGTTACTCAACCCAAATAGTCAAGGAACCAGTCAAACAAGTTTCAAGTCAGTCAATTCAACAATACATGTCCAAAATTCATGTCGAGACATGTCCTAACAGGAAATTAGATTTATAACTGACTTGGAAAACTTTTGGGGCTCGTTTCAATGGTTGTGAATAACACTATTTGATGCATATTATATATTGGACTCTTGAATATTGGAATCTGTTGGATGCTTCCAACAGATGAGATTAGGTTAGAGACTGATGAGATGATTTAGCTTAGGACAGAAAGATGAGGTTTGAAATATAAGTTTTTTCTACCATTGCTTTCCATTACATTTATGAGATACTAGCTGTGCCACGACTTCGTCCACGTGGAATAATGACTTTGGACGGCATTTTTTGGATATATCTTTTGGTTTATTTTGGATGATAAATACCGTCGTTTGGGTATTTGCATATTCAACGTGATTATTTAAAATGTCATAACTTTTTTATTTATGAACCGATTGACATGAAACAAACACTAAATGTTAAGTGAAGCCTACTACAGTATATTAGTGAAAACCGCATCTAAATCGGATAAGCCGTTTCTGAGATTAGCTTGCACAAACATATTACATTTACATTTTTATTATATGTATTGATTTCTGTTCACAAAACATTGAATCTAAAATTTGTAGTTTCTTAATTGAGGCTAAACAAGTCCTAGTGGCCTTTTTATCTCCTGCTGATAGTCTATTCGTAACTTAAGTGCTAGATAACCTTTATACACAAATTGGTGAAACATGACCTTAGTTTTTTAAGTACTATTTATAACATACTTATATGAAGACAAATTATGTATAAATAGCAATATTAATATATGAATAGTAAGAAAAATATGTGTAGAGTTACTTTGAAATGATATTTTGATTAAGAATATTACTTTTTACAAGTCATAAAATGTATGAAATATTATGTTAAGAAATAAGCATTTTTATAAATTTAAAGTTATATATTTGAGGACTAAACTTATCAGGATATTTTTAAGTTTTTATCGTAACGTAGTTGGGTAAGGTCGTAAAAAACTGTACTATTTAAAAGTTTTGAGGTGAGCCCATGTATGATCGCGAATACCATGCGCTAACAAATAGTATGTTAATATTCTCTATATTACAATATATTGATAAACATACTGAGAATAATGTAGAAATAACCAGAATATTCGAGAGGCTTACACTTAAAAATAAAAAATATTTTTTTTAATCAATAAAATAAAGCTGCATACGTAAATATATTGTCTCCTATCAACCTAAAGGATGAAAAATATGCATAAAAAAACATATGTAAGAATAATAGTTTTTGATTTGTAGTCTACTTTTAAAGCAATAAAAATGCCGTATCACAATATATAAATTATTGTAATAATACAAAGCTGGTGGAAAATAAACCAATTCTGATTTGTGTCTTCAAAAGTTATCCAGTGTGTTATTCCGATTCGATTTGGGGTAGTTTTTTAGTTTTCAACAGTACGCAACATTATTTAGTCATTTTTGATGTGGCAACACTTTAATGTACTGGTCAAATGTCAGTTAAGACATATTTCTTTCATTTGAGGTCCCGTCAGTTGCATAACATTAATTTCTATAATTTAGTGCGAATATTTCGGGCAGTGTATCTGTGAATTATACGCGGTAAGTACTAAGATATCATATACTAGGTTCCTAATTTAAAATGTATAGTCAATTACCAGGGTATGTCAAGTTTTATTAACGAAATCGCGCTTGATTTGTGACCGCTATTCATTGCTGAAGTTAGAATTTTCGAGTGTGTTTGTTCCAGTTCGTTACGTGTGTTATTGTGTTTGTTATGTCACACACTGGAATTTTATAAATGAGACTGTTCACACAACTTAACCGACTACGGAGAAATATTCTGACATACCTAGATAATCCCTAGTAATTATAAATCAGTATAGTATTACCTATACTATACTGAAACACTAAATTAATGAAATTAAAGAAATATATAATATTTGCAAATTGAGTTCATATATATTTTTAACATAGTATGTTTTAATTTACGTAAGTGTTTTATCGTGTTTATTTTTATTTATTACAGATGCCTACGCAAGCAGAAAGACAAAAACAATATAGAGAACGTTTAAAACGAGACAACCCCGAAAAATATGAAGCAATTAAAAAGAAAAATGCGGAAAGGACAAACAGAAATCGAAAAAGGATTAATGATTGTCAATCTGAGAATGAAAAACAAGAAATGCGAAAAAAATGGAGAGAAGATAAAAATAAAGAAAAAAACAAAAAATCTAATAATATTGAAGATGAAAATAAAAATACGCAAAAGAGGATTAATAGAGTAAATTACAGACTAAAAAAGGAAAACATGGAACTAAAAGCTAAAGTAATATCAATAACAAAGGAAATGAAAAAATATAGGAAAAAAATCAACAGAATGCAGCGGAAAAACCAAGAATTGCTGAAACATATTGAACAGTTAAAAAGCGAAAATAATGAAACACCACATATGGACAATATAGTTTCTCAACACGAAATTACTCCTTGTAAAAAAACAGATAGTTTCATTAACCAAAACTTACCAAACATATCTATAGAAGATAAGGAAAAAGTTAAAAAACGACTTCTGGAGCATAATGTTTTAGTAGATTCTTTAAAGCAGTGTTACAAAACTGCGCGAAATAATTATTCTAAACGCATTATTAAAAGTATAGTAGACGGTCCTATCGTTGAAAAATATAAAATGAAGAGTAAGATGTCAACTTATTTAGGCTTGAAAGGCAAAATTCGTTACATACAAGTGAAAAAAAATAATTATACTCTACTAAATCAACTCAAAGAATTTTTCGAAAGGGATGATGTAAGTCGGGCCACGGCGGGCAAGAAAGAATTTAAAACGTTTCATAAAGATAAAAGGCAGAGAAGGTATTTATTGGACACTTTAGAAAATCTTTTTAAGAAATATAAATCTGAAGGAGGGAAATGCAAATTGACTACGTTTAAGAAATACAGACCATTCTACATTTTACCACCCCAAGTTGATAAGCGAGAAACATGCGCTTGCATAAAACATGAAAATATAGTTATGAAAGTAAAATTATTAAAATCCTTGGGTTTGATCAAAAGTCAGTCACTTGATGAAATACTTTCCACAATTTTATGTAATCCAAAATCAAAAAAATGTTCCTATGGAGAATGTTCTACATGCGAAAAGAAGTCCTTAGAATTCAATTTAGGTGAGAAAAATCTAGAGGACACTGTAAAATGGAAAGAATGGTGTATGCAAACACATGAATATAATGATAATAATGAAAGAAAAACTACAAAAAAAATTATGAAAACTGAAAAAACTGGACTATTGAAAGATTTGGTTGAAGCTTTTAAACAAGAATTGTCTAAATTTAAAAAACATGCCTACAATATTCATCACCAGTATATTGAACATCAGCGATGTATCAAAAATTTAGATGATAACACAGTAGCAATACATATCGATTTTTCTGAAAATTATGCCACCAAAATGAACACAGAAATTCAAGCCATGCATTTTGGTGGATCTAGAAATCAAATTACCCTCCATACTGGCTTAATATATAGTAATCGTGATCCTCTTCCGTTTTGTTCTATCTCAGCGAACAATTATCATGGTCCGGAAGCTATTTGGCAGCATTTAAAACCGGTTTTAAATTATATTAGAGATACGTATCCTACTGTCGATACAGTGCATTTTTTTTCCGACGGCCCCACAAGCCAGTATAGGCAAAAAAAGAATTTTTATTTATTTGCAAAATACACTAAAATCTATGGCTTCAGAGCTACGTGGAACTTTTTTGAAGCCTCTCACGGCAAAGGTGCTGCCGATGGCATAGGCGGTACCATCAAAAGAAAAATGGATTCTTTTGTAGCTTACGGATCCGATATAAACAACGCTGAATCAGCATTTGAAATGTTGAAGAAATCTGGGATTAAAATAAAACTATTCTACATCCCCGAGGATACCATTCAAATACAAACAATGGAATTAATAACTGTACCAGGGACCATGGCATTACATCAAGTAATTAACATGAATTCGGAAAACACAATATCATATCGCAGCTTAAGCTGTTTTTGTCCACAAGCTGAAACTAAACCAGGTTTTTGTAACTGCTTAGATCTGCAACAAGCCACTTTAATTAAAGAAGCGAAAGACACAAAGCCTGTTATAGCAAAATCGAAAAACCCAAAGATAACAATTCTAGCTGACATCAAAAATACGTTGGAAAACAAGGCATTCTTTGATTTACAAAAATTTGGCCCTTTTTCGCTTACCTCTGTTAAACCAGACACTAAGTTATTTAAATCAAATCAAGCTCAGACCAACGCTATTGCATGTGAAGATATAATTTACAAAAACCCCATCGCATCGTGTTCCAAAAAATTTACTAATAAAAAAAAAATACGTAAGACAAATAAATCAAAAAAAAATTATGATAGTAGCACTGATACAGACGTTGAGGAACAATATTCCCTGCATAATTCTTCAGACGACGAGTGTTTTATTTCTGATAGTGAAAGAGAACAAATTGGAGATGACAATGATATAGAGTTAGAAAATATGGCTCCATCCGACAAAGATATAGATAACAATTTAGAATTACAAATAAATGATAGCGTGCTAGTTAGGTACTTCCAAAGGAACGCTTGGAAATATTAT
This sequence comes from Melitaea athalia, assembly GCA_905220545.2. NCBI lineage: Eukaryota > Metazoa > Arthropoda > Insecta > Lepidoptera > Nymphalidae > Melitaea > Melitaea athalia. The sequence goes on from HG992206.1 coordinate 1,915,619, forward strand.
ATTGGTTTCATAGACAACATAAATATTACAAATCAGGAAACTTACTACACAGTACTATTTTTAAAAACTCAAAAAAAGCCACACCTCCATTTCGTTGTTACAAAAAAAATAGATCGAGACATCGTCACAGCACAATCGATAGTAAAAAAAATTTCATTGACACAAAATACTGAAAAACCCAAGGAGTATTTAATTAGCAAAGACGATTATGTTTTTTTCGATATATTTGAATAAAATGATATAAAAACTCGTTGCGAGATTTACTTGCGTAGATAAACAAGAATACAATATTATGATTAGCTTGATTTTGACGTACTTAATTCTATGCAAAAATAGACCAGTCAAATTAGCTCGAAAATGGACTGAGATTTACAAAAATTGGAAGCAGCAATTTTCCTTCGGAATTCGTTGGGGGGATTACTGGTAGCTTAAATTCAAAAAGTAGGGAATACAGGCTTGTTGATTCATCCGCCATCTTGATTTAAAGGGTTATTTTTTGTATCTTGAATTACTTGTTCATTTTCAATTTTACACGAAAAATAGTTATTACAAAAGTTGTTTAAAATAAAGATTAATACAATTTTGGTTCTCATCAATTTTTTTTTTTTTTTTTTTGTAGGATTGATATTTTTCGATTTATACCCGAGAATATGGGAGGGAATGAAATCTTATCATTGTATTATCACGTTAATTGTCAATTTTACGAGAAAAATTGTAATGAACAAAGTTGTTTAAAATAAAATTTTCTACAATTTTGATTCTTATAGTTTTTTTCGTACGATCGATATTTTTTTTTACACCATCAATAATAAACGCAATAATACAATACCTAGGTCCACCTCCAACTCTTGTCAGGTATAAATCGAAAAATATCAATCCTACAAAAAAAAAAAAATGATGAGAACCAAAATTGTATTAATCTTTATTTTAAACAACTTTTGTAATAACTATTTTTCGTGTAAAATTGAAAATGAACAAGTAATTCAAGATACAAAAAATAACCCTTTAAATCAAGATGGCGGATGAAGCAACAAGCCTGGTTTTCCTACTTTTTGAATTTAAGCTACCAGTAATCCCCCCAACGAATTCCGAAGGAAAATTGCTGCTTCCAATTTTTGTAAATCAATACTCATTTGACTGGGCTAAAATTGATTTTTATAAAATAAGTGAATCCCGTGACAAGTTTTCATAAATAAATAAAAAAGCCTTTTTTTTTCTTCATGATCCTTAAAATTAAAAAAAATATACATAAATATTTCTTAACCTAAAAAATAAAATAAATGTATTAATTAAGATTTCTAAAAAATATACATGAAGGACCCTTTTTAGATCAAGCCCTCCTCCAGAGAAACCCATTGCTGTCTATCTTTTGACAAGTTTTATATCAATATTTAAATTGTGTTCTGTAATAAATTGATGGGTTCGATTTAATTAAGACTTTATTTTCTCATTATAAGAGCATTTAAATACAAGCTTGTTTTAAAATGTTTTTTTTTATTTTTATATATTTATAATTCTATAATATTGGCTTGTGTTATTTTTGAATTTAAGTTTAGTTTCGCAAACACAAAACCTACAAACTTTAATCTATGCATAGTCTGGGGTTCATTTTTTTAATATTGAATTTTAATTTCATGTAACAATTCATAATATTCCAAAATGGATTTTATTTGACTTATTGACAAGTGAACATTGATCTTTACATTTTTCCAGTGCGTTATTGTGTTATTGTATGTTATGTCTTCCAGTGTGTTATATTACATTTTTTGACGACCTTACCCAGTTATACAATAATTTAGCTAGTTAAATGTATTTATTACTGGCGATCAAAGGCCAATGCATACGTAAGGTGTTTTTTCCCGTACGGGAGGGGACGTGAAGTTTGTTTCATGCAAAATCACGTGCCTCGTCCCGTACGTAATTCCGTTGCTTGGATGTTTGTAAAGTTGGTTAGATTAAGAGTGCAGTAATTGTGTTATGCAGTTCAATGGGGCTGACATAGTCGCTAATCGACCAAAGCTTCTTAAAAATTAAGAAAAAAATAAATAAAATAAAGATGTATTTATTACGATATATCTATACTAATATAATAAAGCTGAAGAGTTTGTTTGATTGTTTGTTTGTTTGTTTGTTTGAACGCGCTAATCTCAGGATCTACTGGTCCGATTTGAAAAATTCTTTAGGTGTTAGATAGCCCATTTATCGAGGAAGGCTATAGGCTATATATCATCACGCTAAGACCAATAAGAGGGGAGTCCACGCCGACGAAGTCGCGCGCAGAAGCTAGTGTATTATAATGAAACAACTTTTTCGCATTTTATCGTAGTTGTAAGTTTTTTTAGATGCCCGACATTTTGGATATTTTCGGATTAAAATGAGTGAAATTATATTAAATATTAGAAAACAATATACCTAGTTATGATATAATTATGTATTTTTTTTTAGTTATTGTTGTATTTTGTGTCAAATTTTATTATTTCATTCAAACAGTAATTTTTATTACCAAATTCATAAAATTAACGTCATTCTTAGGTTATACAGAAGCTTCTAGAACGATTCAGAACTTGTTTTCATGTAAAAAAGTACTAAAACATGAACTTGAATATTTTTAAGTTTACTGCCATACAAATGTATAATGAGCGAAAAATAAGCGTAAGCAATTTGGAATTTACAGTTAACACGGTTGAGTAGCAAACGAAGTGTACTTTTAACACGTTTTTTGATTCAGTTACTTGTTGAGGTCATGGCTTGTTATGTGATGTTCTAACTTATAAACAAAAGTTTTGTATGAAACGATAAGTGAACATTCGGTATGCAAGACTCGTCTAGCTTTCTTTTTGTTAGCACGAACGCTGTAATTTCGTAACGTGAGGTTGTGTTCTGATTAATGATTGGTATGTACTTACTTCAGGGCTTTGACTCTCTTGTAAGGAGGACTGAAGGACGACACAGTGATTGTTGGAGGGTTCCCAAGACGCTCATCGTCATCCAAACTACTAAAGTCCAACTTTCTAGGCACTATCGCAGCCGGTATGGGGCTCAAATTATCGGAAAATATATTAAAAGAATCTGACATCTCACAAGATGTTTCCGCTGACATTTCTGACGAATTATGGTTGTTATTAAAACCATTCTTCATTCTGTACCACTCACTCATGTTTATTTACACATATAACTCACTTTTATAACAATATATTAATCTCAAATTAATCGTATTTAATCACGTATAGCAAACATGTACTTTCTCAAATTCCAACGTTATGGCGGATGACGCATAGCACCTGTTAAATTGGCCGACCAATCACAGCGCGAGATTTGACCGGTGAGATGAATTTTCGAATCGTATTGGCTCGTCTTATTTTTTTTTTAAATAACGAAGAAGCTTCAGAATTTTTAATTGTATTAAAATGGATGCGTTCGGTTTAACGAAAAAATAAAAATTAATAAAAGTTTGTTTAAAAAACAAACTAATTTGAAAATATTAATATTACTTTTGAACAAAATAGTAAAGTACCATTATTGGTTATTGACACGAGCAACTGTTCAGAACATATTTAACGAAAATCTGTGTGCTAGTAATTGAACTTTTACAATTATTTTAGACAGTTCTATAATTTATTGAAGAAAAGCACATTTAAATATTTTGATTTATTTTCAATTTATTTATACATTAATATTGAATAGGGTACTTTCCGTAGTGAAAAATAAATTATAAATTTTGATAAAAATTAAAATTTATATAGAAATACACCTAAATATTCTGATTTAGAATCATAAAAGCACATTATTGATTTATTATATTGAAATTAAAAGTCGTATATTTTAATCTGTATATCACGTGACCTAAAACACGAGCCGCCATGGTGTGACGTCATACGGGCAATAACAAAGTTCTGTCAGTGCTGTCAACAGCTAGTGTACATACTAATATCTATCAATTTTAACTTCAAGGAGTAATAGTTGTGTTCTTTCGTATAATAACTCTTCATATTTTGTTCCAACTGAAATAATATGCATTCATTACTAATTTGTTGATGGCTGTCATAGTAATTGTAGGTTATGTTACTCTCTTACTTACGTCATACACTTTTGTTATTGCCCATATTACGTCAACAAAAATGGCTGTACCGTTTTCGCGGTAATAAAAAAGGTTTAAAAGGACAATGCCTATTTGTGCCCGGTACGTGCTTTGACTAGTTTAGACAATTCATATATTTAAGTATCGTTTATTAATTGAAACTAGATTTTTAATAATATTCTAAAAGTGATCAAAGCCGGGGTTTATAATTTAATTTTAAAAAATATTTTAGTTGTATTCCGCGTTTGTCATGTCAAAATAGTTTAAATATAAATAGCAAGTCGTCATAGCAACCACACAAACAAACGCTTTTTTTAAATTAAAATATAAACCACGGCTTTGATTACTTTTAGACTATTATTAAAAATCTAGTTTTAATTAATAAAGAAAACTTTAATATGTCAATTTTCTGGTCGTGTTGGGGTTTATAATTTAATTAAAAAAAGCGTTTATTTCTATAGTTGCGTTTCCGACTTGGTATTTATTTTTAATATGTTTTGACAGCACAAACCCGGAATACAAATAAAATATATTTTTTAACTAAAGTATAAACTACGGTTTTAATCACTTTTAGAATATTATTAAAAATCTATTTTCGATTAATAAAGGATACTTAAATATATGAATTGTCTGAACACGTACCCGGGCACGGCTTCATAGAAAATAGGCATTGTCCTTTAATTTAATTTTATGGCATGAAAATGTGTTTATTTTGACGAAATATATTTTTTTTGTGGCTTTTTATTAGAAAATCAACATTTTGAAGTACTTTTTCAAACATAGTTGAATACCCTATTATAGTAATTGTTTACCGCCATCTGTTGTGCTTAATAGTAACTAGTTGAAATGGTGCATAGCGCCATCTAGTTTATGATAACTAAATATTAAATATTACGCTATTGATCGACAGATGTCGCTAAGTACACCCAGCCTCCCAGATTCCCATTTCCCAGCATCACAGAGTACATTGTAATAGTAGGGAACCCAGCATTAACATTATTACTTTACAAAGACAAGGTAGTTTTATAAAGTAGAAAGAAAATGGTTTGTAAAGATTTTTTGAATGAAGATTGATATCACTGGTATCGCCAAGAGTGAGGAATTAAATAAGTAGTAATATTTTCGTGATTTGCTTATTCGTTTTCTGATTTTCTGAGCTTGCTATTGATAAAAATTGTAGGCAGCGTAAGAAAATATGTAATCGTCTATTTTTACGATTGAAAATATGTTAATCAATAGCTTAAATATAGCTATTTTAAAAAAAAATCTTAATAAGTTAATAGTGACAATAGTGGCCAGCGTGAATCTTACGTGTAGAAACCTATGTAGTACCTACCTACCTACACGACCAAAATATGTCTTGCTCGTTAAAATTCGTCTGTCTAGAAATATATTTCGCTTTTATTTTCAGTTAAGAAGGTGTATTTGAAACATTGCCATGATACTCAGCAACTACTAATGCACAACATATTATTTACTTTAATAATAATCAATACATATTAAAAAACAAAGTCGCTTCCCGTCTGTCTGTCTGTATGTATGCTTAGATCTTTAAAACTATCCAACGGATTTTGATGCAGTTTTTTAATAGGTAGAGTGATTCAAGAGGAAGGTTTATATGTATAATAGGTACCTACATGTATAATATGTTAGAGAAACACTGATAATTTTAGAGGTTTGTAACGTATCTTTTGTTGTAGATAGTATTTATTATCAGCATTGCACCCGTGCAAAGCCGGGGCGGGTCACTAGTAAATAATAAAATTAAAATTAAAAAAATTTAGGGGACTCATACAAAAGTGACTCTTTTGCCGCTTTTTGCCCGATATTAAAATCAATGTACCTCCTGTTGTTTACTTAGTCAATGGTACGGAACCCTTCGTGCGCGAGTCCGATTAATGTGCAACATAAAATTTACCTATTGGTAACCAGTGAAATATAAAGTACAGAATGGCGTCGGTGTTGGTGTGCTAGTGGTGGGTCGGTGTGTCTGGAGTCTGTCTCAGTACAGTGTGACGTCTGTCTCAATACAGTCTGGCGACTATCTCGGTACAATCTAGCGACTGTCTCGGTACAGTCTGGCGACTGTCTCGGTACAGTCTGGCGACTGTCTCGATACAGTCTGGCGTCTGTCTCAATATGGTCTAAGATCCGGAATATAACAAAATCTTCCCTCATCTGTTAATTAGATGAAACAATTTTTTATAGGCTGATTTCAATATTGTGAATTTATAAAAACAACCTCTGCCACCATAAGCCTGCTGCAAATAATAATACTAAATTTTTTGTTTCTTCTAAAAAATCTTTTCCCTCTCATGTTAATTACATGTAGTAAGCTAAAACCGTCAATATTTTACATTATATACCTGACCATAGTAGGCACCCATCTCTATGATTGCTATACTTACCTGCAGCCAGGTTACTGCTGACTGAGGTTACTGACCTGGCTGCAGGTAAGTGTAGCAATCATGCGGATAATAATTATTACAATACCTATATTAACTGTTTAAGCACTATTATAGCCATTAATATATTAAGTTAAAATTTCAGTGGTCTTCTTAATTGATCATGGTATTAGTTTCGATTAACTAAATTTCAATTAAATTTAAATAAATCTGAGCAATTAATTGTATATGGGAAACAAATGTATTGTTCGTCTAATGTTAAAGCGGTTACCGTAGCTTATGCCTGCAAAACCAGAAATTGCAAGCGCGTTGCCGATCCTGTCCAACCCTCCTCAAAAGTTCTGGGTACCTTGTTACAGGAACACAACACTTCTCGATAGCAGTGTTATTTAGCTGTTAAATATCTTCTGTAAGGTTGAGGTACTTTCCTATTCAGTTTGCTCCAAATTATGAGAAAGGTATTTCTTGCTATGTCCTATCTGCCTATCTCATTAAATATTTTAATACTAATGGCTAAAATATTTACAAGAAATATATTATATCCCATAAAATTTTTAAATAACGTACCGTTAAATCCTTTTAATGTGTCATAAATAAAACTATAATAATAAACTAAAATACAATTAGAAACGCATAATCTGCGTGACTAATTTCTAAATGAAAGCGAAACGAAATGACAAAAGATGGCGCCACGTGCGCTTCATACAAATATCTGTCAAATGTCCACCGCAGTTGGCTACGGATTGTTATTTCTTTTTGAATAATTGTATTTATGTGTGGGTGATTTTAATTATTATCGCATTAGCGATAGAGGGAGGCCTGTGTTTTATTGTTTTCTTTGAATACCTATTGGCTTTTTATTGTTATTGTTATTGTTATTATTGGAAATTCTGTGTATATACGTCTACCTTAATTTAGACAGTTGGTATAATCTGGTGTCACAGCTAGTGGTACGTGTAACAACGCACTGCTGGGTACAGGTCTCTTTCTCCGTGTAGGAAGGGTCAGAGCTAAATCCACCACGCTGTTCCACTGCGGGTTGGCGTATATATTCCCTTTATTTCAAACGGGCTTTACAGCGTCACCGTGTGGTGTGTGATAAGGTAAGCTCTTTAGGAAGGCTTGAGAAGGCCGTTCGTCCTAAGGGTGTCTACTAACGAGATCGCACCTCGGCTTAGGACGAAGTCGGAAAGGAGGGAGCGTTATGCGGAGCGCTAAATCGGACTACGGACAGCCTGCATTGGCCTAGGCGTGCGCTGGCCATCGATATCGATATCGGCGAAGATGGGGCGTGTACCTAAGTCTGAATCCTACGTAAAGGGCGTTTAGTACTGCAATCCTATATCGTCAGGGTCGTTCAAAACGTACATGGGCCTTCGTCGCCTCGTCTGTATGAGGTTCCTGGATTTAGCAGGCTTGTGAATTCCTATGACGATAGCTCCTTTCCCCTGGATCTGGAAGAAGAAGCAGCCGGTTAGGAGCGAGTTGTAACTCATGACTTATGAAGTTATGACAGAACATGACCAAAGACAGCTTATAGCCTCTCCGATGCACGATGGCAGATCTACAAGGACAGACATCCAAACCGGAAAGAAATATTTGTAAATCTAATATATGTAGATATTAATACGCGAAGCAAAAATTTGTACCCCTATGTACGGAAATTGCGCGGACGTAGGAGTATGAAATTTAGCACACTTATAGTTTAACTAGCGACCCGTTCCGGCTTCGCACGGGTGCAATGCTGATACTAAATATAAAATATAAAATAAATATTTGCAACCTAAGCGCAAAAAATGTGTTTATTTACGACATCACATTAGAAAACTTTAAAACATATAAACCTTCCTCTGGAATCACTCTATTTACGTAAGAAAACCGCATCAATCCGTTGCGTAGTTTTAAAGATCTAAGCATATATACAGACAGACAGACAGCGGGAAGAGACTTTGTTTTATAAAATGTAGTAATAAAATATATTTTTATTTATAAATATATATTTTTTAATTATGCATAAAATATATTAAATCAATAAAAAAACATTACACACACTACCATGTATTTGACACACACGCGCATATTATAAGTAGATACTATTTTGTTGATCGTCAAAGTCTGTAGTCAAATTGAAAAATTTAAAAAAAAGGTTCTTTATTTTCATAATTTGTTGGTTTTGTCTAATTTAAATTTTTAATTATGTTCGAATTTCGACCTCTGGGCGACCACTAGTATGTGGGAAACCCATAATATTTAAGTATAAATATGTACAAATATATACCTACAACGAGAATCGAACATGCGACCAAAGGTTTTAGGCGCCTGCGCTGCACACGCACGACTATAGTATTTCTGACGTCTGTTAAGCTAGAATGGTCAAATGGGCAGAACCACTTAAATTTTTGGTAAATATTGAGTGCTTTTTAAGTGCTAATTTAGTGCTCCAATATAAAATTTTACGCCCAAGAAACATGATCATAAATTATAAAACTGCTAGCTTTCACGTAAGCTAGCAGTGGACAGCCGGCTATAACGCTCATAGTGTTAAGCAGACCTAGGTGTTAGCATTAATAATTTAGTGCTCATTGAGTGCTTCCAATATATGTACAAAAATCACAGAGAAATTTTTTTTCTTAATTTTTTTTATTGATTATAGAAAAATATGGCTGTAAAGCTAGAATAGTCAAATGGGCAGAATCACTAAAATTTTTGCTAAAAATTTAGTGCTTTTTAAGAGCTAATTTATGGCTGTAATATCAAATTTTACGCCCAAGTAGCATGATCATAAATTATAAAACAGACAGCTTTCACGTAAGCTAGCAATGTACTTCCGGTTATAACTCTTATAACGCTCATAGTGCTAAGCAGAACTACGTGTTAGCATAAATAATTTAGTGCTCATTAAGTGCTTCCAATATATGTAAAAGAATCACAGATATTTCTTTTTTTTTCGATTTTGGAATCGATTATAGATATCTGCTAGCTTATACTTAAGCTAGCAATGTACTGACAGCTATAACGCTCATAGTGCTAAGTCTAACTACGTGTTAGCGTTAGTAATTTAGTGCTCATTAAGTGCTTCCAATATATGTAAAAGAATCACAGATATTTCTTTTTTTTTCGATTTTGGAATCGATTATAGATATCTGCTAGCTTATAATTAAGCTAGCAATGTACTCACGGCTATAACGCTCATAGTGCTAAGCATAACTACGTGTTAGCATTAGTAATTTAGTGCTCATTAAGTGCTTCCTATATATGTAAAAGAATCACAGATATTTCTTTTTTTTTCGATTTTGGAATCGATTATAGATATCTGCTAGCTTATAATTAAGCTAGCAATGTACTGACGGCTATAACGCTCATAGTGCTAAGCATAACTACGTGTTAGCATTAGTAATTTAGTGCTTCCAATATATGTAAAAGAATCACAGATATTTCTTTTTTTTCGATTTTGGAATCGATTATAGATATCTGCTAGCTTATACTTAAGCTAGCAATGTACTGACGGCTATAACGCTCATAGTGCTAAGTCTAACTACGTGTTAGCGTTAGTAATTTAGTGCTCATTAAGTGCTTCCAATATATGTAAAAGAATCACAGATATTTCTTTTTTTTTCGATTTTGGAATCGATTATAGATATCTGCTAGCTTATACTTAACACGTTCCCTGTCCTAGTACAAAGTTATAAAATGTATTCGTACGTCCACCTACAATTTTGCCCTAACTTGACAATAATCATTATAAGAGATTACATTTATACTAATACGGCCTAAAAAAAATTTTTTTTTTTCAGGAAAATACTGTAAAAAAATATGACTCCCTAAGGAGTCATGAACGTGTGAACTAAAAATTGTGTGACTCTCTATGGAGTCATGGACGTGTTAACTAAAAATAGTAGTCAATCATATATTTTTTTATATGTTCTGTGGTATGAAATGTCAATATCATCAGTATGAATCACTACATATTATAAAACAAAGTCGCTTTCTCTGTCCCTATGTCCCTTTGTACGCTTAAATCTTTAAAACTACGCAACGGATTTTGATGCGTTTTTTTTTTAATAGCTAGGGTGATTCTTGAGGAAGGTTTATGTATATAATTTAGTATACTTTTATGTAAATTAGCAGAAATACTCTGCCGTCCATGTTATAATACATTACATTGATTTAAATAAATAAACAACATTATTGCCTCCAAAAAAAAATAGTTTTATTTTACCCTCTTCATATATGGGAAACTGGCAAACATTTTACGGCGGCTCTTTTAAATTTTCGGTAGCTTTGTTATCTAACCATACGTCCATGAGAAATTTTTTCCTCTTATTCATACGTCCAGTCAAATAAAAAACATTAAATTTACTTATAGATTATGACTCCAACTAGAGTCATGGACATATGAGTTTGGTACAAATATGACTCCTTTGGAGTCATTGGACAGTGAACGTGTTAAGCTAGCAATGTACTGACGGCTATAACGCTCATAGTGCTAAGTCTAACTACGTGTTAGCGTTAGTAATTTAGTGCTCATTAAGTGCTTCCAATATATGTAAAAGAATCACAGATATTTCTTTTTTTTTCGATTTTGGAATCGATTATAGATATCTGCTAGCTTATACTTAAGCTAGCAATGTACTGACAGCTATAACGCTCATAGTGCTAAGTCTAACTACGTGTTAGCGTTAGTAATTTAGTGCTCATTAAGTGCTTCCAATATATGTAAAAGAATCACAGATATTTCTTTTTTTTTCGATTTTGGAATCGATTATAGATATCTGCTAGCTTATAATTAAGCTAGCAATGTACTGACGGCTATAACACTCATAGTGCTTAGCATAACTACGTGTTAGCATTAGTAATTTAGTGCTCATTAAGTGCTTCCAATATATGTAAAAGAATCACAGATATTTCTTTTTTTTTCGATTTTGGAATCGATTATAGATTTATGCTAGCTTATAATTAAGCTAGCAATGTACTGGACTATAACGCTCATAGTGCTAAGTATAACTGCGTGTTAGCATTAGTAATTTAGTGCTCATTGAGTGCTTCTAATATATGTAAAAAAAAGTGTGTGTAAGTACACACGTGTTATACTTATCTACGCACGTAAGAAGTTATACTTCAAGCTAGAGTATTAAAATACTTCCAAAAAAACCTATTACTTAATAATTAAACAATAAGTCCACAACGCCATCTCTTAGAAATGATAAAGACTACTTTATGTCAAACAAATTGATTTAATACAAACTTTACCTTACAAAGTTATAAACTTTACCTCTTTATAATATTAATTAATATAGATATATTATTTATGTTCTGAAATACAGTTTCATTTTTAATATTTTGTCTACTTTGTAGTCATTTATTTTCTATTGTGATAAAATCATATATAATAATTATTTATTGATTTCTTACAAATATTTATTGAATGAATTTAGAATCTTTTTTTTTTTCATTTAATATAGACACTATCTAACAACATTAGGTTTTTACTGGGCACTGCTATGGTAGAAATAGAAGAAAAATTATTTAGCACAATTAAAAGCTAGCACTTATCTAGAATCGATTCCAAAGTAGAAAAAAAATTATCTGTGATTTTTGAAGTTCTTATGGCGCGTTAGAGAAAAATTATGAGAGTAATGTTTACAATGCGCGTATGGACACGACATAGTTCAAGCATGCATGAATAGATGCCACTAGTTTTGCAGACAAGAAAGTAGTCTTTATCATTTCTAAGAGATGGTGTTGTGGACTATAACAAAAAAGTAGTCTTTATCATTTCTAAGAGATGGCGTTGTGGACTTATTGTTTAATTATTAAGTAATAGGTTTTTTTGGAAGTATTTTAATACTCTAGCTTGAAGTATAACTTCTTACGTGCGTAGATAAGTATAACACGTGTGTACTTACACACACTTTTTTTTACATATATTAGAAGCACTCAATGAGCACTAAATTACTAATGCTAACACGCAGTTATACTTAGCACTATGAGCGTTATAGTCCAGTACATTGCTAGCTTAATTATAAGCTAGCATAAATCTATAATCGATTCCAAAATCGAAAAAAAAAAGAAATATCTGTGATTCTTTTACATATATTGGAAGCACTTAATGAGCACTAAATTACTAATGCTAACACGTAGTTATGCTAAGCACTATGAGTGTTATAGCCGTCAGTACATTGCTAGCTTAATTATAAGCTAGCAGATATCTATAATCGATTCCAAAATCGAAAAAAAAAAGAAATATCTGTGATTCTTTTACATATATTGGAAGCACTTAATGAGCACTAAATTACTAACGCTAACACGTAGTTAGACTTAGCACTATGAGCGTTATAGCTGTCAGTACATTGCTAGCTTAAGTATAAGCTAGCAGATATCTATAATCGATTCCAAAATCGAAAAAAAAGAAATATCTGTGATTCTTTTACATATATTGGAAGCACTTAATGAGCACTAAATTACTAACGCTAACACGTAGTTAGACTTAGCACTATGGGCGTTATAGCCGTCAGTACATTGCTAGCTTAAGTATAAGCTAGCAGATGTCTATAATCGATTCCAAAATCGAAAAAAAAAAGAAATATCTGTGATTCTTTTACATATATTGGAAGCACTTAATGAGCACTAAATTACTAACGCTAACACGTAGTTAGACTTAGCACTATGAGCGTTATAGCCGTCAGTACATTGCTAGCTTAAGTATAAGCTAGCAGATATCTATAATCGATTCCAAAATCGAAAAAAAAAGAAATATCTGTGATTCTTTTACATATATTGGAAGCACTTAATGAGCACTAAATTACTAATGCTAACACGTAGTTATGCTTAGCACTATGAGCGTTATAGCCGTCAGTACATTGCTAGCTTAATTATAAGCTAGCAGATATCTATAATCGATTCCAAAATCGAAAAAAAAAGAAATATCTGTGATTCTTTTACATATATAGGAAGCACTTAATGAGCACTAAATTACTAATGCTAACACGTAGTTATGCTTAGCACTATGAGCGTTATAGCCGTGAGTACATTGCTAGCTTAATTATAAGCTAGCAGATATCTATAATCGATTCCAAAATCGAAAAAAAAAGAAATATCTGTGATTCTTTTACATATATTGGAAGCACTTAATGAGCACTAAATTACTAACGCTAACACGTAGTTAGACTTAGCACTATGAGCGTTATAGCTGTCAGTACATTGCTAGCTTAAGTATAAGCTAGCAGATATCTATAATCGATTCCAAAATCGAAAAAAAAAGAAATATCTGTGATTCTTTTACATTTATTGGAAGCACTTAATGAGCACTAAATTATTTATGCTAACACGTAGTTCTGCTTAGCACTATGAGCGTTATAAGAGTTATAACCGGAAGTACATTGCTAGCTTACGTGAAAGCTGTCTGTTTTATAATTTATGATCATGCTACTTGGGCGAAAAATTTGATATTACAGCCATAAATTAGCTCTTAAAAAGCACTAAATTTTTAGCAAAAATTTTTGTGATTCTGCCCATTTGACTATTCTAGCTTTACAGCCATATTTTTCTATAATCAATAAAAAAAATTAAAAAAAAAAATTTCTCTGTGATTTTTGTACATATATTGGAAGCACTCAATGAGCACTAAATTATTAATGCTAATACCTAGGTCTGCTTAACACTATGAGCGTTATAGCCGGCTGTCCACTGCTAGCTTACGTGAAAGCTAGCAGTTTTATAATTTATGATCATGTTTCTTGGGCGTAAAATTTTATATTGGAGCACTAAATTAGCACTTAAAAAGCACTCAATATTTACCAAAAATTTAAGTGGTTCTGCCCATTTGACCATTCTAGCTTAACAGACGTGTATTTCTGTGGTCTGTGCGCACGACTTATATTATTTTCCACTAGCTGCTGCCCGCGACGTCGTCTGCGTGCGTGCACTGCTCGTTCCCCGTAGGTGATAGCGTGATAATATGTAGCCTATGTTCTGACCCGACCTCTTGATAATATTCGTGCCAAATTCGAAGTAAATCCATGCAGTACTTTTTGAGTTTATCCCGGACATACATTGACTTTCCTATCATTTTATTATATGTATAGATAATACGTTGTAAATATAAAACTGTTTTGACGTTAACCCTTCAACAACTGCCCGTGTCAAATCGTTGTAATAGCATAAATAGCATTCTATAAATGAGGGGTTTGTATCGCTACCCTTAGATCAGGGGTTAGTTAACGCTATGACGTTTATAGGGATGAGGTAGCATCAAAAATATTAAAATACTTTCTTAAGTTACCAAAACTCTAAATAAAGGCTGATAAAAATTAAAAAAAAGTGCTTGAGTACTTATGTACGCACGTAAGAAGTTATACTTTAAGCTAGAGTAGTAAAATACTTCCAAAAAAACCTACCGCTTAATAATTAGACAATAAGTCCACAACGCCATCTCTTAGAAATGATAAAGACTACTTTCTTGTCTGCAAAAACTAGCGGTATCTATTCATGCATGCTTGAACTACTTCGTATCCACACGCGCATTGTAAAAATTTACTCTCATCATTTTTCTCTAACGCGCCAAAAGGAGTATAACTTCAAAAATAACTTTCATGATTTGGTTGATTTAGTACCTATGTTTCATATTTGCCAAAGGATCGATCGATCACATAATTATTGGTAAAACATAGGTATGTTATTATTGATGTGAAACATCTTTATGCGGGGGTAAACCTGATTGTTTGCGTGGTGATACAGGCCGTGGCGACGCATCGCCACGCTAGATGATGGAATATACATATGTACTATACTATACTATATAGGTAGTATACTTAGGTAGTATATAATAATTGAGTTGTCACGAATTTAAATAATTTATTGAATTAATAATTGTGTTTGCTAATAATGGAGAAAAAAACCGACTTCAATTACATCGACAAGTAATATACCTATACAACGTAAGTAGACGAAAAATATTAACAAACACACGAGGGTTTCCTTCGATTTCTCTGGGATTCCATCATCAGATCCTGGTTTCCTTATCATGGTACCTAAGTTGGGATATCTCCTTTCCAACAAAAAAAGAATTATCAAAATCGGTTCATAAACGACGAAGTTATCCCCGAACATACATTTAATAGGGTTCGAACGATTTGGAGAAAAAAAAACATACGTGTCGAATTGAGAACCTCCTCCTTTTTTGGAAGTCGGTTAAAAAGACCTGCTGACTCTTTTAGAGACTTTATTCACTAGCACTAGGTCCGACACAAAGCACTAGGTACAAACACTACGCATTAAGTACACACACTAAGCACTAACGATGTCCGAGGTCGTAGCCAATGTCGTAGGTTTCCGCTGGTATCACTTCTTGATCATTAGTCTTCACTTCGAAGTCGCTTCGTCGTTAGCTCAAACTGAACCCGCTCGGCCACCCGCGGCCTATTTATACCGGCCGAGCCTACTCCCAGACCATTCTGGAATGTTCGCGCATGCACTCGGTTCTCGAGACTATTCCTCTATATAGCTCCTCTAGCGCCATCTAGTATTGAGTGGATGTTTCACGTTGTCTTTGTAACAAAGTGGTTTGTACAGCACACAATGTGGTTCCACCGCTCCAATACTAGATGGCGCAAGCTCCTTTACTTTGCGTTTTCGCAACAATATTAATACTAGCTTCTGCGCGCGACTTCGTCCGCGTGGAGTAGGACCAATTCTGTCATACATGATTTGTGCGAAACTTTAACCGTTTACGCAGCTAAATCGCCCTAAAGGAAAAAAACCCGATTTTGAAACATTCTTCATTGGTGCAACGCTCCTATTGGTCTTAGCGTGATAATATATAGCCTATAGATTATAGCCTTCCTCGATAAATGGGCTATCTAACACTGAAAGAATTTTTCAAATCGGACCAGTAGATCCTGAGATTAGCGCGTTCAAACAAACAAACAATCAAACAAACAAACTCTTCAGCTTTATTATATTAGTATAGATAAGAAGGTGGCATTCATCCTGTAACATCCCACTGGGCATAGGGCTCTTTCTCCATGTAGGAGAAGGATTGGAGCTTAATCCACCACGCTGCTCCACTGTGGGTTGGCGGATATAATAAACTAGCTTCTGCGCGCGACTTCGTCGGCGTGGACTCCGCTCCTATTGGTCTTAGCGTGATGATACATAGCCTATAGCCTTCCTCGATAAATGGGCTATCTAACACTGAAAGAATTTTTTAAATCGGCCCAGTAGAATCAGAGATTACCGCGGTCAAACAAACAAACAAACAAACAGACAAACAAACAAACAAATAAACATTAAACAACCAAACAAACAAACTCTTCAGCTTTATATATTAGTATAGATAATAATGTTGATGTTAGTAAAAATGCAGGGAGATTTGAAACAAAATAAAAATCACATAATAGTACAATTTTTAACGTCAATTTATATTTAAGACTAGCTTTTGCGCGCGACTTCGTCGGCGTGGACTCCGCTCCTATTGGTCTTAGCGTGATGATATATAGCCTATAGCCTTCCTCGATAAATGGGCTATCTAACACTGAAAGAATTTTTCAAATCGGACCAGTAGATCCTGAGATTAGCGCGTTCAAACAAACAAACAAATAAACAAACAAACAATCAAACAAACAAACTCTTCAGCTTTATTATATTAGTATAGATAAAGAAATATCAGAATAAAATACAAAATTGCAATTTTTTCAGTGAACAAAATCAAGTACCTACTTAAATATTGTTAGTAGGATAGTAGGCCTTATTATACAATAGTTTCAACACAGTGCACAGGTATTATAATAATTATAGGCTTCAAATATTTGGTAATTGGGATCAGTAATGAATAATTATGGAAACATCTCGTGGGACTAAACAAATTGTCATGAACGGGGTCGAACCCACGGCCACTACTGCAATAGCCAATGCGTCATCTTCCGCTGTGACAACCCATACCTAATGACTTTCTATGTAAATCAGAGGGTATGACACCTGTATGGTATATACGTACATTTATCACGTTCGCGTTCGAGGAACCTCTAACCGCTAGCTAGAGCACTAGCCAGTTCTTAAGACCATAAGTCATAACTAATTAATCAAAAAAAAAAAAACTATATAATAACAGAGATTCGTCACACAAACTGACAAATTTCAGCATCAAACAATTAGTACATACAGTCTATACGCAATTAATATAATGTCTATAGAAAAATATAAAAGAGAAAAAAGAAATATTTATAAATACCTGAACAGCAAAAAAACAATTGTTTCAAATAAACGATATTAACTTCAATAAACCGCAGCTCAACAACAGAAATTACGTAAATACGATTATATAAAATTCATATAAAAATACTCCATAAAACCTCCATAGTCGACCATTATTCTACTTCAAATACAGTTGAGTAATATTCATACAGAACCCTTGAAACCTTTTTTCTTACAACCTTCTTGGAAGCAATTTCAAATAAATACTAACTCTATTTTGAAACAAAAATAAAGTCTAAAATTATATGTAACTAATGAGGGTAGTTAAGACCTTTTAGTTTGTAAGAAGTAACCAATAATAAACGCGGGGCGTGGCTAATTTCAAAATCGGAACGCTTTTTTCTTTAACGGTCTTTTTCTTTTAATTTTCTCTCAGTCTTCGATGGACCGGCCTCGGAGACGGTACAGTACTATCTATATGTTATTGTATGATTTGATTCTACATGTATCATCCCACCACTGTGGGTTGGCCGATATATTCCCTACTATGAGTAACGATCGCTATCAAGTTTTTATGATTAGAACCGGGACCCACAGCTTAACGGGCTCTCTTATTCTACATAAGGGGCTAAACAAACTTTTCAGCTTATAACATAGGCTATATAACATTTCGGTACGTTTTTCCACAAATTAACCCGAGTGGAACCGCGGGGCACCAATAAAAATTCAAGAATGTCCAATATTTATTCCAATAACGTAATCCAAAATGGATAAAACCTTTACTCACTATAGCTACGTCGGGTCTACGAGATTTTCAAGTGCTACGAATTTCGTAGCAAATATTTGTAGAGTCTAATCGTGTAGCAACTAAAGGTAAACAAAATCAAAAATTAAAAATAACTTTAATTAAATGGGCTTCAAAAGCACTTTCGAATCGTCATTTTACAAATTAAATTATTAATTATGGTTAAAAGTGAAGCTACCACCGATTCGGAATGTACCTAGATTACTACGTTTTGGTACTTGAACTGAACATACTGGTTTAGTGTTGTAAGTAGTCGCCTTAACCCTGGCGTATGTGGATTTGATTTTAGGGTAGATATTTCTTTTTGGACATATATTTTCTTGGTTTGCATGTATATCTATACTAATATAATAAAGCTGAAGAGTTTGTTTGTTTGGTTGTTTGTTTGTTTGTTTGTTTGTTTGTTTGTTTGAACGCGCTAATCTCTGGAACTACTGGGCCGATTTGAAAAATTCTTCCAGTGTTAGATAGCCCATTTATCGAGGAAGGCTATAGGCTATACATATATCATCACGCTAACACCAATAGGAGCGTAGTCCACGCCGACGAAGTCGCGCGCAGAAGCTAGTCTATACTAATATAATAAAGCTGAAGAGTTTGTTCGTTTGTTTGTTTGTTTGAACGCACTAATCTCAGGATCTACTGGTCCGATTTGAAAAATTCTTTCAGTGTTAGATAGCCCATTTATCGAGGAAGGCTATAGGCTATATATCATCACGCTAAGACCAATAGGAGCGGAGTCCACGCCGACGAAGTCGCGCGCAGAAGCTAGTCTATACTAATATTATAAAGCTGAAGAGTTTGTTTGTTTGTTTGTTTGTTTGAACGCACTAATCTCAGGATCTACTGGTCCGATTTGAAAAATTCTTTCAGTGTTAGATAGCCCATTTATCGAGGAAGGCTATAGGCTATATATCATCACGCTAAGACCAATAGGAGCGGAGTCCACGCCGACGAAGTCGCGCGCAGAAGCTAGTCTAGCTATAAAATATAAACCATAGTACAAAATATCAATTTTTTTTTTTAAATAAGATTGTTATAATATTTAAAAAAAATTATGTAAAGAAGGATTTATTTTGCTACATATTTCTACGAGCTAATCCGATAGACGTCCTATCTACTTATCTTGTCTTAGTGGCAATTCATAAATTAGGTACGTCACACGAATTTTACGATTTTTTACCCCTCCCCTTGTCACAATTTGTCACATTTATCCTACCTTATGTGATGTCACAACTTTTGCATCTTTATTAAATTAAAACATCAGTTTCTACATTATTTTATTTCCTTTTACTAATAATTTGATATGCATATTATATTTTGAAATATTACGAACTACCCACCCTAGTAACACAATGCCATACTTTGTCAACCCCCCAATAGATGACGTAATTTATGGATGGTCCCTTGTCTCGTATGGTGTTGTATTACCTATAGGTATGTCCAGGCAAACGAAGAAAATTCGTTCATCGAATTAAGTTTTATATAATTTTTACGATTTACTGAAATTGTATAACTTACCTATTGAATATTTTTTTAATGTTTCATTCCATACAAACCTTCCACAATGTTGTAGAAAATTAGAAAAAAAAAACAGCAGTCGTTCATGATTTGCAGACTAAGCAACACTTATACGATTCAGTCTATAAAATCTCACTGCTGGGCATAATCCTCTTTCTTCATGTAGGAGAAGGATTGGAGTTCAATCCACCACGCTGTTACCTACACTGCGAGTTGGCGGATTACAACAACATTTATAAGTAGGTATTGATTTTTATTTATATAGAAGACTGCTGTGAAACCTTTTTGGTAACCCTGGAACAAAAAAAAAAAATTAAAAATAAATCACACATGTTAACAAATTCTGTAACACTTTTAAAAAAGACGAAAATCTACGATTCAACCTGTAACATCCCACTGCTGGGCATAGGCCTCTTCCTCCATGCAGGAGAAGGGTCGGAGCTTAATCCACCACGCTGCTCCAATGCGGGTTGGCGGATATATTCCCTACTATGAGTAACGATCGCTATCAAGTACTTATGATAGAAACCGGGACCGACAGCTTAACGTGCTCTCCGAGGCACGGTGGGGAGACACACAAGGAAGAAAACTTTGCGTAAATTGAAGTTCATTGAACTCTAGCAATTGTAATAAATTCATCTATACATATAATAAAATGATAGGAAAGTCAATGTATGTCCGGGATAAACTCAAAAAGTACTGCATGGATTTACTTCAAATTTGGCACGAATATTATTAAGAAGTCGGGTCAGAACATAGGCTACATATTATCACGCTATCACCTACGGGGAACGAGCAGTGAACGCACGCAGACGACGTCGCGGGCAGCAGCTAGTCTAAGTAATAAAATCAATAAGTACCTACTAAGCCATCATGCTTAAAAAGTATAAATCCAAAGAATATTATATTCAATAAATTATTTCATTAAAATGATATATATAGAATTTAGAAATAGAATTAAATCGTATCATCAAATAAAACAGCAATAACAGCGCATATGCGGTACAAAGGACGCCATTTAACTTTAAACATACTCCCTTCTATATTTAACCCATGAATAAAACTTACATACAGACATAGAGGTGCATACATCTTAACAACGTAAAAGAAACACCCAACTAGAAAATAAACAACCCTATTACATACCCATTAAGACCAAATCGCATTAAAGCCAACGGCAAAATAAAACTTGCCGGCAAAACCAAGTGACCACTATATCAGACCTAAGACATTACAACCCATCTCTCTTTTACAACGTTTTGTTTTGTCCGCAACTAGCGCGGGGAGAGGTCAAGATAATATGGACGTTCGAACACAAAAGCACCGCTAAAAACCACCCTAAATCCCGCCCCTTTTGCGTACACACCCCAACGTCAGTAGACGTCAGACCGCGGAGAAGAACGCACGTCTCGTTTCCGGTAAACTAACGATAAAATTACGTTACGGTTACTCGTGTAGAATTAAATAATGCTAGAATAATAAAAAGTCAAGTTATGTACCCAACGGACCTTAAAAATGGAATCAAGTTGAACCCTTTCGTAGCCAACCACAACATTATGTTGAAAACAATTCAAAATCTATGCTATAACAAAGTTAATGTGAACACGTTTAATATGACATCACCATTCCTCGTCGACAACATTCTCCATCAACAGAAAACCGTCAATTTTCACAATCAATTCATAAATCAACAATTGGAGACTTACATGCAGAGACAGAGCGTCTCCAGAGAGAATACTCCAGACGGTGATGAAGCTAAAACAGCTGAGCAGGATGATGAGAACCGAACAGATGAGATTGAGAAGTTAGATGATGAAGATTCGAAAAGTAGAGATGATGACTTTAATGCGAAAAATGATGCTGCGTTCTACAATCATGATCTATATCAGAGGAATGACGATAGGTGTGATAAGGAAGTTTTGAACATACCAAATCTAGCCCGACGTTGTCATTGCGGATCGTTCGATTGCCCCCCATTCGCTTGCAAGAAATCTGGCATTCGGAGATTGGAAGAGTTAGAGAAACGGTTCAACTTACACAGTTATCAAGAGAGTTCTGTCTACCAGGAGAATTCTGGCGATGAAGCGGAGAAAGAGAAGTACAGTACAGACGATATGGTTAGGAGTTGTGAAGAGTTTAGTAATGAACAAAAAAAACCTTTGCTGAAATTTAGTGTTAGTGCGATACTGGGCGAGGAACGAGATTCAACTAAAAATGTTAACGGTAAGTACTTTACTAATGTTTTAATTAATCTTTACTTTTTAATTTAATAAATAAAATTGAAGTGTCTGTTTTTAATATTAAAATTAACGCTTTTTACTAAATGCATTGAATGTACCTATACACGGTACATATAACAAAATAACATTTTTTACAATTTTTGTCTGTCTGTCTGTTTGTTCCGGCTACCGATCGATTTTGACGGGACTTTCACCGGCAGATAGAGATAGCTGATTTAATAAGGCGTAACTTAGGCTACTTTCAATTTAGATTTTTTTTTTTATAACTGCGAACTGAACAATAACTTTTTTGTTAAATTCCACGCTGACGAAGTCGCGGGCACAGCACCTAGTTCTAAATAAATCTCTTGAAATTATATGATTAATTAATAAAGCCATTATCAGACTAAATAAGCATTTATTGGAAACAATTTAAGAATTACTATTTCTGACTATTTCATATGATAAGGAAGAACTAATTTTATTTCCTAGTTTCCTACACTACTCAATCATAATAAATCCCAATATTTCACATCAATAAATAAATTCACTTATTTATGATAAATTTCCATTTGCATATACCTATTATTAAAGTCGCGGTTTATTAATTGAGCAGAAACAGGTCTACCTTCCGCTGTCAAAGTTTATTTGTATCGTCAACCGTCAAATAACGTTATCCACAATTGGGAAAACACAATTTCATATTAAAAAAATTAACCAAAGCTTAATTTAAAAATTATGGACAATAGTAGCCAGTAATCCGGTGGTAAACGGTGTTGGTGTATTAAATACTCTTTGTTTATTTACTGTGTATGTTAGACCTATTGCAATACTCTTTGTTTACTCTAATAAATTAAAAAAGATGGTGTAAATGACAAAGATGTGTAGGCTTAGTAGCGTTCTCTTTTATACAGGGCATATGTTAAAAACACAGTATATTATTTTCAGAAGAGTAACTGCGGAGTTTCTTGCCGATTCTTCTCTGCAGAATCTATATAGGTACATTCCGAATCGGTGGTAGCTTCACTTATAAAAATAATAATCACTTAAACATTTTAATTTGTAAGATGATGATTCGAAGGTGCTTTTGAAGTCTATTTGAATAAAGTTATTTTTAATTTTGATTTCATTATTATAATGGTTGAGACGGCTTATATTGACGGTTGTTATTCAAGTTTTTGGCGATTTTCTATAGATTTAACATTCTTAATCAAGATTCAAAAGAACTATAAATAATTATTATTAAAGGAAAGTGTATGCCTATATTTTGTATAATAAATTGATAAAGATGCGTGGACTTAGTGACGCTGTATTTCATGCAAGATATTACTAATTTTGTAAAACACAGTAGGTATATTCTTTTCAAAAGAGTAACTACGGAGTTTCTTGCCGATTTTTCTCTGCAGAATCTACATTCCGAATCGGCTTTTCTTTTACAAAAATAATAATTAGGTACATACTTTAAATTTTATTTTTGTATAATGACGATTCGTAAGTGCTCTTGGGGCCTATTTGAATAATAAGCCTATTTGAATATACGAGTAGTTGTTTTTGATTTTGAACGATTCAAAAGTCCGAAGAAGCCTATTTTTTCTATTTTAATACATGATTTTTTAATTTTGATTATATAGTAACCTCTACATCAAAATACAATTTAAATTATTACCTAACCGACTACAAGGGAGGAGAAAGTTCGCTAAATGATGAGGCCGACATACGGCCAAACAAACAAACAAACAACCAAACAAACAAACTCTTCAGCTTTATATATTAGTATATATAAGATTAAGTTTTATTTTTGTTAGAGAGAAAAATCAATTATGTGTCGTTAGAAACAATAGTTTCCAGCAAATGCCTATATTCGGTAACAAATGACGGACGCAAATTAATTTGTCACGCACTGTCTATAGCACGCGTACCATTGGTTTCCCATCGCTACCCTAAAACCTAAACCCTTCTCCGAACATCAATGCCTACCTACAGATAGGTAGGTGTATTTGGTTCAAGATTATAATATTAATGGCTAGCATCCCGCCCCGGCTTCGCAGGGGTATTTTAACCAAAATTTCAAAATATTTTTTCCCTAATTAAAAAATATATATAATACAGCTTATGTCACCCGCGAATAGTGTAGCTTCGTAACAGTGAAAGAATTTTTCAAATCGGTTCAGTAGTTTCGAAGCCTATTAAATGCAAACAAACAACTGTTTCCTCTTTATAATATTAGTATAGATAAAGATGTCTGGGCTTAGTCGTTCAGTATTTCATGTGAAACATTACTAAATTTATAATGATAATAGAGGGTTTTTAAAAGAGTAACTGCGGAGTTTCTTGCCGCTTCTTCTCTGCAGAATCTACATTCCGAATCGGTGGCATCTTCAATTTATCTATAACTAGTGACCCGCCCCGGCTTCGCACGGGTGCAATGCTGATAATAAATACTATCTACAACAAAAGATACGTTACAAACCTCTAAAATTATCAGTGTTTCTCTAACATGTATTATACATATAAATCTTCCTCTTGAATCACTCTACCTATTAAAAAAAACTGCAACAAAATCCGTTGGATAGTTTTAAAGATCTAAGCATACATACAGACAGACAAACGGGAAGCGACTTTGTTTTATAATATGTAGTAATAATAGTGATAGTGATTAATTTACTTAATATAATTTTAATTTAAAAAAAATGATATTTCAAAGTACTTTATTTATTTTTGACGTACTTTACGTATTTATTTTTAATAATATAATTAAGTTATAGTACACATGAGTTCACGCCATTATTTGTGCGGACTTGTGGAGGCCTATGTCCAGCAGTGGACTGCGATAGGCTGAAATGATGATGACGAATTAAGTCATAGAATAGTATGCTTAGCTATATATTATACAGCATCCACAGACTGTAAATTGGCCGTGCTGTTTTAAAACATGATGAAACAACATTTTCGAATTATATAGCAATTTATTAAGTTTTTTAAATGCCCGACGTTTCGGATACTTTACATGGTCACAGGAAGACTGTCCATGGATGACCATGGATATGCTGTAATCCGAAAAAGTTGTTTCATTATAATGAGTGGAATTCGCGTTAACATTAGTAAACAATATAAAACATTATAGGTAATGCTTATTTGTCACTTAAGACACCGACAGTCCTGTGACTGCCTAGTAAAGCTAGGACGTGGTCCAACGTTGACGTTGTTGCTTTATATGTATACTAGCTTCTTCGCGCAACTTCGTCCGCATGGAATAGGACCAATTCTGTCATACATGATTTGTGCGAAACTTTAATCGTTTACGCAGCGGAAGCTCTCAAAAGGAAAAATAACCCCGATTTTGAAACATTCTTCATTGGTGCTACGATCCTATTGGTCTTAGCGTGATGATATATAGCCTATAGCCTTTCTCGATAAATGGGCTATCTAACACTGAAAGAATTTTTCAAATCGGACCAGTAGATCCTGAGATTAGCGCGTTCAAACAAACAAACAAACAAACTCTTCAGCTTTATTATATTACTAGCCAGCGTCAGTGTTTCACACGTTTCCACTTTCGCATTGATTTCATACACACACAGGCTTTATATCGGTTCTTAAGGAGTAAACTCCTAAAAACGTACAAGAAATAGGTACTAACAGATCTATACTTATCTATACTAATATAATAAAGCTGAAGAGTTTGTTTGTTTAATTGTTTGTTTGTTTGTTTGTTTGTTTGAACGCGCTAATCTCAGTATCTACTGGTCCGATTTGAAAAATTCTTTCACTGTTAGATAGCCCATTTATCGAGGAAGGCTATAGGCTATGTATCATCACGCTAAGACCAATAGGAGCGGAGTCCACGCCGACGAAGTCGCGCGCAGAAGCTAGTACTCTATATATCTCCGACTCTACTTACTAGAGATAGAATTTTGACGTAAACTCCGTACAAATTGAGTTAAAACTATCGCTAGTAGACAAAACAAGAGATAGAGAGATTGTAGAAAATCGTCGTCAGATTGACTTTTTAACGTCGTGCTAGAAAGAGAAAGTTAAATATATTTTTTTTAATTATTACGGCAATTGTTCTTAAGTAGTAAACTCCTAGTCCCGGATTCCTAGTACATATTTTTCACCTGATTAGTATCAAGCTAATTTTCCGGGAGTAGCTTCATTTTGATGAGACGAGCAAAAAGTTCCTCTTCGAAAACTCTCGATTGTGGTAGATAATAGAGTTAGCAGGAGATAGAGCAGCAGTGAGCGTAGGACCGGGATAACGTACCACGCAATTTGTAGGACAATATTACTATTAAATTATATAAATATTAACTAACTAAAAGAAAAAAAAATCAGAAAAAAAATCAATTTTTGATGACCTCGTAAGGTCATCAAAAATTATTACTAACCTGCGTATATGTTATAAAAAAATCAGAAAAAAAATCAATTTTTGATGACTTCGTAAGGTCATCAAAAATTATTACTAACCTGCTGATTTTTTTTCTTTTAGTTAGTTAATATTTATATAATTTAATAGTAATATTGTTCTACAACACATAATATACAAAAACACATAATCAAACATTTTTATGCCAAATTGGTTTGCCAAATGAATGAAGTGTGGCTATTTCATTTGAATATTTCTTTTAATGTTGAAAGTAATTTCTAAATATGATCCCTACTTCTCCTAGCTAGGTAGCTGAGCTATCTGCATAAAGGAGAAGCTATTTTCCTCCCAATAATTTTACAATAGTAATCAGGTGAAAAATATGTACTGGGGATCCCGTACTATCCTGTAACGCATTTTTTTATAAATTTTTAAACCTTCTTTCAATAAGACGTTTTCATAAACAAAAAAACAATTTTAGGATTTACAGTTAAGCTAATAGAAATATCTTAGACAAAGTGGAGTTATAATGGATAGAGTAATACGACTACATCCAAAAATAATCAACTGCTGAAATATATTCTTTATATGTTACGCGTAAGAGCTTAACCAGTGGGTAGACAGGTTAGGTATATTTAACATCTAGGTATAATATAGACTATCTTAACTGAGGTAGGGCACAGCAGGAAATTTCCTGCTCAAAATATAGAGCAGCCTGACTAGGGTAGTACCTCGACCTTACAGAAGATCACAGCTAAATAATACTGTTTTCAAGCAGTTGTGTTCCTGTTAGTGAGTAAGGTGACCAGAGCTCCTGGGGTAATCGGGATAGGGTCGGCAACGCGCTTGAGATGCTTCTAGTTTTGCAGATATCTATAAGCTACGGTAATCGTTTACCACCAGGTGAGCCGTACGCTTGTTTGCCAATCTAGTTGTATTATAAACAAAAAATAATTGTCGGTATATACGAGTATGTACGCACATTCGTTTTGAACGACGGCACCGAATGGCATAATAACTCTTTTTCTTGTGTGCACTAATAATTATCCGGACAAGATTTGAAAATGGCGGAAGATATTTCGCCAGATATGCTAGTTTTAATATAATTATGTAACTAGATTCTCAGAGAGGTAGTTGAGGATTTAAATATTTTTAGCACTTGTTAGATTAGGGCTGTTTCAATTAATTCATATTTTGCTGTGCTCTTAAGGAAACCATCAATAAGTGTTATATTTATACATATCTATACTAATATTATAAAGAGGTAAAGTTTATAACTTTGTTTGTAGGGGGAACCTAATCTGCGCAAATACTGATCCGATCATGAAAATTCTTTCACTAACAGATAGCTACACTATTCAGGAGTAACATAGGCTATATTTTATTGTTATTGAACAAAAATTCAGTGAAAAATAATAGTAGATATATGTAAGTCAAGTCGGAGAAATGCGAGTGAGATGAAAACTTTATTATATACTAGCACCTGCGCGCGACTTCGACAGCGTGGACTCCGCTCCTATTGGTCTTAGCGTGATGATACATAGCCTATAGCCTTCCTCGATAAATGGGCTATCTAACACTGAAAGAATTTTTCAAATCGGCCCAGTAGTTCCAGAGATTACCGCGTTCAAACAAACAAACAAACAAACTCTTCAGCTTATATATTAGTATAGATTTGCATCACAAAAATAATAATTAACGCCCAACGAAGTAGGCACAGGTCGGCTAGTGTAATAATAAACTTAAACAAACTGTTTGAAAATGCATTTCCTTTCGTTCGTCTCGTTAAATTACCAAAACCTGTAACACATAGGAGTGCTATCGTTATCAATGAAATAGGAGGTTGATTGGGGTTGTTAAAAGCTAATCATAATATTTAAAAAAAAAATTAAAATATAAAAAAATGTGTGTGTCAGCTCCGACGCACGACTGGAGTTTACTTCTTCAGATCGACTCTCTAAATATGCACAAAAAAAATTACTTTATAGTCTAAGAAAATAATTAATACCTTAACAATTAATGGTAAATAAATGAATCAAATAACGGCATAACCAACAATAACGTAACCGTCGTAGCCGGTACCGTCGACGTCGTAGCAGATAGATGGCGCACAAAAACGTAACGAGGTCATTCGTTCAGTAGATTTTACTCCTCGTATTTTTTTCATACCGGGGGCCTTATATGAAAATCGATTCTTAAGGAGTAAACTCCAAAAATCTCGTGAACTGATTTTGACACATAACAAGAATATTTAACAAAGATTTTAATCAATATATTATATAGCTGATAAATGAACACATAATATTAACATAATAATGATATACGTTAGTATTAACATAGTAATGATAACATAATATTAAGGCATGTATGAGTGTGTTAGCTTTAAGAGTTTATTATGAAAGTTATTACAACACAGCAATAACTCTTTCACACCAACAAACATATAATGGAGATATATCCTGACATCAATAATAAAATAATAAAGCGACTCGCGTCCGACGAAAATGCTAAGAAAAAGACATATTAATTTCGACATCTAGCCTCTCTTTCACTCTTATCGCCCTCCATATATGTCTATCTCCCTCCCTCCCCCGAGCTTAAGTGTCCCGCCAGATGTTACAATTTTATTGAAAAAGTCCGGACGCCATGTTGTAGCTGTTAGTGAATTAAGATGTTTGAGAGAAAATTGTTATTGGTTTTATTATATTTTTATAAACGTTTAATGTTATGTTATGTATTAGTGTTTATTTATTTAATAATTATGTACTTAACTAGGCGAATGGAACTATATTTAGCAGCCATTGTTTTAGAAAATATCTTTGGCAAATCCGTGTAGGTATGTGTAAGTGGAACCGGGCTGTAAATTACCAACTTTACAGAAGATCACGGGTAACTTCTCTCAAGTAGGGTTGTGTTTCTATGGTGAGTAAGGTGGAGATCTCCTGGGGGTGTCTTCAGTATGTGAATGAGCGAGAGACAAAAGGCTTAGGTTACCGCTTATTACCGTCAGATGGACGCGACGGTACGCCTGTTTGCTACAAGTTGCCTAATGCTCACAGTTTGACGAGAATTCCAGAACATTACTTATAATAGGAAATAAATCCGCCAACCCGCATTGGAGCAGCGTGGTGGATTAAGCTCTGATCCTTCGCCTACATGGGGAAAGAGGTCTATGCTCAGAAGTGAGATATTTACCTATTATTGAATTTATAATGGGTGAAATTTTTTCATTTAGGTAAACTTTAAGCTGTGTGGCTACGGCAGTAAAGAATATATCAACCCCCTCACTTCCCATTGGTGTCGTAAGAGGCGACTAAGGGATAACACAGTTCCACTACCACCTTGGAACTTATAAAGCCGACCGAGGCCGGAATAACCATCCAACTGCTGGCTTTGAAATACACAGGCCGAAGACGGGCAGCAGCGTCTTCGGTGCGACGGCACCAGCCCTGCGGTCACCAACCCGCCTGCCCAGCGTGGTGACTATGGGCAAAACACATGAGTTCGCGTCATAATGTCGGGCGCAAACTTGTGGAGGCCTATGTCCAACAGTGGACTGTGTGAGGCTGTTGTGGTGGTGTGGTGGATACTATTCTATAACTTAATTATATCAAAAATAAATACGTAAAGTACGTCAAAAATAAATAAATTTTACTTTGAAACAAAAATAAATACACATGTAACAACCACCCACCCGCCTGCCCAGCGTGGTGACTATGGGCAATACACATGAGTTCACGCCATTTTTGGCGTTAACTTGGGGAGGCCTATGTCCAGCAGTTGACTCCGATAGGCTGAAGTGATGATGGTGATGACAATACTCAAAAATTACAAACTCAGTTATATCTCCTTTTAAAGCCAGCGTCTACTAAATACACATAATTTTAAATAGGTACTCCTTGGTCTAGACTAAACATGTATTTTGTATGTAATTATAGGTAGGGTTCCCTAGTACATATTTTTCACCTGATTAGTATCAAGCTAATTTTCCGTGAGTAGCTTCATTTTGATGAGACGAATAAAAAGTTCTTCTTCGAAAACTCTCGATTGTGGTAGATAATAGAGTAGAGCAGCAGTGAGCGCAGGACCGGGATATATAACGTACCACGAAATTTGGAGGACAATATTACCATCAAATTATATAAATATTAATTAACTAAAAGAAAAAAAAATATTGTCCTCCAAATTGCGTGGTACGTTATCCCGGCCCTACGCTCACTGCTGCTCTATCTCCTGCTAACTCTATTATCTACCACAATCGAGAGTTTTCGAAGAGGAACTTTGTGTTCGTCGTTCGTTCGTGTGTCGTCGGAACTTTGTGTTCTCTTTCGAGGATGGATGAATGTATGAATGTATGTATGTATGTTACTCTTTCACGCAAAAACTACGTAGATAGCTAGAGATCTAGAATAACACAGAGGCCACTTTTTATTCCGACATTCCATCGGGATCGGAATTTACGCGGGTGATACCGCGCGGCGCAGCTAGTGTAGAGTTATAGTACAATTTGTATACCTACAAGTGATTTTCAAGAACTGTGTTATTGTACTTTTGTGCGGACAAATTTTAGAAAATTATAGACAAAATGCTTGTTTTACGAAATCATTAAACTCTACATTTCTAATTAGCTTATAGTATTCTTATTAAGTACTAGCTTCTGCGCGCGACTTCGTCGGCGTGGACACCGCTCCTATTGGTCTTAGCGTGATGTTATAGCCTATAGCCTTCCTCGATAAATGGGCTATCTAACACTGAAAGAATTTTTCAAATCGGACCAGTAGATCCTGAGATTAGCGCGTTCAAACAAACAAACAAACAAACGAACAAACAAACAAACAAACTCTTCAGCTTTATTATATTAGTATAGATTAATTTAAATACTGCTGAATTTCTGGACGATTCTTGTGTGTCGTACCAACACATATATAAACTTTTTACACTAGGATAATATCAAACCTCATTGGTTTTTTTTGATAATTTTTATTATATACCTAGGTGTCGACAATTTACCTATGTTATGCTATGGTAGGTACCTATATTACTTGGTATATTTACTTTTGGTTATTTTATCCTATAATAAAAAGTAATGTAAACTATAAGTGAATTTTATTACACTAAATTTAAAACCGTATATACCTAAATATCTACTAAACTTTTCCGTAAAATCTACATTTCATTTAAGACTAATTAATAACATTTTGTACAATAACGGTTTCAATTTACTTTTTATAGCCTACTAAAGTCAAGTAGGTATGTCAAAGACTACGAAAAGACCAAAAAAATAAAACAAACACTTATTAAACATTATATTTTTCGTTACTGGATTAATGATGCAATTTTAACTAAATACTAACATTTTCCCGCGTCTTTGTAGGTATACATCGGAATCGGAAAACTTCATTTCATTAGAAAAAGCTTCTTTAAGTTTTAAACAAAAAGAAAGTCGTTATTGATATATCTGAGAGAACTATTTGGAGTACGCCGTGTTTACAGTGTTGGTATTGTAATAGTAGCGCTTATGATGCTCTGGTTTTGGACACCGCGCGCTTGTTTTCCACCACAATGGTATAAAAAATATCTAACGCGTATAGGTACGAGAGAGGTAGAGCACAACAGGATAAATAATAATACTTAATAATAAAAACTCTTTATTGTACACCAAAGAAAATGAGCAAAATCACAAAAATAAAAAACAGCAGATAAGTACAAGAGGCGGCCTTAACGCTAATGAGCGATCTCAACCAGGCAACCTTTAAATCTAACTCAATATCTGGAGTATCCCGACTAGGGAAGTACCTAAACTATAGAGAAGACCACAGATAGATAATATGCTCTCAAGTAGTGTTGTGTTCCTGTGGTGAGTGAGGTAGAGAGTTCCTGCATGGGGACGGTCGTCGGTAGGGTCGGCAATGCTTATGGTGTTGTAGACGTTTATAAGCTACGAGAACCACTTACCATCAGGTGAACCGTACGATTATTTGCCACCTTAGTCGTAAAAGATATCATGTGCTTTTACGTGCTCTCCGAGGCACGATGTGGTAACCCAAAAATACAACGAATAAGTGCAAAAATTACTACGATAACCGCTTAACCATTAGGAACATTGACACATTAGTGTTATAAAAAGAACGTTACCAACTAAGCGGTAGTAAAAAAAATGCAGTTCTCATCGTGTGAATGACAATCAAAACCCTTCCCTAACAGACAGAATCGTCAAACCAAAGTAAAATCAAAGAGAGGACATAAAAGAAAACCTTATCGGAGAAATTCAATAAAATTATACATTTCGGCTCCCGGACTCATATTAACATGTCATTCGGAGCCATATTGCGATAATATTCGAATTTCGAACGACTAGCGTTCGAATTTCGAACCGTTTTTCCGCCAAACGAAACTGAACCGTATTCCGGCTTGTGACGTCACAGTCCTTGTTCCTGTTCAAAGTTGGGAGTTTATATTACTTAGGTTTTTTAGGGGCGATAAAGTTTCGATGTAGTATCGATTGATTATGAATCGTTCTGATTCAGATTCGATTATTGAGTGAAATAAAAGGGGATTTTGCAGGTGCGTTTGATTGTTATACAGTTAGTGTTACGTTCGTTTAGGGTATTTAGGAGTTTTGATTTCGGTTTTTTATTGTAGGTGATTGTATTTTATTATTTAGAAATAGTTAATGATGTGAATATGAATTTTTAGCTTTGAAGTAAATCAGATATGATTAAACATCTTTTTGCCTTACATTTTTAACTATTTAAGAAAATATTAAAAAATATTTCCTAAAAAAGCTGTTTTAGACTAGTGTTTGGTATATAAAAAGCACTAACACAAATTATTTATACAAAAAAGAACAATTAAATTATCCAAAGTTATATTATATTACCAACGAAAATAAATAATTTAAACCTTTTTCTTAATTTGACATTAACACAGGTTAATTAAGATTTTTTTTTTAAGTATCAATATGTGTGTATCTGTCGACCGCACGACACTAATGCACTTACCTAACCTGTGCACACGTTCTAATTTTGAAACACTCGCTGACGGTTAACACGACCGCAGACGCGTTCTGAATTTAAACGACCCGATGGGATGCGGTCGCGAGTTAACGTTGGGATTTCGGATTTCGGCTTTACGGGTTTTATATTATCTGTTCGGTTGTTTTTTTTTTTTAGATGGAAGATTTTTTTTAAATCAACGATAATTTTTTATTTATCATGTTGTGTATGAGTGTTGGGTGTTTAATTTTTTTTATTTCGGTTTAACAATTTATTTTTAAATGAGTACCTAATTAGATTGTTTATACATAATTATTTTATTTTATTTTATTTTATTTTATTTTATTATGTATTTCTTGTTTATACGAGTATGAGTATAAAAAGTTTTATTTTCTTTACATAGTGTGTTATATTTTCTTTAGTGAAGTAACGTTTTAATAATTAATTAGACCCTAGTTGCAGATGATACAGCTTGTATTAAGTACTTTGAAAACCAGTCAGAAGCTACCTAGTTACCACATCCTTTTTTAACCAACTTCAAAAAAGGAGGAGGTTACTCAATTCGACCGTATATATGTTTTTTTTATGTATGTTCGGGGATAACTTCGTCGTTTATGAACCGATTTTGATAATTCTTTTTTTGGTGGAAAGGAAATATCCCAACTTAGGTACCATGATAAGGAAACCAGGATCTGATGATGGGGTCCCAGTGAAATCGAGAGGAATCCTTGAAAATCGTAGTGACGACTAATGCGTTTGTTAATTTATTTATTATTTGTTACTTGCCGATGCAATTGAAGTCGGTTTTTTTCGTTTGTTAGCAAACACAATTATTTAAAAATGAAATTGAGGTTTACTTACAATATTAGTTCACAATGTAAATACTTAATAAATATCAAACGAAACCAAGCATTAATTAAAACATCATTTGAACTAAATTAAATTGTAATTAAACAAGGAAATCAAGTAAATTGTACGTACAATATAAACTAGCGTTCACAAACATAACGCCAGCAACACTTCCCGCAGGCACAATGAGTGTGTACGAGTACTATCTCCTGCTTTAACATTATATAAAATTTATTATAATACTAGCATTTTTCTTTGGTTTCACCCGTGTTAATTTGAAAAACGTACTAAAATATTTTTAAAGCCTTCCTCGAGAAATGGACTATCTAACACACAAAAAGAATCCTGAAATTAGCGTTATAAAAAAAAATACAATCTTTTTAGCTTCTGAATACTAGTATAGATTATAAATGAAAGAGTTAATTAGGGTGAACAAATACACATACCTACCTACAAACTACATATTTCGTAACATGATCACAATCGAGATAACCTTTACACTTTATAATCGCAAAATAAAAATAATTGAGAAAAAAGAAGATAAAGAAGTGCTATATGGAGTAGGTAAGTTTACTTTGATACAACAATTTAACCTGGCTTTTAAAAGAAATTTAGAAGGAGCGTTTCTGGTGCTTTCCGGTAATTCATTCTACAGTCTACAGGCATTGACTGCGAAAGAATTTGACACAAAACCAGATTTGTGAGAAGGTATGGAAAGATTGAAGCCTTGAGATAAACGTAGAATAGTTAGTCGAAAGAAATTAAAATTAAGATTTTAAAATAAGAAGGTGTAAAAGGGTTGAAAATTAAAGAATAAAGGGTACAGAAAAAATTGGAGTTTGGATCAGTATGACTAAATAATATGGTCGTATTTGCGCAGACCATAAATGAAGGGTGTACAAGTATTTTGCAATCTTTGCAACTTGGGCAGAAGTTCTTCGCTTAAGTATGACCAGCAAGCATCGCCCTAATCAATAATAGGTAAAAGGAAACAGTTTGTTTGTTCAATCTTAGTTCTTCTTATCTTTATCCTTTTAGTAGGTGTCCAGTTCTTAAGTAATTGAAAATTATTTACAGCTATGATTACCGAGTATTTTATTTTGTTTATAAAATTTAAGATAAATTTGTGATGGAAAGTGACCTTACATATATTTAGTCAAAGTCATTTTTCAATTTGACGACTCTGTATGAAATATGACAGGGAGAAAAAAATAGCCCTTGACGAGTTTCTTGCCGGTTCTTCTCGTTACAAGGTCTCCCGCCGTAGGATTTGCGAACCGATGGCGTAGCTTCATTGACGTTCACAAGTGCTGTATCAGCCTAAAATGAATAAATTATTTGAATTTGAATTTGAATTTAGCCTTCGTGAGGAGAAAGTTTTTAAAGCGCTTGATAGAATGTAAAGAGGTATGGAACTCACGAGACTCTAGTTCGCCAACTTGACTTGCCCAGTCAGCTCAAATATATTTTTATAAGTGACTAGGTCGGCAAACAAGCGGCTCACCTGATGGTAAGCGATTACCGTAGCTTATAGACGCCTGCAACAACAGAAGCATCGCAAGCGCGTTACCAACCCCATCCCCAATCCCCCCAGGAGCTCTGGTCACCTTACTCACCAACAGGAACACAATACTGCTTGAAAACAGTATTATTTAGCTGTGGTCTTCTGTAAGGTCGAGGTAACTACCACAGTCGGGCAATATAATATACAAATACTTTCACGATCACGATTTAGCCTGTAATATCCCACTGTTGGGCATAGGCCTCTTCCCCATGTAGGAGAAGGATCGGAGCTTAATCCTCCACGCTGCTCCAATGCGGGTTGGCGGATATATTCCCTACTATGAGTAACGATCGCTATCAGGTGTACATGATAACAACCAGGACCGACGGCTTAACGTGCTCTCCGAGGCACGGTAGGGAAACCCACAAGGACTGCACAAACACCCAGACCACGGCAAACATCTGTATGGCCAATACAAATGTTGTCGTGTGCGGGGATCGAACCCGCAACCGCCCGCGCAACAGCCAATCGCAATCCTGTGCTGTGACCGCTGCGCCAATGCGGCGTCAAATACTTTAATCCTATTCAAATAACAGATACCTTCCCGAATTCTCGATCTCCCCTTGAGAAATTAATACGTGCAAAATAATTAAAATCAGGAAGGGACGCCCTGAGGGCTAAGTTTTCTACGACAACGCCTCCGCCCTCGATCCGCCCTCAGGGCGCCGCTTAGAGAATTAATCGTTTTATTTAATAATTGGTTATTGTTGGTGAATTAGATTATATTTTAATTGTTTTTTTAATAATACATTCTGAAGTAAATACGTTGAATTTTTGCGTATAATTAAATTATAACCAGCTGTAGGTCTACCATGAATTTTTGTTACAAACGCACATGACGTATCTACAGTAGTAAACGTAGAAACGCAACTGGAATATTTAACTAAACCATACCTATTATGAGTATTTCTAAATTTTACTATAGAGTCTATCGAGCACTCGATAAGACTTGTAGTTTTAAATGCGTTATGTTGCGTATTAGTTACTAATATCTTTATCTTTCTCCCGTATAGAAAACTACACTCGCTAACGTGTATCGTCTCTGGAAACTCATGGTAGACGTACTGATGTCTGTATATGAGAAATATTTCATCACTTCAGCCTATCGCAGTCCACTGCTGGACATAGGCCTCCCCAAGTTCGCGCCAGACATTATGGCGCAAACTCGTTGGTTTTGCCCATAGTCAGCACGCTTGGCAGGCAGGTTGGTGACCGCAGGGCTGGCTTTGTTGCACCGAAGACGCTGCTGCCCGTTTTCGGCCTGTGTATTTGAAAGCCAGCAGTTGGATGGTTATCCCGCCGTCGGCGTTGGTTGGGTTTTTTAAGTTCCAAGGTGGTAGTGGAACTGTGTCATCCCTTAGTCATCTCTTACGATACCCACGAGAAGAGAGGTGGTGGCTATATTCTTTAATGCCGTAACCACACAGCAGAAATATTTAGGAGAAACTAATTATAGGTATTTTTAGGAGAGCCCTATTACAAGAATTTTTCTTTCTTTCTGTCTGTATATTAGTTCAGACATCACGCAGGTTGCTACATCAAACTGAATGCGGTTTTTACAGTTGTAATCCTGAAGGCTTAACTTAAAATATTGTGTATGTTTTGTATTGATACTCCGTCTAGAAATGAATTTGTTATTCTGTAAGGAAATGTAGTGAAGTTATAACAGTGTTGTTTCAAAATCGAAATCAAAAATCACTTTATTCAAGTTAGCTTTGAAATTTATATATACCTATACCTATATATTTTTTTTCAATAAATTAATTATAGCTAAAGTGAAGCCACCACAGATTCGGAATGTAGATTCTGCAGAGAAGATTCAACAAAAAACTCCGCAGTTATCTACACTTAAAAAAAATTGTTTTATTTTATTTTATTAGGTGTACCACCTACATAGGTGATAGATATAATTTATAGGTAGGTACTTATAACCTGTTTCGCACACAAATCCACGGGCGTCAGCTTGTTCACAATTTTGGTAGCATTAGGTACCATTTATTTATAGTAAAAATTTATTTACGTTGATGCCCAGTTATCAACACTTAGGTACCACATTACCTACTTCAAATTGCACAAATACCGAAGACACGGGGCCAACACTAGTATAAAATACAAAAAGATATCTTATTAAAATCTTAGTAGGTACTTCAATACTCTTTACGAAATATAAAAGCGATAAAATTAAAAATTAAACCACAATATTTTACACTCGATTGAAGAATCCAGAACGATATTGCAAGAAAAACAAAACTAAAAAAAATATTCACCAAATCATAATCCGCAACAGCACAATACAACAGAAAGACACGCACTTGAGAAAACATATTAAAAAATCGAATAAAAGAGCGTAATTTTTAACAAAGAGATGATCCCAACAAAAAATGACATAAAAACAACATGGACGCCACAACAATGGCCGAAATAATCTTCGGATTATAATAATATTTATATTATTTGCTCGTTTTATTAGCTGTCTTGATAGCTGGGCGGCGTTTGAGATATTTATTATTGTCTTTTTATTGTTGTTAATGTGATACAAATGTGTTGGATAAAAAACTGACATTACAAACGTGTGAATGGAAGATAGGCTTTTGTTTATTTATGATCTTTATGACAGTTGTTTATTTATTTTTGTAACCATTATGGTGAAAAATAAGCATGATTATTAGCGGTTACCGTAGCCTATGTAAGGTTGCAACACCGGGAGCATCGCAAGCGCATTGTGGAACTTTTTTTGTTCACTTCAGCCTATCGCAATCCTGTTGGACATAGGTCTCCCCAAGTTCGCGCCAAAAATGGCATGAACTCATGTGTTTTGCCCATAGTCACCACGCTGGGAAGACGGGCTGATGACCGCAGGGCTGGCTTTGTCGCACCGAATACGCTGCTTCGGCCTGGCGTCTTCGGCCTGTGTATTTCAAAGCCAGCAGTTGGATGGTTATATTAATGTAATTTTGAAGTCTACATGAATGAAGTAATTTTTATTATTTTATTATAATTATTAAGTTTAAATAAAATAATTAATAATGAATTAAAAACTAAAACAATTTAAACTCGTAATTACACTTTTCTAAAACAATAATAAGGCTATTAATTCGAATGTCCCACAATAGGAACCTAACCTCACAATACTCTCCCCTTCAAATCAATTATTTTCACACTCCGCGCGAAAAATTGCCGCCAAACGGGAGTCGGGTGTATTAATGAACGAGAGTTGATTAAATAACGTTATTCTTTAACTGGTGTACGGATTTTTTGAGTTTTTGGTAGCTTTTGATGATAGTTTTTTGTAAAGTCCGACTATCCTACTAATAATGATAACATTATAACCGGCCGATGTCTGAATCTGAAAGATATTATTTTAGGAGACACGAAATGTAGGCGTCTTTATAAGAGCAATAGAAGTTAAAACAATGGGCATAACGAAAGATTTTGAAAACTTATTCCGTAATGTGGGTACACATTTACTATTTACGAAAATACCTATATTTCGGTAATAAACTTAAGTTTAAGGAAGATTAAAACTATTTTTCTAATATGTTTTCAATGTGCACGTCAAAA
Source organism: Melitaea athalia (assembly GCA_905220545.2). Lineage (NCBI taxonomy): Eukaryota > Metazoa > Arthropoda > Insecta > Lepidoptera > Nymphalidae > Melitaea > Melitaea athalia. The sequence continues at coordinate 1,955,172 of HG992206.1, forward strand.
CGGCATCAGATGTCATGGCGTCGGCTCTGACGTAATGGCATGACACACTTCGGACGCGTTCAACCTAAGACCAGCATGAAATTAAAATTATAAATAATGGAGATAGAGTTTTTAAATATTTGTCTAAATACCTTAGTATTAAAACTTTACCCCGGCAGTTATATATCTACTTAAAATCTGGCACAGGTTATCTAAGAACTCTCCTAAGAAGCATAAGTTAGGACTTAAATCTAAAGAGTAGTTTTAATTATGATTCTTTTTGTAACTGAACCGATTTTTATTAATTTTTCCAATATTGTCAAGGACTTTTAATAAGAATAACATTCGCTACGACCCATAGCAGTGAATAAGAAGCGAACATGACTATATTGTTAAACGATATTGAGGAGGGCACAGCAGCAATATCCTGCTCAAAATCTGGAGCAGCCCGTCTTGGGACCTCGACCTTACAGAAGTAGGTAGTAGTGTGTGTTCCTGTAGTGAGTAAGGTGGCCAAAGCTCTTGGGGAAAATCCAATTTCTAAGAGTAATGTTCATTCTGTAATGTTCATGTTTTTATGATAACAAACGGGACCGACGGATTTTGTTACACTTCTTACAGGAGGAAGATATACCAAGACATGAAACAAATAATTTTTGACGTTACAATAAATCGATGAACGCCGGATGCATGCACGAAAAAGGATGACTCATTGTCCTGTTACGCTCATTGTACGCTTGCGCCGCATCTATCTCTCTTCCACTCGATTGGCCTATGCGTCCGAGGAGATGTTTTGTTATGAGTTGTGACGTTGTCACGTTAAACTATCGTCCTTAAACCAACTTTACAGACTACAAATTTTTTAATACAAATAACCGCTAAAAGCGGTAAAAATGATTGAATGAAAGTATTTCGTAATAAAATGTCTCCCCTCTAGGCTCTATCCACCACTCCGGAAAATAGTGTTTGGATCAAACTCCCCTGTTCCTAGCTGGCTTTGCAAGCTGGTTAGTGACTATTGACTACAGTGACCTATTTCATATTAACGCAGATTCAACCAACAAGATCCGATTGCTGTTAGGTAAATAGTTAAATACCAATCTACAATCATTTAAAAAAAATGTATTTTTCTTTTATTTCATCATCAGATCCTGGTTTCCTTATCATGGTACCATCCTTAGGATATCTTCTTTCCAACAAGAAAAGAATCATCAAAATCGGTTCATAAACGACGTGTTATCTGCGAACACGCATACAAAATATATATACGGTCGAATTGAGAAGCCTCCTCCTTTTTTGAAGTCGGTTAAAAATAGCAGTCAAATAGAAACAGTAGCTTAGACACGAGATAGGTTTACAACTTAACTTAATATTTACTTCTCTTTGTAGGAAGGTATTTCTTACACATAATACCTCTATGCGGTATACAACACAAACTTATTTACACATTAAGACCCATCAATACATCGCATAATGTAGGTTTAAATTAATACGAGTCAAAAACAAAACACTTTGAAAATGATTAATGGCATTACAAAGGCCATACAATATATAACGTCGGGCGTGGATCTGACAGACGCGGAGTAAGAAATAGGGTGCAGAGCGTGTGGTCCAAGACGCTGTCTGGTGGAGTTGGCTTGATTTTTTGCGTTTTAATTCACTACTATAAAGTTTCTTGCCGATTCTTCTCTGTAAAATCTACATTCAGAATTGATGGAACCTTCACGATTAACGATAGTTAAAATTTTATTAAAGTCAAACTTTTATTACATCGTCTCAAACTTTTTCGTCTGTGTGTTGCATGTCGCGTGACGGTCGGCCGTGCGGTAAGACTGATAAAGCAATTTTTATACCCTTAATCGAATATTATTCCAAAAAGTTTTAGTTAAATGTCTATAATGTGAAAAAAAGTTTCACTTTTACCGTGGTTTCATAAAACCACACAGGTTTTTTTTGTAAGATGACGATTCGCTTTTAAAACCTATTTGAATAAAGTTATTTTCATTTTGATTTAAATAAAACTGTTACTGTACCTAATCTTTATTAATACAAATATTTTGTGTATACTGTATTTTAATTTTTGTTTACTAATTATTTACATATACTTTTTGTTATTATTATCAGCTTAATTAATCGATGTTTTCTTAAAAATTCGAAATTTTCGGCTCGATTTACTCGTTTTTTTTTTTTGTTTTTTCGTTAGAATCTTCATAAAGTACGTATTAGGAAACATTACAAAAGTCTCTAGTTTTGAGCTCAGTTTAGATTTTTTATTTAATTTACTATCTGTGCGTTGGTCGCTTTTACCCCTTGTCAGGGTGAAGATCGTATGTCTGACTCAAGGACGATGTATTTTTCTGTGAGTGCATTATTGTAGGCATACACACATGAATGTTTCGTTTTAGTACCCATTATAAATTTATCAAACTCTCAATCAGTAAAGTAAGCCGTCTGTACCTAATAAGTCCTATAGTTGAGGCCTCCTTCGTTTTACCTCCTTCAATTAAACGTCAAATGAAATTAAAAGATGAGCAATAATAAACTTCATTATACTTATATGAAAAAAACTAGCTTTGCCCACGTCTTCATCCGCGTGGAATTTAATAAAATAAGTTATTGTTAAGTTTGCAGTTAAAAAATAATAAAAATATCTAAATCCAGCCGTTTCAGAGATTAGCCGGAACAAACAGACAGATAGACAAAAATGATAAAAAAAAATATTTTGGTATATGTACCGTATACATACCTACCTACATGTATACATCCATATGCATTTAGTAAAAAGCGATTATTTTAATATTACAAACAGACACTCCAATTTTATGTATTTGTATAGGATATAGATTATAAATTGACTTTAAACACATCTACGAAGTAAAAAGAAATATGTTTTTTTATTAACTAGACAAACTTATTTTCATTACTTAAAAATAGCATAATACCACCTGAAAAAAAATTCAAAATATCGCTGTCCGCTTATAAATTGTGTGAGAAAGTCGCAGGATAAGCTTTCTGTTCGTAATAGCGTTACGTTAAGGGTGTTTAGCGATAATTCGATCGTTTTATGCCCGTTTGAGAGGCGTCTTTACTTAATTGTATAATTGACTTTTAATTTTTTATGTATAACTTATTTTATACAATAGATTGTAACGGGATTATTAACTATATAGGTACAAGTTGACCAGATGAACTTCGGATAGGTAGCTATCTACCTATATTTGTCTTTCGTGAAAATACCGACTTGGAGCTTTATTTTTATTTTTTGTGTACCCAACATGAGGAAAGTAAAAAATATTTTAAATCATACCAAAAAAATTTTTCCACTGATCCCGCTGGATCGAAAATTTTTGATATGATTTAAAATATTTATAAAGAAGGAGCTTTCAACGGAATGTGCTTTTTGTTAACAGAATACCGTCAGCCAGTCCTCGGGAACCCCTGGCCCATCGCGAAGCCCATCGCCAGCAGACCCATACCCGTCCAACATCACTTACAGCATCTTCTCGCCCACTGTCATCATCCGTACTTAGGTAAGACGTTATTTTATATTTTTTTAAGTGAAACTTTTTCGTCTCAAACTTTTTCGTCTGTGTGTTGCATGTCGCGTGGCGACTGGCAGTCGGCCGCGCCAAAAGATTGAGAAAGCGATTTGTATACCCTTAATGGAATATTCTTCCAAAATTTCTTAGTTAAATGTTTATGTGATGTGTGTGATGATGTGTGTGATGATTATAATGTGAAAAAAAGTTTCACTTTTACCGTGGTTTCATAAAACCACACAATAGTTTTTTATTTATTGATTCAGTCTGTAACAACCCAGTGCTGGGCATAGACCTCTTTTTCCATGTTAGGAAGCGGCCGTATAGAGGAGCTTAATTATTTCGCCTCGACCTTTTTTTTTTAACGTGGGGAAAATCCATCATGGATACCCTCCACACGCGGGGGCACCAGAGGGTTATGTCAGACTCCTACTGACCAAAAACCATCCACGTGTGAGCAGACATCCGCCTCAGTGGGGCGAGATGGGGTCGCGTTAGCAGTCTCCACCCCACCCCGGCGGTCACCTAGAGGGGCGGAACCCACAAGACCACCCCTCCCGACGACGTGGGATCTCAAGCCAGCCGAAGATCCCCCGACCCCCAGCCGGCCACCCCACTTAGGGAACGCTCAACCGAACCAGTCTACCGTCTGCAGAATGGGGACATATGTCCAGGAGCGTCCCCCCTCCAAGTCAGGCAGGCCTGACCTCCAACGCCCGGCATCATGGCGTCGGGGGTCAGGCCCGCCCGACCTCCAGCGCCGGATCGCACCGAGCAAAGCGCCAGGGAGCCGAGCACGACCCGGCAACTACCCCACGGGTCCACCGGACTGCACCAACAACCGAGCTTAAAGCTCCAGGGAGCCAGCACAGCCCAGCCCTCACAAATCACGTCTGCCGGATTGCACCAGCAACCGAGCGAAGCTCCATGGAACCTGCACAACCCGGCCGGCATACCGCGCTTTCGCGCTACGGGGCGGGCAAGCGAAAATAAATTTTTGACTGAGGTAGGGCACAGCAGGAAATTTCCTGATATAAATATGGAGCGGTCCGACTGGGGTAGTACCGTAGTAAGTAGACCTTACAGAAGATCACAGCTAAATAATACTACTATAAAGCAGTGTTGTGTTCTTGTTGGTCAGTAAGAGGACCAGAGCTCCTGGCTCTTATCGCTTACCATCAGGTGGGCCGTACGCTTGTTTGTCGATCTAGTTATATAAAAAAAGTTGAACTAGTTATCTTTTGCAATTGCTCATTCTATCTATATTTATAGATTAAAAAAAACTGTTAACACGAATCTCTTTAAAGATAAAAAATAATACGGATAGCTTTAAAAATGAAACCCACCCCATTGTTACGACCCCAACTTGAATAAACACTAAAAATTAATCCGAAATTCAATACAACAAGATTAGCTCCGTGTAATTGGGCGTGCCTATGAAAACATGAGGTTATTGTTAGAAAAATATTACATGGTTTTGGCTCGACTTGGCTTTAAAATTGGGTCGACTTGGCTTTGAAGTTTTTTGGCTCGATTTGGCTATTGCACAGTTTAATACAGTTTAGGATATTTGTTAAATTTTGATGTTAGTAGGTAGGTGCTTGAGTAATAGAGATAGAGGGGAAGCCTATGTCCAGCAGTGGACTGCGATAGGTTGAAGTGAGTGCGCGGTTCTTATTAGGCGCAATGACCTTATTCTCATTTATGTATTAAATAATAGGGTATTTTCTTGTTTTTAAAGTTGCTATTCTTTGCTTGTCACCAGTGAGGCCAGCACAAGCACACACGCAAGTATTTCCACTACCCGGCGGGTTTCCCTGGGCGCATAGCTCTAGAGGTAAGGATTTTTTTTTATCACAACTGCGAGCGCCTCGTAGTGTTACCCGGGTAATTTCCTATCCCGTGGGAATGTCGGGATAAAAAGTATCCTACCTATAATTTGATTTCAACGATTCATTCGACATCAGCAGCCCGCCTGCCCAGCGTGATGACTATGAGCAACACAAATGGGTTCACGTCATTTTTGGCGCAAACATGTAGAGGCCTATGTCCAGCAGTGGACTGCGATAGGCTGAAGTGATGATTAACATAAATTAATAATGAAGTTAATTCACAGGTAAACCAAGACGTGGCATGATGAGGAGGGCGGTGTTTTCCGACTTACAGAGGAAAGGGCTGGAGAAACGGTTCCAGGTACAAAAGTACATATCCAAGCCTGACAGGAAGAAACTCGCCGAAAAGCTAGGCTTGAAGGATAGTCAGGTAACAATACACGTTTTTTTATCTATACCTACTAATATTAGGTATAAAGAGGTAAAGTTTTTAACTTTGCTTGTTTGTAGGGGATAATCTTCGCAAATACTGATCCGATCATGAAAATTTACAAGTAGCTTATATTAAGACAAAATGATCAGACACCTGATAGCGATCGTTACTCATAGTAGGGAATATATCCGCCAGCCCGCATTGGAGCAGCGTGGTGGATTAAGCTCTGATCCTTCTCCTACATGGGGAAAGAGGCCTATGCCCTTCCAACAGTGGGATATTACAGGCTGATACGACGATATAATAATGATACTTAATAAAGTAAAAATTACCACAAAATCACTTTGAAATCTAATTAAAATATTAAAAACCCAAAAAAAAAACTCCTAAACACAAGCAATTATAACAAAAATTCCGAAACGAAAATGATATATCAAACGTTGCCCCCATGTAGCGGAGGGTGTTACAAAAAAATTTTCATCCCCCAACAAGGGGTGCGTCAGAAACAGCCGCGACGGCGAACGATTACATATTATTTGCATTTTCGAGATTTTGCGCTCAAAGCATTTGTTGACTTGAGATAATCAGACAATTATAACGATATGGCGGTATTTTGAAGGGTTATTTTATCTTATAACTACATTTCAAAATTTAATATTTTATGACTAAAACTAACTTAAAAAAAAAACTTAACTCTGGCCCGCTGGACCGACGATCTACGTAAGATTGCCGGTGTAGGCTGGATGAGGATTGCGGAAAACCGGGATGTCTGGCGCTAACTTGGGGAGGCCTATGTCCAGCAGTGGACTGAAATAGGCTGATTTGATTGATTGATTGATTGACCAAAACTATTGTGATTGTTTTCATACAAAAAAAAAAACGTCTTAAACATATACATACATCGACAAGTAGGTACTATTAATACATAAACATCATCGAGGTAGTAAAAAAAATAGACAATAAAATTACGCATTATCGAGGATAACTCTTTAAGTTGGACCATATGACAAGCATCAGATTTCAAATATAAAAAAATAAAAAAAATTGTTACACCCAGTTAAAAGTTATACAGAGGTAAAACACATTAAAATGCAGTCGAATTGAGAACCTCCTCCTTTTTAAACCGGTTATACCCCCAAATGTCTAAAAAATTGTTAATCTGACTGACTTGACTTGATTGTTGACTGACTCTCTCGGTAAGTCCTGTAGGAGCACTGCTCATGTGACCGTGATAGCTTAAAATTTTTAGCGGCAGCGTCAGTGGTGTCTACTATTGACATATTTATAAATGAAAATGTCTAAATAATGCACAAAAAATAATTCATCACTCATCACTTCAGCCTATCGCAGTCCACTGCTGGACAAAGGCCACCACAAATCCAAAAATGGCGTGAACTCATGTGTGTTGCCCATAGTCACCACGCTGGGCAGGCGGGTTGGCGACCGCAGGGCTGCCTTTATCGCACCGAAGACGCTGCCGCCCGTTTTCGGCCTGTGTATTTCAAAGCCAGCAGTTGGATGGTTATCCCGCCATCGGTCGGCTGTTTAAGTTCCAAGGTGGTAGTGGAACTGTGTTATCCCTTAGTCGCCTCTTACGACACCCACGGGAAGAGAGGGGGTGGCTATACCTATTCTTTATTGCTGTAGCCACACAGCTATAACACAAATATAATTACAAAGATGTAAGTAGGTACCTATAAGAAGCAAACTACTTATATTAAATTTTATTGTCACTAAAACACAGTTTTATATATAAAAGATGATATTCACCGTGTTTTTCTATGTTTTTTTAGTCTGATCATAAGATTAGGGTGCTTGTAATGATGTTGTAATATTGGAAACATAAAATGACCAATGACCATATTAAGAAATCCTACTGGAAAAAATTCTCATAAGTCTCATAATGTGCAGACCAAATTCTTATAGATCTCATACAGACCAATTTCAAAACTTTGCATTTTTGCCAAAATCTTTGAGAATAGGTATCGTTTATCGACAGGTTTACGCTACAATTCAGTCTTGGTTCATTCCAGAGCAGCATGGTTTCTTGAAAGGTCGCTCGACTACATCGAATCTTCTTCTTACATATGACTATGTTAGCTCATCAATGGACTCGGGTGCACAGGTCGACATAATATATACCGACTTTAGTAAAGCCTTTGATCGTATTGACCACTGTATTTTGCTTCAAAAGATCTATATGGCGGGAATACATGGCAATCTATTTCGTTGTTTCTCCTCATATATAAATAATCGTTCCCAGGCAGTAGCCTTAAACGGCTACGTCTCTACCTGGGTCTCAGTTCCCTCTGGAGTGCCTCAAGGCTCACTACTAGGACCACTTCTCTTTGCTATATTTCTGAACGATGTATCATCATGTTTTCATCATTCTCTTTGCTTACTGTATGCTGATGATGCTAAAATAATAAAACGTATTTCTTCAATTGAAGATTGTCGATTACTGCAGGATGATCTAAATAGATTCAATGATTATTGCCAAATTAACAAATTAGACCTTAATGTCTCGAAATGCCACATTATGAATTTTTCTCGCAAATTGAACACCCTCAGGTACAATTACACCATTAAAAATCAAACAATGGTACATGTAAATAAAATTAAAGACTTGGGTGTAGTTGTAGACTGTAAATTGTTATTCGATGAGCATGTCGACTATATAGTAAAAAAGGCCTCGAGGGCTTTGGATTTTGTTATCAGGTCTTGCAAATACTTTAGAACGCTTAAGCCTATAAAAATACTATACTGCTCATACGTACGTAGGTAGTATACTTGAGTATTGTTCTGAAATCTGGAATCCAGCATATAATACGTATATACCTAAATAGAATTGAGTGTATCCAGAAACGGTTTTTAAGATAGGTACTTGCAGTATAAATGTGTTGATAATTTGGTTGACTACAAAAGCAGATGTAAAATACCATTTCCTTCCCCTGAGTCTTCGTCGAAATATCTCTGATTTAGTATACCTTAATAAAATTGTCAACAATATTATATATAGCCCAGACTTACATAACAAAATTCAAATGAGACATAATTCAATATGAGAATTTGGCCTGCATTGTACATCTTTATATGAGACTAGCTGACCCAGCAAACGTTTTGCCTGTTTGCTATTTATGTTATTAACCCCCTTAACCCCCTCCCGTAATTTAGGGGTATGACTATGAAAAATAGATGGCCGATCCTCAGACCTACCCGATATGCAAACAAAATTTCATAAAAATCGGTCCAGCCGTTTCAACGATCAAGATTTTTGAACTTAAGTATACTTCTTTTGGCGCGTTAGAGAAAAATGATGAGAGTAAACTTTTAGAATGCGCGTGTGGATACGAAGTAGTTCAAGCATGCATGAATAGATGCCGCTAGTTTTGCAGACAACAAAGTAGTCTTTATCATTTCTAAAGGGCCCCGTAGACGATCAAATATTTGATCAAACTTCATATTAAATTTCTGTTTTGACAAACGTGTTTGTCAAATTATTTGATCGTGTGCGGGGCTGCGGGTTTTTTTGATATGTTTGTTAAATGAAACATGAAGTTTGATCAAACATGTTTGACAAACAAGTTTGATCGTTTACGGGGCCCATAAGAGATGGCGTTGTGGACTTATTGTCTAATTATTAAGTGGTAGGTTTTTTTGGAAGTATTTTAATACTCTAGCTTGAAGTATAACTTCTTACGTGCGTACATAGGTAGGTACCTACACACACACTTTTTCCATAGGATATTATTTTAAATACAAAAGTTACAATTGATCGAAAGGTGTTACTATTTCTGGCAAAACTACTGAAGTGTACCTACTGACATTTGGTACGTAGATACCTGGAAATCCAGAATAACACACAAGCTAGGTAGGTACTTTTTATCCCGACATAGGTACCTACCTACATGTGACACAATTCTAAAAATATACTTTAATTTAACAGTTTATAACAAAACGGAGTCAATAAACCAAAAACATACGTAATTACAGAATGAAATAGTACCTACATGTAATATAACAATTTAATTTCATACGAACACAAACCGAAAGAAAAAAACGCTTTGAAAACACATTATTATGAAATATTTTATTTAATAATCTCAGCAAGAACCCTTGATCTAAATAACCCGCCAAAACCAATACGGCCATTTCGACTCAATAAAAACACAAATGAAAAAGAAATTGCTCACTAAACAAAAATTGTATTTCTATGACAACTATAAATTTACAAAATAACGTCTAACTGCTCAAGACAGGGCAACGAAACGAAATAGAAATATATATAACTTGTGAGTTAGAAAGAGACAGATACACAACTCTTATTACGTCTTAAAATGCGATTCTATTGGACGATTTGTATCGTATAAAAGTGTATCCGCGTTTCTTATTGGTCGAGAGTTTGACTTGTTTTTTTTCGCGTTCGGTTTCTCGTACCGGCCTTTTTATGATATCTGATTTTTATAGGATACTTCGAAGCAGGTTTTACTGTTTATTGAATGTTTTCGGATTAGGCTGTTCGAATGTGGTTCATAGTCTGTTTTTGTTGATTTGTTCGATATAAAGGTGTGTTTAGATATGTGGTTTCAAGCCTATTTTTTTTTGTTCTTTTGAATACTGATAGATTAGTTTTTTTTTTTCAATAGTAATCGTTTTGAGTAGTTTGCGTATTATAGTTAATTATGAATGATGTTGCATAAAGTAATATGGTCCGTACATTTAAATAATTATTGGATTTATATTGAAATAAAATACCAAAAAGTAAGAAATATTTAAATATTTCTTTCAAATGCGTATGTTAATGATCTTTTCCTAAACGGATTGACCGAGTTGGTTTACTTGAACATACCTACCTATTCTAAAAACTTTTTGAATTCGTGTTTGAATGATATCAGTTTACAATTTTACCCTTTGAGCGCTTTTGTGACTCGAAGACTTTTCACATCAATTTTGTCTTATATGAAATTGACTACGCTTTGGCATGGCTTTGGCGTAGCTGTACCTATTAGCTATTGATTATTATAATTACCTATAGGTACCTATTATTAAATATTTATATAATTACTATAAATAGAATAATTGTAGTTCTTAGAGAATGTTTTAACGAAGTAGTTTTTCATAAGAATGATAGATACCTACCTATATATCTGTTTATATGATGTTATAGGTATGATGTTTAATCTGCGAGGTCATTAAGGATTATTCTTTGCCAATTGTAGGTCGTAATGTGATATTTTATAGTCTATATTGAATTTTAATAAAGAAGATATAATTGGTTTAAAATTTTTACTATTGTGTAATTGTATCGACGATTATTCTTCGATACAGTGGTGCGAGTAGTCGCCTAAAAACTGACGGCAGGTATCTTGTTCGGTTCCCACTCGGAGAATTTTTATTTATCTAAATATTTATTTCCGGCGGTCAGAATGTATGTCCATGTCCTCTCCACAGTGCCTCAAAAATCACGTAAAGCCCAGAAGTGGATTACCTACTTCTAACCCTTCTACTATATAGGTAACTTTTACTCAGCTATTGGATGCTTAAAAATAATTTAGTTTATCTATATGTGTTTATGTTATGTCCATTATGTTGCTATAGATAGGCACTCGTATTTTATTTTTACTTCACTTTACTGGCACCAGTAAGCTACTATCATATTCAAAGGTCAGAGGCGTAGTAGGTACATATTTAGCTGGAGTCCCTCTGTTTAGAATGGGAATAGTTATCTATCTGTGTACTAATAGGATATTATTTTAAAGGCAATTTTATTTGCCTAGACCACGGACCACAGAAATACTAATAGACCGTTGATGCACTAGCATAGGTAGGTACCTATGTACCTATCCATGCATGATGTCTAGCAGTATCCTTGTTTTCTGTTTCGGCTGCTTATTTATAGGTATAGGTACTTAGAGATATTTAGGTAGATATACTATGAGCTAGCATATTAACACGATATAATTTTGATCCTTGGCTACGACTCTAGGTAAGTAACCAGACTGAAATAAAGAAATTTAGTAAAAGTAGGTATTTATTTATTAATAGATATGCGCACAATGCACATGCTATCATTCAATATATAAGCGTAAAAACACTAGAATATGTTGAAAAAAAAACATTAAACTCTATACATATATTATATACAACCTTAAAAGTAAAACCTCCCTTAACTCTTTAAAACAATAATCTCAACAACAAAAAAATAATAAAACAAACAGATTATAAAACAAAGTCAGCAACCATCAAAGATTACACAAACTCCTAATTCGCGATAAAATATATAAAAACTCACCCTCAGCCCGTCAGTCCTCATCCCTCGGGACGGCGTCATTAAATAAATTCCTACTTCCTTCCCCGAATACAGACTTAGAAAGGCTAGAATGGGATTGCTATAAAATATATTTTTTTTAAATTCTTTTACTATTAATTACTAGCTTTTGCGCGCGACTTCGTCGGCGTGGACTCCGCTCCTATTGGTCTTAGCGTGATGACACATACCGTGTTCAAACAAACAAACAAACAACCAAACAAAAAAACTCTTCAGCTTTATATATTAGTATAGATTTATTTAGTAACTGACCCGGCAAACAACGTACCTACTGTATCTAGGTAGATAAGTTTTTGTTCATACAAACTTAATTTTGACAATACAAACATAAAAAAGATACGATTCAGTCCAGTCGTTCTGAAGCTATGTGCGTACAAACATTTTGACGATTTCTCTGTACATATATAGGTAATATACCTAATATCATAAAGCTAAAAAAGTTTTTGCGCTAATCTCAGGAAGTACTGGTTCGAATTGGTAAATTATTTTTGTTTTGGATAACCCATTTATCTAAGAAGGCTATAGGCTATTTTTTACATCTATCTATCACTTAAATTTTTTTAATTTAATTTAATTAAAAGTTAAATTTCTTTAACTTGCTAGTCATTCCCAAATAATTTAAGTAGGTACTTAGGTAGGATACAGTCATGTAAAAGAATCTTTAATACAAAATCATTTTATTACAATACTTAACAAAATATTCTCAATTACTTAATAATTAAATAACTTGATAATTAATAAAAACCAGTATCAATAAGAAACAAGCCGTGTCTAATAGAATCTTAGTATAATCCGGCGGCCAACAATTATTTAACGTCAGACGCAAGCAGCGCGCCAAGATTGCGGACACGCTCATCGGGTGTGGAAGCGGCTTTATATTTATTGCGTTCGATATTTGAATTTTTATAACGTCCGATTAAGTTTTTTATATATTATGTACCTATAATAATAATGGCACCTTAACTTATTTAATTTAACAATAAAAGTACGATAACTACAGTAAGGAGGTATTTATTTAAATATGTAGGTATCACACAAAAGAAAACTAAACTAAAAGAAAACGTACCTAATTAGCAATCACGTAATTTTTTATAAGATTCATTCATTCTATTTAGTATCGTATGTACCAATATATATTATGTTATTTTTTATAACTTTAAATGCAAGATGCCGGTATGCCGTCTTTAGTTTTGAGCCTTGGTTTTGACTCTTATCTCTATGCTTTGTTCGAATTAATTGTTCCTAACAATGGTGGAATCTGTGCGTATTGGTTATCTGTGACTGTGGCTGTGGCGAATTAACTGGAAAACGGAATTATTTTACTTGCACTTATGATAGAGATATTTGTTTAATAGCTTGATATTTTGACAAATTTAATTTAATTATATACCCATGAGGTAGATAAGACAAAAAATACAAGTACATATATCGAAAAGAAAAGAGTTAGAGAGAGTTAAAAAGTTGATAATGTTTAAATTACTTCGAATGGTTTTTTCATAATCAATTAAATTAATAAGTAATAATAAAAGATCTGATTTTATATTTCCAATAATAGTCATTGTAACATAATAGAATAGAAAATAACAAAAATATTTTTAACATTGATATAAAATTTCTATACACAATAGGTACCTATAGGTACCTAATTCCCATGATACCAAAATTATGAATAAAAAAATTACGACAAAACAAACAAATTCGATATTTAAATATAACAATACAATATCAATTCACTAAAAAGGGTTACATTTAAAAAAGAACATACGCAAACATTATTCAAATTAAGAAAAAAAACTAAGCAAATAAAAAAATAAAATGCGCGAAATTAAACAAAACAAACATGGCGGGTCCTGTCAATCAAACCGCGAAACCGCGCGAACACAAAAACGTTCCAAATTCAAAATAAATAAATGCAAATATTTCGAAATTGGAACGCCGTGAATGTAAACAGCGCGCGTTTGAATATTCATACTAAATATGAATATTTCAAATTTGGAACGTCCGAAAATCATTCATTGGACGAGTCGCTGTTTCGTATATCTATAATATATTATTTGGGAATTGTATTGACTTTATGTTTGCATTTATTTGATAATAAATAATAAAATAAATATGTTTAACAAACACACGCGGTCGTCTGTTCCTAAGATAGCCGAGTAAATGTATATTTTGTAATATAAATGTTACACCCTAACTAAGGGCGGGAATCCAATCCACGAAACTGGAGCTGTAAGCAGAGCCAGTTAACTGCGCTAAGGGCCTAAGTTAAAGGCAAAAAAGTACTTAATTGTTTAAGTTATTTGCACAGAATGCTATTGATAGGTATTACGAATTTGAAAGCTTGCGAACAAATAATTAATAGTTACTTGCTGTGCCGATGGCAACGAAACTTTTACGTACCTATATAGGTGGAGATCTGGAATAACAAACAGGCTACTACTAGGATAAAATCGCAAGCCTTAACTAGTTATCTATATAAAAGGAAATACATTGTTTGAATATACTGGTATATTCAAACAATGGATAAGGTAGCGTACAAAAGTACAAGACTAAGTTTCTTCTTGTCACACCATATAGAAAATAATGTAGTCGTCACTCCACTAGCTGTTCGAACGTTCCCGAGATTAGCGCATTTGAACAAACAAACAAACTTTTCAGAATTATAAATACAGACGAATTTGCGGCTATCAGCTTGCATAATCTATGACAAATCTTTCTAAATCAATTTATCATAATCACAACACTATAATGGACGTCCCTAACTCCCCCTCCTCCCTATTTCCCCCCACTAGTCGCGCCTATCTCTTTATTCGGTATAATTCGTAATAAAAGTGAATATGCCAAAGAGTAATTAATTCTTAGTCCAATCCACCCCAGTCTTGTTAAGGGATGGGACTTTTATTTTATTCTGTCGATAATTTATATCGATACTTTAATTAAAATATTTCGATGTATAATCTTATTATTTTTTTTTATATCATAAATTACTTGCTTTGCCTTACTTGTAGGTATAACCACAACACCAACAAAGTGCTGAAGCCTAGGCTCGGCAAGCTTGGTTGCGAACGTTTTCAGAATTTTGTTAATGTGAAACAACCACCGATTTGAAATAAAGATTATGCAAAGATTAAGAAAAATCGCCAAGAAAAAAATCGCAAAAAAAAACCTGTTAGATAGTCATCATAAATTTTGTCACGTCTTAAACTCACACATCTTTATCATTAACTAGCTGTGCCCCGCGGTTTTACACACGTTAATTTGAAAAATAAGCCTATAGCCTTCCTCGATAAATGGGCTATCTAACACTGAAATGATTTTTCAAATCGGACCAGTAGTTTCTGAGATTAGCGCGTTCAAACAAACAAACTCTTCAGCTTTATAATATTAGTAGGTATAGATGTAATCTTAAATTAAATAATAGGTACGTGTTTGCTTTTATCAATCGATATAATAATATTCGTCTATCGACACCCACCCCATCACTAGCTCAAGTCAGATTCAGAAAGGGTCGCGTCATCTGGCATATTGTCGCTAAATGTGCGACTACGTGATGGTCAAAAAGGGTAGGTATTTAGGTGCGGAATCGTACTGAGTTGCTCTAGTCAAGGTTAGATTTTAGCTATTTTATTTGATTTTGACTATTTTTAAATATGGATTGATAGAAGCTATTTTATTTATTTACTCACTTAGATTAACGGCTTGCAATAGTGCCAAAATTGCCAGACAGATTTCGCCATATTTCGTAAATTAATTTTTCCATTTTACCACCAATAGGTACCTATTTTAAGACCCTATTTCGTCTTTCTAAACAGTACTAATATAAGAGCTTCAATCATATGCTTTTCTTACTCACCATCAATGTCAACTTTATTTGTCATAATATATTTTTATTCATAAAATATCAAACAAAAGTTTATTAGTTCAGGCAAAAGAAAAAAAAAAGGTTTTGAGCGTCTGTTTTACCTTCTACAGACAAATTCTATCTAATTGACGACGCGTTGGCGCAACGGCCACAGCACTGGTTTGTGGCTGTTGCGCTGGCGTTTGTGGGTTCGATCGCCGCACATGACAAACATTTGTATTGGCCATACAGGTGTTTGCCGTGGTCTGAGTGTTTGTGCAGTCCTTGTGGGTCTCCCCACCGTGCCTCGGAGAGCACTTTAACCGTCGGTCCCGGTCGTTATCATGTACATTTTTAACCTTATATAGATCGTTACTCATATAGTTCAAACAATAAAAAAGTGTGTGTGTGTACGCCCGTAAGAAGTTATACTTCATTGGCTAGGTATAGCTAACTTCACGTTGCCTACTTCTTCTTCGTTGACTAGCTAACTTCAGGGTGTCGGTTTTTTGTGACGCGCGTCGTAAAAATTTACTCTCATCATTTTTCCCTAACGCGCCAAAAGAATTGTAACTTCAAAAATACAGGGAGAAATGTATGAATATAAGTGAAAAGCATTAAACATTGATAGATTATAAGGTATACGTAAAAAAGATGTACTCTAATAAAGAAGGCACACAAAATTCATAAAAAAAGTTCTTATAAAAAACATCATTAGCTAGACAACGTCAAAGATTAGACACCCGTAGATAATCTGTTGCGTTTCAATTACCGCTTGTTTCGCGCCAAAAAAGCGCTTTCGAAATTCAAAAGTGACAAATGACTCGTTCGAATTTCAAAAATCGATCAATAACTGATTCGTTTCGTTCGTTGATCTAGCGATTTGTCATTTCGAAATTAATACATTTTTATGATAGATTCTTACATCTTTGCTTCAATTGATAGTTTTTTTTTTAATAACGGTTATTTATTATTTAAAAAAATGCGGTAAAATATTTTAAGACTTGGTAATTTGAAATACCTACTTAGTTAATTAAAATGAAACAAATCACTTACATTCAAAAAACGTTTACCAAACGCTTTTTCTAAAAAATACATACCTACATATTTTCTTTAAAACTAAAATAATTTTAAGGCTAATAATATAAGTCTTTTGTTACATATTATACTCGTATTAAGTGGTAAACAATTAAATAATTAACTAAACTATGTCATGTCATTGTAATCTGCGCCAATGGGCGCTAATAATCAAAAAGAAAACACTATTGACCTATGTTGTATGTCACAAATCTTAAGCTATTTTTTATTTATTTCAAGATTTCTAAATCTGAATTTTCAGCCTGAAATATCCCAGTGCTGGCAATATATGGCCTCTTTCCTATGTAGGAGAAGGATCAGAGCTTAAATCACCACGCTGCCCCAATGAGGGTTGGCGGATATATTCCCTACTATGAGTAACGATCGTTTTCAGGTGCACATGATAACAACCGGGACCGACGGCTTAACGTGCTCTCCGAGGCACGGTGGGGCGACCCACAAGGACTGCACAAACACTCAGACCACGGCAAACATCTGTATGGCCAATACAAATGTTTTTCATGTGCGGGGATCGAACCCACAACAGCCGGCCGACAACCAGTGCTGTGACCGATACGCCAACGCGTCGTCATCTATAAATATACTTATTTGTAAACGTTTCAATTCTAAGATAATTTTGCATGTTATCAAGCAAAAAAAATCCTATTTACATTAACAAGTATACTGCAATACACATTATTATGCATAACTATAAGACTACTCGTCAGGTCTCGCTCTTTAAATAGAACCACCTTCCTTTTTTGAAGTCTCTTTTAAGTATTAGGAGATGTATAGCAGTCCCTCGGACCCTCCACTGCGGTATTGGAAATAATTTCGCTAGAGGGTAAATAAAGATCTGATGAATGTTTTTGTCAAAAATTTCAATCATAAAAAAACACAACTTTAAAATTTGTCAAATGATTGTAATGAAACAACTTTTTTCGGATTTTATCGCGGTTTTTTAGACGCCCGACATTTCGGATACATTACAGCAACTATAGTCACGGGAAGCTGTGCAACACAGTCCTTCCGTGACCATGGCAAGATGTGCAATTAGTAAAATTCACGTAAACATTAGAAAACAATACCTAGTCAAATGATAATAAAAAATGATTCATTGACAATACTTTAAAAAATAACTTTGGTATTTTTAACTATTTAACTTTTATTACTAATAAAACATTTACAACCGTTTTAAATACTTTTTCATTCAAAGAAAAACAACAAAAAAACCCAATTTGTCCCGTATCACACTAACCGTATTGTAAACACCGGAGGGCTAGCCCGATCCCGCCCCCCATCAATATCCCGTCACAAACACAATGAGACCGAAAACTGTTAGATTTCACAAAATCACCAGAAAATGAAGAATCGATGGCGAAAAAAAAACTATGCCCTTTGATGACGATTCATAATTTTAACGATTATTATGGTTTTTTTGTCATTTTATTCGATCTAGCACGCGTTGTTATCATTAATATTGTAAAAAAGTACATTATATTGGGTTAACATCTGCCAATAAAAATAATTTATTAATGTGTTCATAAAATAATAGTGAAAACTTTTTGGTAATGAAAAAATATATATTTAATTCTGTTGACATTCTCTAATAATGCGTAGGTACTTACTTAACCATTTTGTCGTCAATCTACGTTGTTACTGGTCTATGTAATTGATGTCGGTGATTTTTTCGTTTGAAAAGACAGTTCTTTTCAATGAAAAAACAATTCTTAAGAGTTTACATACGCTTATAAAACTTGTAAAAGTTGAGTAGCAAAACCTATGACACAGGTCAAAAATCTTTATCTAATGGCGTAATAATAAAACTTATAATTTGCAATAAAAAATTTTACGAACGATACAATAGGTACTCTGGAAACACAATTGATTACACAAGATACTCGTACAATACTCTGGAAACACAATTAAAAAAAATTACCTAATAGGTACATTCGTGAAAATATATTTGCTATTCTGGTCTATATGTTCTCTTGCCCTTGTTATTAAGTTCAAAGGTCTTGTGGAAGGTTGGGAGTAGAATGGCGATGAGTTTACGATGCTCCTGGTGTTGCTGGCGTCCATAGTCTAAGTTAACAGTATGCATGTATGCCAACATAGTTGTATAATCAAAGAACCAAAGAAGGAAAATTTTCTATCTCTTCAGCCTATCGCAGTCCACTGCTGGACATAGGCCTCCACAAGTTCGCGCCACAAATGGCGTGAACTCATGTTCAGACGCTGCTGCCCATCTTCGGCCTGTGTATTTTGAAGCCAGCACTTGGATGGTTATCCCGCCATCGTCGGTCGGCTTTTTAAGTTCCAAGCTGGTAGTGTAACTGTATTATCCCTTAGTCGCCTCTTACGATACCCACGGGAAGAGAGAGGGTGGCTATATTCTTTACTGCCGTGACTCTTCTATATTAAAAGAAATCCCTTATCCACCATACATTACATTTACTCATAGTATGTAAGAAATTAAATGAATAACATCACTAATACAATCTTTCTATTACAGGTAAAAATCTGGTTCCAAAATCGTCGCATGAAATGGCGCAACTCAAAAGAGCGGGAACTCCTAGCTTCCGGCGGTTCGAGGGAACAAACTTTACCGAACAAGAACAACCCACACCCAGATCTATCAGACGCTGAAGCCGATAAACCCAAAATGTCTCCAGTTTCAAACGAAGACGATGAAATAAAAAATAAAATGTACGCCTCAACGTCAAACTGTCAAGATTATCGTTTTGACGACAAGATGGCCGCTAGTAACTTGTTCGTAAGAGAAAATGTTTTTACCAACATGGAGGAAGATGACTACGAAACTGACGCGAGCGCGTCTGACGAGGAAATTAATGTGACATGACGTGCTTAACTTGTATTAGTATAGAATAATTGTTTAATTATGTAAATTTCGTTGGAAAAAAAATCATAAAAGTGTGTATGCGCATCACGACATAACTAAAATATCGTCACTTCAGCCTATCTCAGTCCACTGCTGGACATAGGCCTCCACAAGTTCGCACAAAATGGCGTGAACTCATGTGTGTTGCCCATTAGTGACCACGCTGGGCAGGCGGGTTGGTGACCGCAGGGCTGGCGCCGTCGCACCGAAGACGCTGCTGCCCGTCTTCGGCCTGTGTATTTCAAAGCCAGCAGTTGGATGGTTATCCAAGGTGGTAGGTATGGAGTGTAGAATCTCACTCCATAGTGGTAGGTAAAGGAACTGTGTTATCCTTTAGCTGTCTCTTGCGACACCCACGGGAAGAGAGCCAATGTAGAATCGTATATTTGACAAGCAAGTTTGAACGACGAATGTGTATTGTCAAAACAAGAATTAAATTATGATTTGTTTGATCTCCGATTTGGTTTTATTTGGCAAATAACAATTGACAGACAAAAATACATTTTATTCTTGATAAGCTTTTTAAGTCTAATAAGACATATAAATGAACTTTTTTTTATTTCTTCTTGTAATTATAGTAAAAAATGTAATCTATAATTATATTTTAAGACCTTGTGTAAAATATATAGACATTGATGTATGTCTTGTATATATTTTGTATTTTTAAACACATCCAATCCTTCAATCAAATATGTCATTAAATTTTGATAATTTAATTTTTTTAATAAGCAGGCAAGTTTTTAATAAAAACGATTTAACTCTACAATTCTTTGTTTTAGAGATTTCTAATTGCAAATATTTTTTTTGTGGAAAATTATTTGTAGAAAAATATTGTACATAGATAATCATTACTCACTAGTAGTTACTTCATTATTTATCAAAAAGTTTTTATTTAAATCAAAATTTAAAAAATAATTTTATTCAACTAGGCTTTAAAATAATTTTTAAATCATTGTTTAATTAATGTATTATTTTAGTAAGCTATCAACTAAGAGCCGGAAAGATAAATTAAACATATTTATTTATTTACAGTACCTATTCAAATGTTTGTAAATTATGTTTCATTTTATTAACATAGCATTGATAATATTTTTAATACATGAAACTGTAAATATATAAAATAAGTATATAATAATTAATAATGTGTAATATATACCTACTAGACTATCCTACAATAAGGTTTAATAGATTAACTTTAAGATAATTTTCTACATACAGTAATACCTGGAAAATTTAGAAGTAACAAAAATAAAAGAAAATTTGGTTTTAATTTGGTTTATATGTATACTAGCATACCTGATTCCCTAATAATATTATAAATGTGAATACAAGTTTGTCTGTTACGCTTTCACGCGAAAACTACTTAACAGATCATCATGAAACTTTGTCTATATATTCTTGGAGGTATTAGAAGTAACATAGAATACTTTTTATTACAAAAAATCAATGCAACTGAAGCCAAAGAAGCCAAAAGAAATCATCGAAGTGTATAAAGTGCAGAACTGCCGAACTGGGTATTTTTTTTTTTTTTTTGTTTCGTTGTTTATTGAAATGATTGAAAAAAAAACATTTTTATTTAATAAAATCGAGATATTACTGTTGTATGTATTTACTGTACCTATTTATTAGTTTAAATAATGATAAAATTGTGTACTTTTTACTGTATAAATATACGAAAACACTTTTAAATAAATTTCAAAGAACTTTAAATGCACCAAAAAATGTAAATATCGATTAAGTTTTAAAAGTTACGTAATAATAAAATAATTCTGTGTCATACATGTGATAAAATAAATTTTGAAAATCCCTTTTTGACTTTTCTTCTACATTTTATTTATTTTTTAATCCATTTCAAGTTCAAGTTTTAATAAAAACCTCTTTTGAAAAGCGGTTTTACTCGATATTTCAAAAAAAAAATGTAGTATCTATATCCGATTTTTTTTAATAATGATCAAATACTTATTTGATAAATAACAGGTAGGTACCTACCTAAACAGATCGTGACTTTGTTAATAATAAAAAAAAGAAAACTCCAAAATTAACAGTTATTTATTGGCCGTATTTTGACACACTTTTTTGAGGGTAAAATATAGGTACTTAAAAAATTAACAAGGTTATTTTTATAAATTAGAAAAATTGAAAGATACAAAAATTGAGACCAATTTTCAATAGCGTTTTAATGTAAATAAGTAAAAAATCATTTACTTGATACAATATTAAAAAAAAGCGGTCAAGTGCGAGTCGAACTCGCGCACCGAGGGTTCCGTACAAACCTGCAGGTATATAAGTAAAAGTTATGGTATTTTGCTGCTAAATGAAATCCGTAACATTACAATATGGAAAGTTGGAGGAGCATAAATTTAAGACAAATGTATCTTTATATTTTCATTAATCCTTTAATTTATATAAAATAAAATAAATAAATAAAATAAAAATCGCCTTTATTTCTATTACTATTAAAATTTCAATTAATACTAGCGTAAGTATTCTTAGTTTAAACATATGTATGTATATTAACCTATGTATATATTTATTCTATACTCGTATAATTAACTCGTCTACATGTTTATAACATCACTTAATTAATATTGGTAATAGTAATAGTCGCCTCTGCGGCGTAGGCCTCTCCTAAACATTTCCATGTATCCCTTTCCCGTGCTTTCTGTATACACAGCGGTCCACATAATTATCTGGTTGAAGATATCTCTCCACCTTTTAATTGGTCTCCCTTTTTTCCTTGACCTGTCTCTTGGTAGGAAAGTTCTTTTATAGAAGTTATTTATTTACAAAATTTTTAGTCACTATTTAGAAATCTGGTTCAAAAATACTTTATTACTATTAAGTATTAAATTTGAACCATATTATATATAGTAGATATTTATTTATTATTTATTTATTTATTTAAATAGTCCCACAGATGATGTAACATTTATTTTGTAATTTAATTCGAGCCTTTTTGACCTTTGTACCTGTTTTCAAGTTTGTATAAAACATGTTTTCCTAAATTTATTTTTATGATTGTCTGCTATTGTTTAAACATATATATTTTTAATGTCTAGAATTCTCATTACAGTGTTAATATTACTTGATTTCATTAATCATTTCAATACTGTTGATTTTGACTTACTACTAGCTATACTTGGTTCTCTTAACATATCTCCTAAGGTGTCTGACTGGTTTCATAGTTACTTGCATGGTCGCCGGCTACGAATACATATTGAAGAACTTTCTTCATTCTGGTCTAGAATCAACGCTGGCGTTAAAGATAAATATATAATACTCGTATGTACCTCTTCGCTTAAATGATAGCCTAACTTTGAAGATACCTTCACATTCGTCTTCCTTTTATTCTAAATCTTTCACTATTGAAGCTTATCGTCTTTGGAACTTATTGCCACTGTCTAACGCGCTCAATCTTTAATGACATTTGAAAAACTTGTTAAGAAAATGTACTTATCATATTATGTTAAGCAACTTTATTTTATTATTTATTATTTTTCATGAAGTTACGTTATGTTGTTATGTCATTCGTCTTAATCTATCAATTTGCTTATAGTGTATATACGTATGTATGTATGTATTTATATATTTGTGTATACATATGAGTAAACTTATATGTACATATGTGTCATTAAATATAGCATCTATTGTTATATAGTTATTTATTTATATCTGATTTTTATTTCATATTGTTCCTTTTTTTACAAAATTTTGCGCCCTTCCCCTAGTTTATATGCAAGTCCTCTGCCCAAAGGTTGCCTGGAAGAGATCGCTGTTTTAACTATAAGGCCGCCTGTTGCAATTGATGCAAGTTTATTGTTATAAATTCTATGTATTGTTCTTTTGTGTATTGGTGTGCGAAAAGAGTTAGTAAATAAATATTACTTTGCAAAGTTTTATAATTGAAAAACAAAGCAGAAATAAACAACATTACACATACTATTTCTGTGGTTGCGATGTAACTATACATTTAAGGTTTTCGTAATTTTTCCTGTATCTGTGCTATAAGACGTTGCTTCATACCTGAAGATTTTAGGTCGACGGGAAGTATTCTTTAGATTTTTATTCCCTTGTCAGTTGTTTGCTAGTTTCAATATATGCGGTTTAAATTGCTGTTTCTTTTGATATCGTGGACATAGAAGTTTGATTTTGTTACAGCTTAAAGTTATTATAGACGTGAGTATTTGATATGAATTTCAATTTAATACTTTTACGCGTTCAAGAGAAAAGTGGTATTAAGTGTAAAATTATTAAAATATTTTTTTTATATGTAGTAATTAAAAATTTACACTTTTCGCAATTTTTCCTGTATCTGTGCTATAAAACGTTGCTTCGTACCAAATTTCAAGATTCTGACTTCACGGGAAGTACCCTGTAGGTTTTGATTCCTTTGCGACTATTTTCGATGAAAATATGCGGCTTAAATTGGTTTTTCTTTTGATATCGTTGACATAGAAGTTTGATTTTGTTACAGCTTAAAGGTATTATAGACCTGAGTATTTGATATGAATTTTAATTTAATACTTTTACGCGTTCATGAGAAAAGTGGTATTAAGTGTAAAATTATTAAAATATTTTTTTTTTATATGTAGTAACTAAAAATTTACACTTTTCGCAATTTTTCCTGTATCTGTGCTATAAGACGTTGCTTCGTACCAAATTTCAAGATTCTGACTTCACGGGAAGTACCCTGTAGGTTTTGATTCCTTTGGGACTATTTTCGATGAAAATATGCGGCTTAACTTGGTTTTTCTTTTGATACCGTTGACATAGAAGTTTGATTTTGTTACAGCTTAAAGGTATTATAGACTTGAGTATTTGATATAAATTTCAATTTAATACTTTTACGCGTTTATGAGAAAAGTGGTATTAAGTGTAAAATTATTAAAATATTTTTTTTCATATGTAGTAACTAAAAATTTACACTTTTCGCAATTTTTCCTGTATCTGTGCTATAATACGTTGCTTCGTACCAAATTTCAAGATTCTTAGTTCACGGGAAGTACCCTGTAGGTTTTGATTCCCTTGAGAGTGTCGAAAATTTGCAGCATAAACGGCTGTATCTTTTGATTGCCTTGGCTTAGAAGTTTAATTTTTTCACAGCTTTAAGAGGCAGCAGATCTGAGTATTCAATATAAATTTCAGCTTGATGCCTCCACGCGTTTCTGAGAAAAAGGGTCTTGACAGACAGACGGACAACAAAGTGATCCTATAAGGGTTCCGTTTTTACCTTTTGAGGTACGGAACCCTAAAAAATAACCTAAACTGCTTTCCCGCTAAAATTAACGTCGCCGCCGCGTTGGCGCAGCGGTCACAGCACTGGATTGCGAGTGGCTGTTGCGCGGGCGGTTGCGGGTTCGATCCCCGCACACGACAACATTTGTATTTTCCATACAGATGTTTACCGTGGTCTGGGTGTTTGTGAAGTCCTTGTGGGTCTCCCCACCGTGACTCGGAGAGCACGTTAAGCCGTCGGTCCCGGTTGTTATCATGTAGGGGAAGTCAGCTCAAAGCGGCCATAGGAGGCAAAGCGGCCACTCTTAATTTTTCGGTTATTTGGAATGACAGTGCGACGTTGCCTTTTTGTCACATAAGAAACCTCTCGCCCCACGCCGGGCAGTCAATTCGGTAGCGTTGGAAACGATCATTTGGATACAGTGTCGCAAATAATATTTTTCCACGTTTTGCTAAAAAAATGCAAGGTAAGTTCATCCTGTTTTGATCATACCTCTTTATATTTAAACCCTTTTATAACACGTGTATTGTTTCTTATCTATTTGGCTTGATTTGTGCAAAATTTGCTCAAACGTAAATGTATAAAAGTATGTGTAGTCGCATTTTGAAACAAAATGGCCGAAAAGGGCAAAGCGGCCAGGGCAAAGCGGTCAGTTACCGCTTTGCCCTAATTTTTATTAGACAGATAATGCTAAATTATTTTGTTTAGATGGTGAACAATTATAAGAAAAAACCCAACCAGAGATCATGGGATGAAAATCTTATGGCACGGGCGATCAAAGAGATAAACGATAAGCGTGGATCTGTTAAGTCTATCGCACTTAAATGTAATATCCCTCGCACTACTCTAATTTTAAGAAGACACATTGCGACAGGATCTGCGAAAAAGAAACTTGGGAGATATAAATTTAGAGATTATATAATTAAAGATTGAAGATAAATTAATGGGTAAATTTAAGATTTGAGAAAAAAAGACATATTTTGAGCGTGGTGTTGTGGGTCGTATAGGTAATCGATCAAAAAGATGTCGCCAGTTTGCTCGGTGCTGCCTATTTGCGAGCTGCAACAACCCAGAATGCTGTCAGTGGTTTCGAGAAAACGGGCTTGTCGCCTCCAAATAGATATATCTTTGATGATGCTGAATTTTGCCAGCAACCACAAAAAGAAAACAAAACCAATAGAACAGAAGACCACAGCTAAATAATACTGTTTTCAAGCAGTGTTGTGTACCTGTTGGTAAGTAAGGTGACCGGAGCTCCTGGGGGGATTGGGGATAGGGTCGGCAACACACTTGCGACGCTTCTGGTGTTGCAGGCGTCTATAGGCTACGGTAGTCACTTATCATCAGGTGAGCCGTGCGCTTGTTTGTCGACTTAGTAACATAAAAAAAAAACAATCACGGACAATCCGCCTACTATGGAAGACCCGATACCATCTAGTGATCAACAGCAACAACACACATTACCAGTAGATGTCGATCACTCTAGAACACCTTCTCCTTCGATTATTGACCAAATAATAGCAGATAGAAATTATTGCTAGTTTAGCAACAGAGTATAAGACGGGAAAAATTAATACCAAATTTTTCCTTTAATAAATAATGTTCTTTTATATTTTTTGGACATTTTTATTTCGTCAAGTATGTTAAATAAAAAAAAGAAACAATATTATACGCAGTATCTTTGGGGCTGGCCAATTTGCCCTTGTCCCCCTGGCCGCTTTAGGCGGCCGCTCGGGCAAAGCGGTTTTTTTACAAGTTTCCGTAATTTAGATATCATATGCTTATTATTTCAATTTTCGAGACACTAAATTTTACAAATCATAAATTTAATAAACTCTTTTCCCATCAGTATAAAATTCTTGTTGAAAATCAATCGTTTGATTGGTTTTTTTTTTTACTCAAAGTTAAGGTGGCCGCTTTGAGCTGACTTCCCCTACACCTGATAGCGATCGTTACTCATAGTAGGGAATATATACTTGGGTTGTCTGGAAGAAATGGCTAAATAGCCATAAGTCCGCCCATTGTACTTCACAGTCTGTAAATGATATTTGTAGTTGTGATGTACAATAAAGTATAAATAAATAAAAAAAAAATAACGTCAAAATTAAAAAAAAGTACATTTCCGGCCAGTGGGCGGTCACACGTTATAAATACTAAGGTGCGACACGTCGGGAGCAGAGGGTCATTTATTTACCACCTTCACGCCTTTAGGTGTTTATTTTTTACACCATATATTTTATAGACATGGATTATGATATTATATAAAATGTTTGTCTCTTAACAACATAAAAAAGAGCTCACAATTTATATTAGTATAGTAAATTACTCATTAATTATTAAGGATAGCTCAAAAACTACTAAATCTCGCTTAGACTTAAATTATACACCCAATACCTAAATTAGGTATTTCAAGTTAGCACATATAAAAATATATTCGAATTGAGAACCTCGTTCTTTTTTGAAGTCGGTTAAAAATAATATAATAGTACCTACTTACATACCTACATTAGATAGCTTTTGTACACAACCGAGACCTTTACGTTTTTAAAAGAGGAAGTGCAGAGTTTCTTGCCTATTCTTGCTAACTGTAAAGTCTATATTTCGAATCAGTGGTAGCTTCACATTTAACTTTAATTTATTTTTTAAAATATAAATATAATTATCTATATATACTAATATAATAAAGCTGAAGAGTTTGTTTGTTTGATTGTTTGTTTGTTTGTTTGAACGCGCTAATCTCAGGATCTACTGGTCCGATTTGAAAAATTCTTTCATTGTTAGATAGCCCATTTATCGAGGAAGGCTATAGACTATATATCATCACGCTAACACCAATAGGAGCGGAGTCCACGCCGACGAAGTCGCGCGCAGAAGCTAGTTATTTATAAAATGACGATTAGTGATTTTTTTTTGTATCTCACATAT
Organism: Melitaea athalia; assembly: GCA_905220545.2. Lineage (NCBI taxonomy): Eukaryota > Metazoa > Arthropoda > Insecta > Lepidoptera > Nymphalidae > Melitaea > Melitaea athalia. Next base: position 1,983,264 of record HG992206.1, read on the forward strand.
CTTCAAGACACTGAGATACTTACAAGGACATTCCAGAAACAAATCGATAAGAACAAAAAGAGGGGGTAATTTTTAAAGCTAGTCATCTCCTTTTTGCCACAATCCCACTTGATTCGAAAGGAATTAAATTGTTTCAAAATCCTCAGTAGAATTCTCTAATAGGTTTGTTTTTTTTTATGTAAGTCGGCAAACAAGCGTACCCGTACGGCTCACCTGATGGTAAGCAATTACCGTAGCCCATAGACGTCTGCAACACCAGAAGCATCGCAAGTGCGTTGCCGACCCTATCCCCAATCCCCCCCAGGAGCTCTGGTCACCTTACTCACCAACAGGAACACAACACTGTTTGAAAACAGTATTATTTAGCTGTGGTCTTCTGTAAGGTCGAGGTACTACCCCAGTCAGGCTGCTCCATTTTTTTTTCAAAAACTTGTGAAAAATTCTGTTCTTGAAATATTGGTACAAACACAATTATAACCTACGACCCTTAGGTCACTCGCACCACTAAACTAGGATGGTTATCAGTGACTGGGGGCAATTTATTTAATTCCCCTAAATATAAGATCAAGCGCGTGTAGTTGACGTGTGCGACACGTGCGCCATCTGGTGTTATCGATTGAGATGATGGTGCTACACAAGTTTAATAGTTTGTTTACATTATCAAGATTGTACTAACCGACTTCAAATAAAGAACGAGGTTCTCAATTTAAAATTAGGTACACCACACGTCAGGCACTAGCTTTTAAATTAAAAAAGAATCATCAAAATCGTAAACCAGTATTAAAAAACCTGTGCGGTCTTATGAAACCACGGTAAAAGTGAAACTTTTTTTTCACATTATAGACATTTAACTAACAAATTTTGTAATAATCCATTAAGGGTATAAAAATCGCTTTATCAATCTTACCGCGCGGCCGACCGTCCCGCGACATGCAACATACCTACAGACGAAAAAGTTTGAGACGATGTAATAAAAGATTCACTTTAAAAAGCAACACACAAAAAATACAGACGAACTGAGAACTCCTTTTTTACTCCTTTATTTGAAGTCTGCTAAAAAAGAAAAGATATAAGCATTAAATACCTATATGTAGGTATTATACCTAAGCTCATTCTTATATCCTGAAAAACAACGCCACATTTCATTTCAAGTCCATACATTTATTCCACTCAATATTATAAATGCAAAAACCTTGTGAGAATGAATGAATTTTCTTGCTATTTCCATTCCGTCTCGTCGTTTATTATCATTTTATCGGATCAACATCAACATTAGATCGGAAATTACGCGGGTGTAACCATAGCCGGATCTACCATATGGCTTTTTGGGCTTAAGCCCAGGGCCCCGGGATTCAAGGGGCCCCCAGCTAAGTCAAGTCAAAGTCAAAAATAGACGACAATGCAAAAGATTCAATAATTTTATTAAATTAAACAGATCGTATGGTTTGCAGCCTTGCGAATTCTACGATTAATCAAATCCATTCAATTCATTTAATTCAAGTCTACGTTTAGGTGTTTGTACTTCGAACTGACAGTTAAAATCTTCGGCTGCCATTTTACATTCTTCTCAATCGTGGTCAAATTTGGTGGGCCCCTAATTAGGTATTCGCAGATCATTGACAGATATCTGCGATGCGGCCATCCCGAAAATCGGGCGACGCCTGCGACGACGACAGGCAGTATACTGGTGGTCACCCGAGATAGCGGAACTTCGGGTGGCCAGCATGCAGCGCGGGCGTACGTAAGCTGCCTTAGGCCTCGTTTACGAAACGAGCTTCGCGCACAGGGCAGTCCTGTGACGGAAACGATCTTTTCCAATGGATGGTATCGGAATTGTTTCCACACTATCCGGAGCACGTTCCCCCGAGAATGGCGTCATCGTCCTCTTTAAGCGAGACCGACTCGTCTATCCCTCGTCTTATTTCGGAAGATGAGATGGATACGGCCCTGTATCGTCTCAAAGCCAAGAGGACAGCACCAGGGCCGGACGGTGTTCCGGGGCGTGTTCTAAGTATAACCCTGGAACAAATGAGAGGAGAGCTTCGGGGACTTTTTGACAAGTGCCTCACTATTGGAGAGTTTCCGAAGCCGTGGAAGACGGGCTGCTTGTGCCTGATAGGCAAGGGGGGTCGACCTCCCGACTCTCCCTCTGCATACAGGCCAACCGTGCTGCTGGCCGAGACGGCCAAGTTGCTTGAGAAGATTTTCGCAGACCGTCTCGTCCGGCACCTTGACGAGTCAGGGCCGGGTTTGTCGGACGCGCAATTCGGGTTCCGGGCGGGCCGTTCTACCCTGGAAGCCCTGAACGCCCTAAAGTCTTTCTCCGCGGAGGCGGTGGCCAGTGGAGACGTATTACTGGCCATCTAGTTGGATGTGGCGAATGCCTTCAAACGCATTCCCGTGGAGACAATATTGGAGGCACTAAAGTACTATAAAGTGCCTCCCTATCTCCAAAAGCTATTGGAGGCGTACCTCTGTGAGAGAGAGGTCCATTGGGAGGGGGGCGACGGTCGATTGTATCGACGTCACGTTGAGTTCGACGTTCCACAGGGTTCCGCGCTTGGACCTACCCCTTGTAACGTCGGCTTTGACAGGCTACTACGGATGCCTCTACCCCCCGGGTTGAGCGTCAAATGTTACGCAGATGACACGCTGCTAACGGCCCGTGGCAGAAGCTTCGAAGAGCTAGCCCGGCTAGCGCGAGTCGGTGCATCGATCGCAGTCAGTTGCATCGAGATATGCAGGGTCTGACAGGGAGACCCCAAAGGGTCATACTCATAGCGGTAAGAGCCATACGGGGATACCGTACAGTGTCGTGGACGGCGGTGACGCTTCTCGCGAGTGATCCGCCTTGGGAACTCCAGGTGGAGTTGCTCGCGGAATTATACAAGTACCGGTCGAGCCTCCAAGCTAGAGGGCTAATTCCAAGTGCGGGCTGAATGCAGAACATCAGAGCTCAATCTCAGAGAGCCCTGATGAATTGGTGAAAGGAGGACATGGAGTCCCCAACGGCAGCGACGGTGGACGCTATACGTCCCTATCTTAGTCACTGGGTCAAAAGGTGGCACGGGGTGCTGACCTTTCGGCTAACGCAGCTACTTACCGGTCACGGATGCTTAATGCGTAACGGTGCATGCGTTAGTGATCCTGTGGCGCTCCACAATGACGTTGAGGGCACCGCTGCGTTTTAGTGGGTAGTCCGTGCGCTTTTTTGGCTGCACCGGGAGCCCAACACTCTCGTCGCCTCCAGGCGATGGGGCTAGAGCGAAAATACATTTCCAGCAACAAAAAAAAGGGCCCCTAATCAGTATTAGCCCAGGGCCCCCTGACCTCACGGTCCGGCCCTGGGTGTAACCGCAAGACCCAGCTAGTCATCTATACTAATATAATAAAGCTGAAGAGTTTGTTTGTTTGATTGTTTGTTTGTTTGTTTGTTTGTTTGTTTGTTTGTTTGTTTGTTTGAACGCGCTAATCTCAGGATCTACTGGTCCGATTTGAAAAATTCTTTCAGTGGTAGATAGCCCATTTATCGAGGAAGGCTATAGGCTATATATCATCACGCTAAGACCAACAGGAGCGGAGTCCACGCCGACGAAGTCGCGCGCAGAAGCTAGTACATAATATAATCACGGTTGATTTGTAAACATAAGCTTAATTCTTAAAACCATTACTAAATACGTGTATATCTTTCTCTGTCTGTCTCTATGTTTGTCCCAGTCTCAAAGCAGACGCCACGCGCCGGTCACGTGACTACTTGAAGAGATTTTCCATGCATTGCGTTTTATATCATCGCCATGTCGTGTCCAACAATATTGTGTATTTTATTGTCAAAGATTAATCTTTAAAGACATAAAAAAAAATTGCGTGCGTACAAAGTACACATGTCAGAAGTGAAACTTCATTGGCAAACTAATTGAAAAAAAAAACAAAAAGCCAATGTCACGCGGTGTTGCCAGGTGGTCACCCATCCAAGTACCTACTGATCGCACCCGACGATGCAACGTCACAGTCCCGTGCGTTTCATTCGTAAAAATTTTACCCTCATGCGCCTAAAGAAGTTTCACTTCAAAAATACGTTAGTCAAAACACTAATGAGATGCAACAGGCTCCTTGCCCAAAATCTGGATTAGTCTAGCCTACCTAAACCTTAGACTCAATAGGACAGAACAGAAGATCACATAAGTACGAATAATTCTGTCCTCAAGTAACGTTTAATTCTCGTAATGAGTAAGTTAGCGAGAGCTCCTGAGGTGTCAATATTCTTCTTATACCAATACCTAATCTAGCACAGATAAAACGATAAATCTGGAATTACGAGTTACATAATGTTTAAGCAAATACATTACGTTGGTAACTGACACAATCGTCATTTTAATGATTTTCACAATTTTTTTTCTCAATCGTGCAACGTTTTTGTTTCGCTATCTTGATCGAATCCCCGACAGTGCTGCCAACCTTCAGAAACCTCGTCAAACTTCGTTTTTCGACTGTATTAATGACTGTCTGTGACACTGGCCCATCTGACTTAAAATAACGAAACCCCGGAGGCAACGTGCCCCCGCGAGGAAAGCCCGGGTAATGAGGTGTACCTCTAGGCCCGTACCCAGACAGGCTCTCAGGTCTGTCAGGAAGAACCACACTGTCTCCAACATATCTATTACCTTTGTCTACAAAATTAGAACTTAAAAACTCTTATAATCTGTTTCAAAAGACTATTGTCATAAAACTAGTTTTAATAATTTAATATCTTACGATACATTAAATATTTACAAATATACAAAGTATATGGTGCGTAAAATGAGACAAAATATTATTGTAAAACCGGTTTAAACAAGTTTTATTAACTACGTACCTACACACTAACTGTGTATCACAGCTAAATCCGCAGAAGAAACATACAAAACGACTTCTCTACGATTTCTCAATAATTATCTATTATTATTTATTAATAGACGCCGCGTTGGTGCAACGGTCACAGCACTGCTTTGTGCCTGTTGCGCTGGTGGTTGCGGGTTCGATCCCCGCACACGACAAACATTTGTATTAGCCTTACAGGTATTTGCCGTGGTCTGGGTGTTTGTGCAGTCCTTGTGGGTCTCACCACCGTGCTTCGGAGAGCACGTTCAGCCGTCGGTCCTGTTTGTTATCATGCACACCTGATAGCGATCGTTACTCATAGTAGGGAATATATCCGCCAACCCGCATTGGAGCAGCGTGGTGGATTAAGCTCTGATCCTTCTCCTACACGGGGAAAGTGGCCTATGCCCAGTAGTGGGATATTACAGACTGAAGCGATTTATTAATAGTTTATTGCTACATAGCTATTACATAATAAAACAAAAAAAAAGTCACCCGTTCCATAGAATAAAAAAAAACAAATGTTCCAAATAAAAAACTTGAAAAAAATACCGTATCCGGCCGGACACCTGAACTTCCCGTGGCGTGTCAAAAGCGTTCGAAATTTGAAATAGGCGGAGGCTCAATCAAAGCGAGCCTGCTTCGGGCAGCTGCTATTTTGTAGCTGTTTGTTTTGTTTTATTTACCGCCATTTTCTGCCGCTTCAAAATGGCGAACTGAAGTTAGGAATTTTTCGATTTTCGGTTGCTATTTTTTTTTTTAAACTTGTTGGGTTAAAATTTGTAATGTTGTTAATATTTTAAACAACACAGTCAAATAAATTGTATTGTTTAACAACTTATTAAAGTTAGAAAACTTAGAAGAAAACTTTTTTATCTAATGTCATAACTAGGGCTCGGATTAATATGTAAATACATATTTTTAATTTACACGATTTTCGGTTTTGAATGTCTTCTATACATTGATTATTACTTATAGACTCGGAAAAACTAATTTTTATTTTCCATATTTTGCCATATTTTACAAAAAATATCACAATCATCCATATTTTCGATTTTTATATCATAGAACATGAATTAGTTCACAAAAATTGATATAATTTTACGTATTTGCATTCTCGCCACCACACGGACGCGCGAGTTTCATTTCTCTTGCGTATTATTCGTCGTAATTTGATTTTTAATACTCTAACTTCATTTATTCCACATTATCTGCCCCCGCGCCGCCGATCAAATCAATCAAATGAAAACCTGAAGATTATTAAAGAAATAGAAGAAAAAAAAAAGTTTCTGAAGCAGAAGGCGGTGTTGCTGAAATAGCTAAACTAAAACTAATTTTCTACTAACACTACAACTATATATTATATAACTGAGCTAGGTCACAGCAGGAAATTTCGTGCTCAAAATATGGAGCAGCCCGACTGCGGTAGTACCTCGACCTTACAGAAGACCACAGCTAAATACTCGTAATACTGTTTTCAAGCAGTATTGTGTTCCTGTTGGTGAAAGCAGAGCTCCTGGGGGGGATTGGGGATAGGGTCGACAACGCGCTTGCGACGCTTCTGGTGTTGCAGGCGTCTATAGGCTACGGTAGTCACTTTTACCATCAGGTGAGCCGTACGCTTGTTTGTCGACTTAGAAACATAAAAAAAATAATAGACTTTAGACAAAAATAAAGGCTTCGTTACACTAAAACAATTAATAAAGTTAAGTGCGTACTGAGTTTTGAGGGTACTGCAGACGTGCCTTACCCAATTACGGAACTAGGCGTCTTTAAGTGCGCTCCCATTATATCATGTTTTTTTTTTATAATTAAGTAGGTCAAAAAAGCATACGGCTCACCTGATGGTAAGCGATTACCGTAGTTTCAACACCAGATGCATTGAAAGCGCGTTGCCGACCATACTACCAATCCCCCCCAGGAGCTCTGGTCACCTTATTCACCACAGGAACACAACACTGGTTGAAAGCAGCATTTTTAGCAGTGATCTGCTGCATGTTTGAGGTACTCCCCAGTCGGGCGGCTCCAGTCTTTGAGCAGGATATTTCCTGCTGTGCCCTACCTTACTTATTTGCCTTTATTGTGACGTGGAAAGATCTTACAGCCAATATAAGGCTATATATTTAGACGTAATCGACAGTTTTAATTACGATAATTTAAAAAGCGTGTGATTGTGTACTGCAATCAATTTAATAAGACAGATTTAGTGGAAGATGAATAAACTTCATTTTTTTTTTGAATTATCTAAACATATCGCTATCTTTTTATAATTTTTTTAATGTAACTGTTACTGCAGTAACTTTTCACTATAAACAATGTTTAATATAAAATATATTTTTATTTTATACTCCATATTTTTCCCATATTTTACATTTTTTGGTCCATATTATATGTAGGTACATATTTTGAATTTTTTTAATACATATTTATCCGAGCCCTAGTCATAACCATTACTTATTGAGTTTCGCTAATTTCTACAACCTAGATGAGGTTCATTGTGGCACGTAGGTTATAAAACCTGCATGCTTAGGTACCTAACTCTTTCGGGATCAAAAGAAATTCTTTCAGGATCCAAATACCAACTTTGCAATATTTCATTGACAATACGGAACAAACGAATTTCCCATCCATTATTCCATCCTATAAACCTATTTATGTCAAGTATTATTGAAATTGTTAGAATATTTTTGAATTAATCATAATTATTACGAGTATATAGTTTGCAACATTATAATTAAAGGAATAAATTATACCTAATTATTTCACGTTAGAAAACAAAATGAAATAAAAAAAAACCTCATGTTCAATTTTCTCATTAAAAGTATTAGCATGACATCATACATCATACATTATTGTCCAAAATATAAAAAAAAAACTGACTGGTTCAATGAATATAAAAATAGTTCAAATTCCCAATAAATCTAAATCTAACTATTAGGTAATCTACCTAACTATGACAGAAACACAAATAACCCTACAAAAAATTCTATGTTTTTTTTAAAAATCTTGTATCAATTTCTGTACAAAGTAAAACATCTTAAAATCCCGTATCAAATAATTTACAGATTTATAATTCGTCAATAAATCAACAAATTAACTAATGGTACGTAAAATGTGTTATAAATATTATTTATCAATAGTCAAGTATTGCATTAGTTGAGTTACGACCCCACAGATATTATTAATATAACATAATGTAACCCTTTTTATTATTTTCTAATGTGTACCTACTATAAAAAATATTTTAACAGGTAATCTTCTGTAAAAAAAAAAATTAAACTCCGAATGTGTTGCTAGGAGCAAAACTCGAGAACGGCCGGGCCATTTTGGTTTTACAGTTTTTTATTTTTAAATACCTTGAAGAAGATTCTTACGGAACGAAAATTTCAAAAAAAAAAGACTGCATAAATGGAAAGTAATAATTGTACTAAATTTTATGACATTTGACAATTATAGCCAAATGTTTTTATAATAATGAAACTGTTGCATATGCATATAAGTAGTACCTACAGATATAGAACATTTTACAAGTTTCAACAAAAGCAATGGCGGCCTTATCACTTACAATTAATAATTTTAACAAAAACATTCACTTCTTACTTAGGTTAATTTTTCCATTTGAAACTAAAATTTGTAAATTTAATTAATAAATTGATGACGACGCGATGGCGCAATGGTCACAGCTCTGTTTTGTGGCTGTTTTGCTAGCGGTTGCAGGTTCGATCCCCGCACATTACAAAAATTTGTATTGGCCATACAGATGTTTGCCATGGTCTAGGTGTTTGTGCAGTCCTTGTGGGTCTCCCCACCGTGCCACGGAGACCATGTTAAGCCGCCGGTCCCGGTTGTTATCATGTACACCTGATAGCGATCGTTACTCATAGTAAGGAATATGTGATGTATGTGTAGTGATTTCATTACTACTAATAATTTTAATATTATTTTAGTCGTCCTAAGCTTATATAGATTAATTTACAAATGTAAATAAATATTTAAACCTTGTTCATTTGACAAATTAAAAAAAAGCGAACAATTAAAAAAAAGCTACAAATGACAACAATCAACTTTACACATTAACATTTAAAAATTAACTGTTGCATGAAATATTATTTATCACCTCCCAACACGAGAGAATGAATTTAAAAAGATACACAATCATTAGTTTTAAAAAAGCGTTTACTATCAAAACATCGATAAATTATCTGACAATTGAATTGGCGCGTTTTTTAAACGTCAAATTAGCCGCCATATTGTCCATTGTTGTTTTTTTTTCGGGTGCGTTCATGCGCCAGTATTTTTAAGGGGTGAGGGTTTATACTAGCTGTTGCGTTTAACTTTGCTTTATTATTAACTATCTATTAATTGTGACAATTTAAATGAATATTGTATTAAAATGTTACTTAAGTACGAAATTTAATTTCTTTACTTAAAAACGTAATATTATGTGTATTCAAACTTAAGTAAATTAATAATACCTACCTAATTGTGTTTTCACGCAAACGAAAAAACCGACTTAAATTACATCAACAAGTATACAACGTAAGTAGACGAACAAGAACAAAATTAACAAACGCACTAGTTGCCATTACGATTTTCGAAGCTTAACCTCGATTTCTCTGGGATGCCATCATCAGATCCTGGTCTCCTTATGATGGTACCACCCTTGGGATATCTCCTTTACAACAAAAAAAATCATCAAAATCGGTTCACAAACAACGAAGTTGTCCGCGAACACACATAAAAAATATATATACCTAAGTATTAAGTATATACGGTCGAATTAAGAAACGTCCATCTTTTTTAAGTCGGTTAAAAATTATATTATCAACGATCTCAAATTTAAAAAGATATCTAAATATAATATATAGAGAAAGTGTGAAATAATAAAAATTGAAAAATAAATAAAACAGTTCAAAATATTCAATGTACAAGCATAAACTGTAAAAATAACAATCGTACATCCATTGCGTGTGGCCTTTTTAAGCCTTATAAAGCCTTTTACGTTTTTTGTATAAAGGATAAGCTCTAAAGGTATGTTTACACAAATTTAGTTACAATTAGACATTTCTGCGTGAGAACGAAATGATACTTAACAAAAAAGGCTTAAAAAACTGCCATAATGCCATAATTTTTTTTAATAAAAACACCATAAGACCACCTTAATACATGTGATAGTTGGCAGTTTTGTAGCATTTGTTTAGTCGCTATTAACGCTATTTGGATAACTGATTTTTTACTTAGGTACATGAACTGTGCACTTAGATTATCTAAGTATTAATAATGTAGGGATGTTCGTTTTTGTAATTAATGTTTTATTGTAATAAATGCTGGTAAACAAATAAATAAATATAAAAACTATTATTGAGATGTAAAACGGGTAATTTACAATTTTGTCGTTTATTTTTCTTAATTTAAAAATGTCAAGTAAAACCATTTTTTTTTCACTTAAATTAGGCTTTTTCTATCCTAGAAAACAGACCTGAAAATGACATGGATTTTTTTTTCTTTTCATATTAGTGGATAAAAGTCAAAATCAATAAAAAACAAAATCACATTTTTTAGAGTCAAGGTGGCTTCAAAAGCACCTTCGAATCAACATTTTAAAGATTAAAATTTTAATTATTTTTAAAGTGAAGCTATCACTAATTCGGAATGTATAATCTATACTAATATATAAAGCTGAAGAGTTTGTTTGATTGTTTGTTTGTTTGTTTGTTTGTTTGAACGCGGTAATCTCTGGAACTACTGGGCCGATTTGAAAAATTCTTTCAGTGTTAGATAGCCCATTTATCGAGGAAGGCTATAGGCTATGTATCGTCACGCTAAGACCAATAGGAGCGGAGTAAACGCCGACGAAGTCGCGCGCAGAAGCTAGTAATCATATAAAGCAGAATCTTCTGATGAGAAGAATCGTCAAGAAACTCCTTAGTTATCCTTTTAAAACATAATCAATTTTAGATATAAAATTGCTGATTAAGTAACACATTATTATCAATTGTGAACTATGTCAAAATAAATAAATAAATAAATAAAATAAATATTAGAAACTAATTCATGTACCTAAGTATTGCATGAAACACAGCCTGCAGGAAAACACACACAGTCCCGTAGAATTGCAACCACGATATAGTATTTTATAAAATAGTTCATATTACAACTAGCGACCCACCCCGGCTTCGTACGGTTGCAAAAATGATCAGTGTTTCTCTACCATATTATGCATGTATTATACATATAAACCTTCCCCTTGAATCACTCTATCTATATATTAAAAAAAAACTGCATCAAAATCCGTTGCGTAGTTTTTAAGATCTAAGCATACATACAAACAGACAGACAGCGGGAAGCGACTTTGTTTTATAATATGTAGTGAAGTGATGATGTCTTAGCGCAATTTCTAATAATCATTTTGTTTTGGCACAAGATTATACATACTTAATTGTGTATATAAATTACTAGCTTCTGCGCGCGACTTCGTCGGCGTGGACTCCGCTCCTATTCGTCTTAGCGTGATCATATATAGCCTATAGCCTTCCTCGATAAATGGGCTATCTAACACTGAAAGAATTTTTCAAATCGGACCAGTAGATCCTGAGATTAGCGCGTTCAAACAAACAAACAAACAAACAAACAATCAAACAAACTCTTCAGCTTTATTATATTAGTATAGATAAGGATGTTTAAAATGAAATTTGTAGCCCTTTAAAAATAATTATAATAATTTTTTGCCTTACTGATGGTTCTTTGCAATCCGCATTCTACATCCGAGTTTACATTCCGAATCGGTGGTAGCTTCACTTTTAATAATAACTAGCCGACCCGTGCCCACTTCGTTGGGCGTTATAATCCATTTCACTTAAGAAGGGTACGGTGAAATTTGATATGTTCCAATACACTCTCACTATTTTCAGCAAATCAGATTAATATAAATGTTTTAAAATCACCAATTAATTTCTAAGGCAAATAATAATGCTTGATTAGATTGAATTGTTGACACGGCACGTCAGAGGGCGCAGGTTCAAATCCTGCGGATTTAAAATCTCTATCTTGTCACTTCTGAATAGTGTAGCTTTCTGTTAGCGAAATAATTTTCATGATCGGATCAGTATTTGCGAAGATTACCCCGTATATACAAACAAAGTTATAAACTTTACCTCTTTATAATATTAGTATAGATAATCACTTTATGTTACGTTATGAATTTCAAGTAAGTATGTTTGAAAACCAGGATTGTCTAAAACCAAAAATCGGCCAAGTGCGAGTCGGACTCGCGCACGAAGGGTTCCGTACCATTGGATAGGTAAACAACAGTAGGTACATTGATTTTAATATCGGGCAAAAAGCGGTAAGAAAGTCACTTTAGTTGTATGAGCCCCCTAAAAAATTTTTAATTTAATTTTATTATTTATTATTAAAGTAAATATACAATTAAGTATATATTTTGTGAATATTTCAAGTGCCTACCTGTTACCATTTATTGATATCGAGCAAAAATAGGCAATAAATCGCGTTTGTTGTATGGGAGCCCCCCTTAAATATTTATTTTATTTTGTTTTTAGTATTTGTTGTTATAGCGGCAACAGAAATACACAATTTGTGAAAATTTCAACTGTCTAGCTATCACCATTCTTGAGATACAGCCTGGTGACAGACGGACGGACGGACGGACGGACGGCGAAGTCTTAGTAATAGGGTTCCGTTTTTACCCTTTGGGTACGGAGCCCTAAAAAATAATAATCTTAATTCGTATAAAACCAAATATTAGCTCAAAGCTAGAATCGAAACGGTCAACTTCAGCATTAAAGGAGCTTTAATTAACAATCGATACGGACATCAATTTTTTTTATAATATGTATTTTATTAATATAATTATGGATATGTACCTACTAGCTATGCCTCGCGGTTTCACCTGCGTTAATTTATACTAAAATATAATATAGGTAGCCCATAGCCTCCTTGAGTATATAGACTATCCAATCCAAAAAGAATTTTTTAATACGAACTAGTAGTTCCTGAGATTAGCGCGTTCAAACACACAAAGTAACAAAGATTTATATTTCTAAGCACTATTTTCCCTTTTTTAAATTTTGGATAAAAATAATTCAGTTCGAGCAGTTATTTCATAAGTAACAATAAGTTGAATGTGGTCTTGTTCTGTGTTGTGTTGTACATCACACGTGCCAACGATGTGAGAAAACGAACAGACGTGGCTTATTTATTAATTTTTATATGTTTAAAAATTTCATCAAATTCGCATTTAAAACGATAGGATGTGCGAATAATCCGAACTTACGAAATATTCTTTCCGAATCAAATATTCCATCATTCATCATTTCAGCCTATCGCAGTCCACTGCTGGACATAGGCCTACACAAGTTCGCGCCAAAAATGACGTGAACTCATGTGTTTTGCCCATAGTCACCACGCTGGGCAGGCGGGTTGGTGACCGCAGGACTGGCTTTGTCGCACCGAAGACGCTGCTGCCCGTCTTCGGTCTGTGTATTTCAAAGCCAGCAGTTGGATGGTTATCCCGCCATCGGTCGGCTTTTTAAGTTCCAAGATGGTAGTGGAACTGTGTTATCCCTTAGTCGCCTCTTACGACACCCACGGGAAGAGAGGGGGAGGCTAAATTCTTTGCCGTAGCCACACAGCAGTTAATCAAATATTAATATGTACATAACTCATAAGTATTCGATTCGAATTTCGAATAATTAGATTTTTTTCGAATTATTCACATTTTCGAATTATTCGATTTGAATTTCGAATCGTACTTATATTATTATAAATAAATAATAAATATCATATATGTAACATACACACACGACCGTCTGTTCCTACGGTAAGCAACTAAATGCCTGTGTTATATATGTAACAGGTAACAGCCGACTGATATAGCTAAGTAGTTTTTTTATTATTATACATAGAAATATTACATGTATAAATTTATAAATACTTACAAATATTACACCCAGACTCAGGCGGGAATCAAGCCCGCAACCCGCAGAAAAGCAAGGCCACTACAAACTGCGCCAACGGGCTAGTCTATACATAATTATTAATATTCGATTCGATTCAATTCGAACGATATTCGCACGCCCCTAATTTAAAAATATTTTTAGGAAAGATTCTTCAAACAATCCTTTCCCTAAAGATCCGCAACATACCCGCAATTTCACTAATCTTAGCGTTTAATATCTACAAAAATTATTGTAAAACAATTCTTTTTTTTTTTGTGTCCAATTAGTTTTTTTTTTTTATAAAACGAAAGAAAAAAGGTATTTATTGTAATTCCAAATGTATACTGTAAAAGCTAGTAAATAAATGATTTAAAAACGCCGCATCCATACAACTGTCATCCATAAAGCCATCAATAGTGAACATACAAGCATAGTGCTTGTAAACACCGCACTTGACGTACGCAGGGTCGGACTATAACGTACAATATTAGTGAATTTTGCAACATTTAACTAATATAAACAACAATTTATAAATTTTGTAACATTGTTGCATTTATTACATTTCTATACAAATAAATAAAATGAGTGTCTGTTTGTAATATTAGAATAACCGCTTTTTGTCTGTCTGTCTGTTTGTTCCGACTAATCTCTGAAACAGCTGGAACGATTTTGTCGTGACTTTCACTGGCAGGTAGCTGATGCTATAAGGAGTAACTTAGGCTACTTTTATTTTACTTTTTTTTATAACTGCAAACTGAACTATGACTATTTTGTTACATTCCACGCGGACGAATTCGCGAGCACAGCTAGTATATAATATATTTAAAAGTAATGTGTAATGGCGGCCTTATCACTGTAGTCGTCAAAATTTAATAGGCCCGTTTTAACATTTGTCAACGCGATGTAAACTAGTGAAGTGACAATAGACTCGGTACGCGATACCTACTCACGATAAATCGATTCAAGTTTGTATGAGTATTTGATCGATTTGATTATGTAAAGTGCATTGGATTTATGTTCTGATTAGAAAATTTAGCATAAAGTTTAATATTTTAAGTATTTTGAAATGATACAATGGTACGAAAGATAAATGAGTAAATGTTATGAAAGGCGGAGGACTCGTGCTCGACTCGTAATAATTAGAAATTGTATACTACTATAAAGTAAGCCTGAAAAGAATATTCACAATGTATTCTATCATAATATTTAACGCGCCAAAAAAAATGTATGTAACATTTAAAAACAATATAATTAAGTATTATTTTATTGTTTCTTTCAGTTTCGTTACAACTGTTACAAGATACGTTCTAGGGTCTGTCTCAAATGTCAAAACGGGCCGATATACATTCATAATACTAATTAAAATGATGGTCGTATACAAAAATACTAATAATATTACTAATATTACTATCTAATAAATATTATAGTAGTACGCGAAAATCAAATATCATTCACTCCGAGTCCGTCCCTGCGCAGTTTCTATCAAAATCACGAGGTATTATGTTTCGAGCAAATTGCTTACATTTGATACAACGTTGCGATTCGCATTAAATGGACTTTTATTTACTACACAATGTCTGAAAGATACGATGGAAAACTTCAATCCATACTAATATTATAAATGCGAAAGTAACTCTGTCTGTCTGTCTGTCTGTCTGTCTGTCTGTCTGTCTCGCAATCACGCAAAAACTACTGAACAGACTTAAATGAAATTTGGTATACAGATAGTCTAGAGTCTGAGAAAGGACATAGGCTACTTTTTAATGCGAAAAAAAGGGTGAAAGGGGTTAAAAAGAGGAATTGAAAATTTGTATAGAAGTATGATGTACAGTTTTCGTGTGTTTCTTAACTGTCAAACATTTAATGTTCATCCCGTCGATATGGTAAACTCTCCCCTGAAATTAAAGAACGTATTTAAATAAAGGTTTCGAATCGACAACATATATCCACAAACTACGGATAGTGGCGTATTTTACATTTTAAAAATGTATAATAATGTCAGTAATGAAAACGGATTGACATAATACATATTGGTTGTCAAATATTTATGCATGCGTTCAGATCTATTCTATTTAGTGTAAACTAAGGAAAATATATCAAGCTACCCTGTTTTTTTTCGGTACGGACTAAATTGACACATGCAAATGTCAATTTTCGAAATAATGATACCAGCTTTTTTGTAATAGTGTTGTATACCGATTTTATGAATACAATACCGGTTTTATGAATCGTAACTTTTTACTTTTACCAATAATTTTATTATTATTTGACAATAGACGAATCTTTTAAAAATCATGGTAACTATGGAGCATCACAGATAAAAAAAATATTTATTAATATTTAATAAAGCCGAGGATAAAATAGATAGGTAATGTCTACCGAGACAGAAATTTTGAGTAATTTAATATTTTAACATTTCGACTAACTTAAGGTTGCTTAAAACACTAGTAGTCCGGTCAATATAGACATCCAAGAGAATTTTTGAGTTATATATCTAATAATCTGTATTTACTTGACTAGTTTTTCATCGACCTACGTTGTATTAAACCGTATAACTTTTTACTGAGTTTGAGAGATGCGATTAATATTTTTTGAGTAATCTTTGATAACGCGTATTTCCTTGACTATTTTTTCGTCTACTTATTTATTGTATTACTTGTCGATGTAATTGAAGTCGGTTTTTTTTTCGTTTGCGAGCAAACAATTATAATTTCTTTTATTTAGGCAGCAAACTCCCTTTCTTTCTAAAGTGTGCATTTTATGACGATTACAACTCTTTCAACTTTTTGAATCGTTACATCTCAAAAACGGTGGCTCTTAGGGAAAAAAGTATTTAGACATTTTTTATAGATAATTATCTGAGCTAAAATTTTTTTTTCGTAACTAATTTTGTGATAAAACTTACCGTTTTGCTGAAAATCGCGAAAAACCCGTTTTTGTGACCTTTGAACCCGAATAAATTTTTTTCCAGTTGTCGGGTCGATGAGGACATTTCACATTTCATTTAGAATAGTTTTTTGAACAATCCTACCAATTTTCAGCTAAGTGTGAATTATTGTAACCTTAACCCTATTATTTGGTCTAATTTGACCGGACTATAGGTACATTACCTAAGTTTGTAATGTACCGAATGTTAAGATAAAAAAAATATATTTTATTTTATTGTTTGAGTATTTGATATTTTGCTACCTTAACTTTCTTTTATTATTGTTTAGTTTTTTTTTTGTAAATGACATTTTTTTTACTTTCGTTAAGTGTGTGTATCACCTTAAGGCGAAATAAATGTTTTCATTTTATTTCATTTCATTTCAATTTGCATGTGGTTACTAAGATTAATAAATACTTCAAAAAATAAGTGTTTTTCATTTATCATAAATCTATACATTGCCCATACAGGTACATACATTATATAGGTATGCCTATATAATGTAATGGTACATTACGGTTGTCGCCACATTCTAAAATTTTAAAGACAAAGATTTTTGTAATTATTACTGAAAAACGATACTAGATTGTAAATTACGTAAAGTTACGGTAGTGGCACATCACTATTAATGATTCGCAAAAAACTAGCAACACAGGTTATGTCAATTTAGTCCGTACCGAAAAAAAACGGAGTATACTTAAATATACAATAAATGATAAATGTACAAATGAATTAAATAATAAAATAAAAAAAAAAACGCTAAATTTATTTTCTTTATTTTGTAACAACTTTTAATTGTATTTGTGAATCAAACATTGATCATTGATTTTCATAGTAGGAAATTGAAAACATTGTGTAGGTACTATAAGTTCTTCAACACGCTATAGCGAATACCTATATCATTATTTTCAATAAAAGCAGGCAATGTCTACTCAAACTCACTTTGATAGTAAATTGATGTAACAAATAAAAAATAGTAAAAAAAATTAAAACACGACTTTATAGTTTATATATGTTTTTTGTATTTTCAAAAGTAAAATTAAGTGTCAATATTTATAAGTATTAAAGTATATTGTCAATTGGTATTAATAATACGAGTAATACTTTTAGTATCAATAAGCTAACATTTTGATTCGCGTGTGCTAGGTGGCAGATACTTTTTCTCTTTAATTACGTTTGTTTTTATTCTAACACCAATATGCCTGGAAAACGCAAATCTAATCTAGCGCGTAGTTCTAGCGGAGCTCGCGCTAAGAAAATTGCTAGAAGCCAAGAGTCTGAAGAGCACACTCAAACCCGCTTAACTTTAGATGCTGAGCGTCACGCATCTCGAAGAGCTGCTGAGACTCAAGAACAAAACGAAGCGCGTCGAATTTTAGATGCTGAGCGTCACGCATCTCGAAGAGCTAATGAGACTCAAGAGCAAAACGAAGCGCGGAGGATTTTAGATGCTGAGCATCACGCATCTCGAAGAGCTGCTGAGACTCATGAGCAGAACGAAGCGCGTCGAATTTTAGATGCTGAGCGTCACGCATCTCGAAGAGCTAATGAGACTCAAGAGCAAAACGAAGCGCGGAGGATTTTAGATGCTGAGCATCACGCATCTCGAAGAGCTGCTGAGACTCATGAGCAGAACGAAGCGCGTCGAATTTTAGATGCTGAGCGTCACGCATCTCGAAGGGCTGCTGAGACTCAAAAGCAAAAAGAAGCGCGTCGGATTTTAGATGTTGAGCGTCACACAGCTCTGAGAGATGCTGAGACCTTGGAGCAAAGTCAAGCACGGCGACGATTGGATGCTGAACGTCACGCTTCTCAAAGAGCTGCTGAAACATTAGAGCAAACGCAGGTACTTATTTGTTTTATTTATGTTTATTAGGAAGACATACAGTTTGATATACATTAAAATAAAATTCAAGTGACATACATTTACCAGTTAAGTCTTCACATAATAATAGCACAAATAATATCAATTAGTATATTAATAAAAAAGGCATACAAATTTCAGTTCTAAGGATCTAAATTTAGATATATATTTTCGTATACAAAATTAAAATGCCAATAAAATATGTTTGTTGGTTTGAAGGTGCGTCGGCTTTTAGATGCTGAGCGTCATGCGTCATTAATTGCTGCAGAGTCCCGTGAGGAATTGGAAAGAAGGCGTATTTTAAATGCTGAACGGCAGTCGCAAAGGAGAAGTTTATTTACACGTAGTACATGGGAGGCATTTCAAGACGCTGCCTTTGAGTATGACCCTCTGATCGATTATATTAATCATCGATTAATTCTTACAGGCCGGATGGATAAAACCTGTACACATTGTAGAGCACTAAAATGGAAAGAGGAAACTCCGGGTATGTGTTGTTCTGGTGGTAAAATTTCAGTTCCATCCCTTGGTGAGCCAGAGGAACCTCTAAAATCCTTACTTTTGTACGATAGTGATGAATCACGGCGCTTTTTGAACAGAATAAGGAAATACAATTGTTGTTTCCAAATGACGTCGTTTGGAGTTGATAATGAAATTATAATGCCCGGATTTTCCACTACGTTTACAATCCAAGGACAGATCTATCATAGAATCGGTTCTTTACTGCCTACAGATGATCAGCCAAAATTTTTGCAGATTTATTTTATGGGAGACGAAAATAGTGAAGTTGATCGCAGGTGCCAAAATATTCAAGGAGTTGAAAGAGATATAGTTTTAAAAATTCAAAGAATGTTGCACAATAATAACATACTCATTAACACTTTCACAACTGCGTTAGAAAGAATGCCGGATGAAGATTACAAATTGGTCATGCACCCTGACCGTAGGCCAAGTAGCGAACATGAAAGACGGTATAATGCACCAATAATTAATGAAGTCGCAGCCGTCGTATCTGGCGAACAATTTGCTGCCCGTGATATTATTTTACACACCCGTAATGACACATTAACCAGGGTACCAGACACACACAAATTTTATGACGCACTACAATATCCACTAATATTCAGCAAGGGGCAGGAGGGATATTACTTTCAAATACCTCAAGTCAATCCTGTGACAGGCTTGCCCTTATCCAACAAAAAAGTATCGTGCATGGATTTTTATGCTTATCGTATCATGATTCGAGAAAATGATTTCAATATAATATCACGATGCAGACAACTGGCCAATCAGTTTTATGTTGATATGTACGTAAAAGTTGAAAGCGAACGATTACGTTATATAGCATTAAATCAAAGCAAATTAAGAGCGGAGAACTACATTCATCTTCAAGATGCTGTAGCAAATGACGGTAATGTTAATCCCAATAATTTAGGTAAAATGGTTATTTTACCGTCTTCGTTTGTAAACAGCCCTAGGTATTTGCACGAATACACTCAAGACGCGTTTGCTTATGTACGTACATATGGTCGGCCTGATTTATTTATCACTTTCACCTGCAACCCAAGCTGGCATGAAATAGTTGATGAGCTGCTGCCGGGACAAAGTGCGATAGATAGAAATGATATAGTTGCCAGAGTTTTTAGATTAAAAGTTAAAAAGCTAATTACTGTAATTAATAAAGGAAAAATATTCGGAGAAGTATTGTGTTTTATGTATTCGATAGAATGGCAAAAGCGTGGCCTACCACACTTGCATATTTTAGTGTGGTTAAAACATCATTTGAGGTCTGATCAAATAGATAAAATCATCAGCGCTGAAATACCGGATCCAAATAATGACAAGTCACTGTATGAAATAATTGTTAAAAATATGATTCATGGTCCATGCGGTCCTAAAAATCCCCAATGCCCTTGCATGAAGGGTGGCAAATGCACTAAAAAATATCCTCGGAAGCTTAATAAAGAGACAGTCCACAATAATAACGGATATCCGCTGTATCGTAGAAGGGCGCCAGCAGACGGAGGTCAAACAGCATCTGTAAAACTCCGAAATGGCAGTTACGTTACTGTAGATAATGGTTGGGTGGTTCCTTACTCGCCTGTTTTATCCAAAATGTTTAATGCCCATATAAATGTCGAGGCTTGCAGTTCAGTACGCGCGATTAAATATATCTGCAAGTATATTAATAAAGGTAGCGACCAAGCTATTTTCAATTTCAGCAACACAGAGGCCGCTAATCCTATAGATGAAGTACATGTATATCAATCTGGTCGTTATGTCAGTAGCAACGAAGCTGTGTGGCGGCTCTTAGGATTTCCGTTACACGAGAGGCACCCAACCGTCACACATCTCAATGTGCACCTAGAAAATGGTGAACGTGTCTACTTTACCGAAAATAATTTTCAAGAAAGATTATCTTCTCCTCCAAAAACGACACTTACTGCTTTTTTTGACCTCTGTACCAAAGACGAATTTGCACGAACTCTTCTCTATGTCGAGGTACCGAGATATTACACGTGGAACACAACAAGGAGAGAATGGAAACGCCGAATTCAAGGAGTACCTGTTCCGAACTGGCCCGGTCTCAAATCTGGCGATGCTTTAGGTCGAGTATACACGGTTCATGTTAGTAATATGGAATGCTTTTGTTTAAGAATGCTTTTACACCATGTGCGTGGGCCAACCTCTTTCAAAGATCTTAAAAAGCTCAATAATCGAGAATTTTCGACATTTCGAGAGACATGTGAGGCAAGAGGGTTATTAGAGAATGATGATCAGTGGGATATAACTCTGGAAGAGGCTGCACAGTGCAAATCTGCACCCAAGATGAGAGAGCTTTTCGCTATATTAATAGCGACATGTGGACTTTCAAACCCTCAAGAATTGTGGGAAAAATATAAAAATCATATGGCGGATGATATTTTATACAGATTGCAAGAACAGAATCCGAATGCTTCATACAATGATTTAATTTACAATGACGCGTTAGCAAAAGTTGAAGATCAAGTGATTACTATTACTGGAAAAGATTTAACCGATTTTGGAATGAGCAGACCTCAAAGAACTGGAGAAGTTAGTAGTGATTTAATGCGAGAACTAGATTATGATACCGTTTCTTTAATGCAACAAATAACAGAAGCCCTTCCACTTTTAAATTCAGAGCAAAAAATTATTTTTGATACAATCATTCAAAAAGTTGCCGGCAGCCAAGGAGGTTTGTTCTTTTTGGATGCTCCAGGAGGCACTGGCAAAACCTATCTTTTAAATTTATTATTAGCCCAAATCCGGAAAGATAAAGGAGTTGCTGTTGCAGTAGCTTCCTCTGGAATTGCTGCTACACTACTTAGTGGCGGACGAACAGCGCACTCGGTTCTAAAGCTACCATTGCACTTAGCTCATGAAGAAATGCCAGTATGTAACATTAGCAAAAGCAGTGAGCGCGGAAGAATGTTACAGCAGTGTAAGCTGTTGGTTTGGGATGAATGTACGATGTCCCACAAAAGGGCAATCGAAGCACTAGATCGCACAATGAAAGATATTAAAGGCAACCAGGATATCATGGGAGGGATGGTGGTACTTTTAGCTGGTGACTTCAGGCAGACCCTTCCGGTTATTACAAGAGGTACGCCAGCAGATGAAATAAATGCCTGTTTAAAAGCATCTGTATTATGGGTACACGTAGAAAAGTTTTGTCTCACTACAAATATGCGAGTACAACTTCATAATGATTCTCAAGCAGGGCAATATGCAGCTGCTCTTCTAAAAATCGGAGAAGATTGTATGCCAACTGACAGTAACGACATGATTACACTAAGTCGTGAGTTTTGTCAAATTGTTGATAGCACAGATGACCTAAAAAATAATGTCTATCCTGATCTTCAAATAAATATGGGCAATCGAGAATGGCTGTGTGAAAGGGCAATTTTGGCACCGACTAATGAGATAGTTAATCAAATAAACGAACGAATCATGTTAGACGTGGAGGGTGATGTTGTCGAATACCTCTCAGTAGATAATGTTATGGACACGGAACAAGTCACATCATACCCTATAGAGTTTCTCAACTCTTTAGAATTATCAGGAGTGCCATCCCATAAGTTGAGGCTGAAAGTTGGTGTTCCAGTCCTATTAATGAGAAATCTTGATGCGCCAAGGCTATGTAATGGTACACGGCTACAAATTACAGATCTGGGGCACAACGTTATAAAAGCTACAATCTTGACTGGAATGGTAAAAGGAGAAAATGTTTTGATACCCCGTATTCCAATAATTCCGACTGATTTGCCATTTCAATTTAAAAGAGTGCAGTTTCCCCTGAAAGCAGCATTTGCAATAACAATTAATAAAGCTCAAGGACAGACGCTTAAAGTTGCAGGAGTTCATTTAGAAAAAACATGTTTTTCCCATGGGCAGCTCTATGTGGCATGTTCACGTGTATCAAATCCGCAAAATCTTTATGTTTT
The DNA here is from genome assembly GCA_905220545.2 of Melitaea athalia. Classification (NCBI taxonomy): domain Eukaryota; kingdom Metazoa; phylum Arthropoda; class Insecta; order Lepidoptera; family Nymphalidae; genus Melitaea; species Melitaea athalia. The sequence goes on from HG992206.1 coordinate 2,006,334, forward strand.
GGCAAAAGATGGCAAAACAAAAAACGTAGTTTATAAAAATGTACTTAAATAAACTATTATACTTTTTACCTTTTGTACTATATTAATACTTTTTACCTTATGTACTTATATACTTAACTAATAATAAATAAACTCTTTGCAGTGAAACACTGCACATAACTCATTAAAGTATTTATACTTACTTAAGTGTCTTATTTGTAAAATAATTACGAGTAGCATAAATAATTAAAAACTTTTTCTACTTTAAGACACTATTCCACGTGGACGAAGTCGCGGGCACAGCTAGTAACTATATATTTCGGAATTCTGAAATTTATGTATTTTGACTATTTTGGAATAAGGGACCATCCATAAATTACGTCACACGAATTTCTCGATTTTTCGACCCCTCCCCTGTCCTTGTCACAGATGCTCACATTTATGAGACCCCCCCCCCTACCTAGTGTGACGTCACATAATTTGCAATTTTGCATAAGCAAACTGATGATAGTTTCGATATTATTTTTATTTTCATTTTAATAAAAGTAATTCGCCAACAAAACAAATAAAACTTTAATTTCTTTTAAGTTAGTTATTGATAGGTAGTTGATATATCATGTTGGTGCAGTTTTTGTAATTACGTTTTGATATTATTATATTTTAAAATGTGACGTCACATTTCTTGATTTATTGCGATAAACACGCTAAAAATACCTAAAACTTAACTACAGATGATCACAGCTAAGCTAAGCTATCTAAATAATACTACTCACAAGAATTGTTGTGTTCCTGTCTGAGTAGTTGAGTACTTTACCTATTCTGGACCTGAATCCCCTCATGAAACGTAAACCTCTGAAAATTTTTATTGAACTATAGCTTATTCGGATCTTAAATAAGTAACAATATGCAAACTTACTTTTGATTCAAACCCTGCAAAACACAAGAGAAAAGAAAAAAATATGTTAATTGTAACTGTCCTCTTAATGACTGTAACGCGTTTTTGACAGAACACTTTTGACGGCCATTTTCGTAAATCCCCGTGAACAAATAACTAAATATTGCCAGATTAAATAAAGGTACAGACTTTAAATTATTATTAACTTACACAGTTAAATTTTACTTACTTATCGGAGTAGTTTATAGAAATCCTTCTGTTACATGGTTTGTGCCTTGTGGATTCGATGTCACTGCGAGTCTGGGTCTAATATACAATTATTTACGTATGTATTATTTGTATCTACATTTAATATAAAAAGTTTATAACAGCCGGTTTTTTTTTTATACAATTCGGTCAGCAAAATAGCATACGGCTCGCCTGATGGTAAGCGATTACCGTAGCTTATAGACACCTGCAACACCAGAAGCATCGCAAGCGCGTTGCCGACCCTATCCCCAATATCTCCGAAAAGCTCTGGTCACCTTACTCACCACAGGAACACAACACTGCTTGAAAGCAGTAGCTATTATTTAGCACCCCAGTCGGGCTGCTCCATATTTTAAGCAGGAAATTTCTTGCTGAGCCCTACATCAGTAAAAATGTCAGTAAATGCGTTTTGAGAAAAATATCTTATTCTTTATTATAGATTTATCTACATTTGTAATAAATCTTTTATAATGTTGTTTTCGTATCTCATCAGCAATAAAGTATTAAATAAATAAGGTTTTCCTCTTCATAACATACCTAAGTAGAGCCGAGTTTGCATTCCCCTTTGTTTACCGTAGCACTTTATACCGGGTCCAGTTACTCGTTAGAATATGTCTCCAAATTGATACATGATATTTGTAAATATGCAATAGGGCCTGTTTAACCAATTGTGGCTAACGCTGTTTGATAGATGACGATAGAAATAGAATTTGACAGCGGGAGGTAGTTATATGGCAGTAGAACCTGTATCTCCTCAATTAATAAACTGCGACTTTAAGATGAATATACCTATGCGAATAGAAATATTTCATAAACGTTGTGGTCTGAAAGAAGATGTAGTGACAAAAATTGAGAAAGGGATGCTGAGATGGTTCGGCCATGTCGAGAGAATGAGTGAAGAACGATTGATGAAAAAAGTGTATAAGGCGAGTGTGAATGGTAGTGTAGGGGTAGACCTAGGCGGACGTTTCAAGATAAAATTAGGGACGTCCTGAAAAAAGGCCAGGTCAAGAGTACCCTAAACCGAAGAGCATGTATGAAAGAAATAATGAAAGTGGACGAAGCGAAACGAGTAGGTATGTAAGGATCGTAGCAAGTGGAAAGAAGTTGTCTCTGCCTACCCCTACGGGAAAGAGGCGTGATTTATATGTATGTTATACGTATATATGTAATATGTAATATTTCATAAATTTCAACATACGTGAGTTTTTCCAACATCTGTTTGTATTTTGCCTCATGTGGGCTCCCACTGGGAGCCTCCCAGACAACTGCGTTACTTTCTAGAACGTTTCTCACGAAAAAGAAGCCGTGCTGTGCCTCCAATAGTTGGCTTTTTAAATGAACAGTTATTAATCGATGTAAAACTGTCTCAAATAACTTACCAAACGGTGTAATAATTATTACAGCGTTTGCTAAGTAATTTTAATATACAGTTGTCTTAGGGTGGATTTAGACCAAACGAACAAAGAGCTAGAGCTAGAACAAGAGCATTCTTTCTTGATCTTGGAACACTCGTATTCATATATATAACAACGAAAGAATGCTCTACGCCTGTTTACACTAAAAGAATTTGATATAGTGGGGATAGAATGAGCATTCGCTCTTCTGATGTAAATCGACCATTAGGTATAAATAAGACGAATAAATTGTGTCATTGCGTTCATCCCTACGGTATATATATAGTTATCTTCTACCATTTCTATATAAAATAAATAAATAAGTTTAATGAAAATTAATAGTTAGTTGTTGTGGACTCAACCCACGATGTTTAGGTAGGTACCTACTTTTAGTACAGGCTATACGTACCTACAGTTCTTTTTTTTTTTTGATTTTTTGGTGTGGTCTTCTGTAAGGTCGAGGTACTACCCAAGTCGGGCTGCTCCATATTTTGAGCATAAAATTTCCTGCTGTACCCTACCTCAGTTGGTGTTTTTTGTGTTTTTTTTTTTAGTGCGACAAGAGTTAGTGTCCCAGATATTTCAATAAACACAAATTAATATTTCTTTCTGGTCTGTCTTGTTCTATTTAACGATTTGCAAAACTCGTCAAGCCTTCCTTGTTGTAATCATGGACGCCTCATAGCAAAATTTACTCAGGGTATATATGAAAAATTTCCGCCAACCCGCAGTGGAGCGAGCGTAGTGGAAGCTTTCAAGTCTTTTCGATACGAAACGGATTATAAAATAGTTTCTTTTAAAAGTATTACAAAAATTATCAAAAATTAATTTTATCCTTTTAAAGCATATTTTTTTGCTTTTTGCTTTGGATAACATGTAAATTGTTGAAGAAAGAGAATGAAATATCAAAGCTTCCTGTTTCTCTTCTATTCCCATTTATTTCCCGAGTTGAAAATAAATACAATATTTCAACATTAAGTTTTAGAAACTCGAATCATAACAGAAGAGTAAAAGTTAGTTACCAGAACTATAAAGGAGATCGTAATACAAACTAGAACTAAATTCCTCAACAATATTTTCACCCTTTACGAACCCAAAAACCGCCATATTGAACAAAGTTCACTGAACTCGGAACCGGAAAGATAAAAGATGAAAGACGCAACAGATAAGATAGATTCCTGCGACTGACAGCTACACAATGGGATCAGTTCGCTTGGTTATTTTTATTTTATTTGTCTTTTTTAAATTACATTTTTGTGGATTTTTTGTTTATATTTGTATTGCAATATGTTAGTTTGAGTTATACATACGTGTTAATCTATACCTATATAATTATATAAGAGATTTCCACCCATCGACTCATCACGATATCTCTGGAACGATAAGGCGTGGAGAGTGGAGACTTGAAATTTGGTAGGAATATTCCTTTCGTCGAGTAGAGGTCAGCTAAGAACGGATTTTAAGAAATTCCACCCACAAGAGGGCTTGCGGGGGTTAATAACATAAATGGCAAAACAACGTTTTGAAGAACTTGGAAAATCTACAACTACATACCTACGCCTCACTCTCAACAGTCGCGACCCTAGAGCCTTATAGATGACATAACTATCAGTAAGTGAATTAAGAATACCTAACTAGTAATTTTTTTATTTATTTGTACTTTATTGTACCTACACCTCAACTACATTTTACACATTACACATATTCATTACCTATAGTTACTGACTGTGAAGTACAATGGGCGGACTAATGGCTGTTTAGCCATTTCTTCCAGACACTTAGGTATAGTATAAATTACAACAAGTAAACATATCCTTAAAAGAAACTAATTTACAAATTACTACTAACTTAACATGTAAAACCTCCATATAATGTGGGTAAGTAAAGCTCACCCAATACCCATAATAACGTACATCTGTAAATACGAAACGTTCGATTTTCAAACTTTAAAAAAACCCTCGTGTTGCCAGTTACCAAATCAAATTGATTTAAATGAAGGAAGCGTGTGCCTGACCGCGCCTCGGGCCACGTCAATCTATTCGAAATTCGAATTTCGAAGCTCGCTAATTGTTTCTGTTACGGATGGCGGGAAAATGTTTTGTTTTGTAAATAGTTTGTATACTCTGTACACATGTTGAATGCCTAATCATGTATATATTTAGGTTAATTATGAAGGAATTAATTGTTATTTGTTTTTATAGTCCGGGATCCCTGGTACATTTTTTGCACTTGACTATTATCAAGCTAATTTTCCGGGAGCAGCTTCATTTTGATGAGACGCCCAACAATTTCCTGTAGGTACCTACGAAAACTCTCGATTGTGGTAGGTAATAGAGTTAGCAGGGGATAGAGCAGCAGTGAGCGTAGGACCGGGATAACGTACCACGCACTTTCTAGGACAATATTAGGTACTATTACATTATATAAATATTAACTAACTAAAATAAAAAAAAATCAGCTGGTTATAATTTTTGATGACCTCGTTATCGATACATGTTGGAAGGATTTAAGGATGCATAGCTCGAAGATTTTTGTCTAAGCATAACAGAATCTTCGAAGTGAAGACTCGACGAAGCCTGCCAAATGCTGCCCAGCACAACCGAATCCTGCTGTCGGGTTCCTTCACGAAGTTGTTTCGGCCTAGGTAGACAAAATCCTGCAAAACTTCGAGAAGAGTACCATCGACCGATACCGGTTTCGGTATGATTCGTTTCTTAAACATAACTATCGTTTTGTTCAAATTCATACTGAGATCTTACCGAGACCGACTTGTCGGGGGGAATCATTTAGGCCGCTCAGCATTTCGCCTACTAACCTACTTCCTCCAACATCTCCGCAAAGATGACGATATCATCGGCGAAACGACCGACGGCCTTGACCAATTCAATCGTAATAAATTAGAATGTCGTATTTAAATCGACCAGTTAAATAAAGCCTTTCAGATAGGAGTGACTGTACTAGTAGGTACCTACACGATGACTTACTATTTACCTATTTTTTTATTTACTTGCGCCTGAGATAATTCCATTTCTCTATTTGACACAAGCAAAACCTCAGTAGCACAAGTTCTTACTATTTAATCATCTTTCCGCGAAAAAAGATCTCATCCCGTAAAATACGTCCCTACTTACCCCTCTGCTGACGCATTAACTGGCGCCATCTATTGATGAAAGTACTAACTTTTCTCATTGTTACTTCTTCTAGACTTCTAGAGACAATTTTATTTCATAATTAAAAACTAATATTAAAAATAAATTGACTATTTTGTCACAAGCTAAATCAGAAATAACTGTAGTAGTACCTACCAATAATTTTTTTAAGTTACCAATATCTACCTTTTGTAGGTATCATATTTTTGTGTTATTGTTTAAACATATCCCTTACTTGTATAATTTTATAATAACAGCTTTATCTATTGTAAGTAGGTACGCCTTTACCTATTCTCATTGACCATAATGTCCTCTGCAACTCAAGAATGTAGGTATAGGTATCTCATAATTGTATTTTTTCTCAAAAAAAAAACCGGCTTCAATTTAAATCGGCTAGTAATAAAAGGATAATTTAATACACTTTATTAGGGACAACTCAAAAAACTACTCGTCAGATCTCGCTTCGCAATTACTTTCGAATGCAAAAAGAATCATTAAAATCGGTACACCCAGGAAAAATTTATACTAGGAGATACTGGACCCAAAACTAGGATGGCCTTTAGGACAAAAATTATTTTATATTTATTTTGGTATATAAAAAAAAAATCGCCAACGATTTTGCTGAAAAATTCCAGGCCTAACACACAAAAAATTCAGTCGAATTGAGAACCTCCTCCATTTTAAAGACGGTTAAAAATGTATGCTCTTCACAGATCCAAAATAAATAAACTATATGATGGTGGATCACTTCAACCTATAACATCCCGCTGCTGGGCATAGGCCTCTTTCACAATGTAGAAGGATTTTAGCATCCACCACACTGCTCCACTGCTAGTTTTCATTATGTATATATCCATATTCCCTACTATGAGTAACGATTGCTATCAGGTGTACGTATATGAAGGTATATATAAAAATTAAAACAAAAAACACACTTTGGTAAGCGGCATTTAATTACAAAAAAGAACATAAAAAATTGATTAACATTACAAATATCACTAGAATTCTTAAAATACACCCTTAAATATTACAAAATGTGATGTCTTACATTAGGTACATAAATCTCGTGGTAACGCTAATTTATTACGGGAATACCATCACAGCCTATAGGCGTTATTATTACAATAACCTCGTCATCTCAGAAAAGTTATAAAAATTTGATTATTGAAAAAAAAAATCGTATATATTATAATTGTAAAAAAAAATGATAGCCATTATAAGGGTTTAATATTTTTTAATGTGGCGTTTATTTATTTATTTATTTAATAAGTAAATGTTGAGCCAGTCTCATTTTGAAGATTTATAATGATACATCATGTGACAATTTTGGTATTCTGCTAATTCGTCATAATGCAGTAATTATGGGAAAATTTGACCTAGATTACCGACATAACTGTAACCCAGTGAACACATGACATCAATTTACGTAAATGTGATGTCAATCTATACTAATATTATAAAGCGGAAGAGTTTGTTTGTTTGTTTGTTTGACCGCGCTAATCTCAGGATCTACTGGTCCGATTTGAAAAATTCTTTCAGTGTTAGATAGCCCATTTATCGAGGAAGGCTATAGGCTATGTATCATCATGCTTAGAACAATAGAAGCGGAGTCCACGCCGACGAAGTCGCGCGCAGAAGCTAGTATGATATAAAATTAGTGTTTTACTTTTACGTCACATTGATATCACATTTACGTAAATTTACGTCATGTGTTCACTGGGAATAACAGGTGCTAAATTAGAACATTCTAGTAGGCAAGAGCGGATCCAGTTTTGGCGCCAGGGGTGGGTCACATAGTCGTGGTCAAGTCACAAGAAGTTATAATTTAATTTTGATAATAATAGATACAGGTAAACATTAGGTATTTTATTAATGTTATATATATTTATGTACTTAAAAATATCCAAATTGTGACAAAAAATATATAAAAATATTGTTTAACAATTTTAATTAGTGGTACACCAAGGTCCTGGACCAAGCCCAGGGGGAGGTCGTGACCCCCATGACCCCCTGGATCCGCCCTTGCTAGTAGGTACATAAGTACATATTATAGCAAAAAAAAAACATAAAACAAGCTTGTGACAGGAGTATTGAGTAAAAAAATATATTTTTGTGACCAGGTTTTTTCATTACTTTGTTATTTTTGTCCAATATATGTAGAGATGAATGACAAAACGAATAGTTTTATGATTATAGGAACTGAGCTTTAATAGATAGAGCACCGAAAAAGTGATTTAAATTTACTTTTTTGCGCCTAACATTGAAGTTAAGTATCGTACCTACATAAATACGAAAAGAAATATTCGCTTCAGCCTATTTCAGTCCACTGCTGGACGAAATTATGCGTCCGTATGAAAGAGATATCACAATACATTAATTCTGTCACATGTCACATAAGTTCACGCCATCACATGAGTTCACGCCATTTTTGGCGCGAACTTGTGGAGGCCTATTTACAGCAGTGGACTGCGATAGGCTGAAGTGATGAGGAGTGATTAATTCTGTGATGCTTTGTCGTAGTGGTTATGACTTATGCTAGTCTTCACAAACATGATTCTTAATAATGACAATGTTTGTTTAGGGCTGAAGTATATTTGTCAATATCAATATTTGTTTGTATTGTGTTGACAAACTTGTAGCACAGACCTTGCCCCATGAGGACTAATATGTGAGCAACATAATATGTGATGTTGAACATGTAATGTTTTATGATGCAAATATTTTTCAATTTGTTTTAATATAAAGTAAGGATGCCTAATACGAATTGAGTTTTTCTAGCATAGGTGGCTTTTAATAGTCCCCTTTGATCATCCGTCATTGCTTCTGCTGTGTGGTTACGGCAGTAAAAAATATAGCCACCCCCTCTCTTCCCGTGGGTGTCGTAAGAGGCGACTAAAGGATAACAAAGTTCCACTACCACCTTGGAACTTATAAAGCCGACCGATGGCGGGATAACCAACCAACTGCTGGCTTTCATATACACAATCCGAAGACGGGCCAGACAAACAAAGCCAGCCCTGCGGTCACAAACCCGCCTGCCCAATGTGATGACTATGGGCAACACACATTAGTACACGCCATTTTTGACTTTTGGAGGCCTATGTCCAGCAATGGACTGCGATAGGCTTAAGTGAGCTAGAAGCGACATGGAATTAAATCAGTCTGTATACTGAATAAGGTAGAAATCACTTATAGGGATAAGCATACCCATTATACGAGTGTCTCTATGACAAATATATTATGTATATAGATTGTACGTGTAATAAATTGTTAAATAAATAAAATAAATAAATAATAAACATGGTAAATATCCCGTTTTCGAATAATTTTAGTAATAGAAGTAACCATGTTAATCTAAAATCTTATAATTATATACCTATATATATTTCATCATTCTTATATTAATACTAGCTGTCCCCGCGACTTCGTCGCCGTGGAATTTAACAAAAAAGTTATTGTTCAGTTCGCAGTTATAAAATAAATAAATTTCTAAAATAGAAATAGCCTCAGTTACTCCTTATTACGTCAGCTATCTGCCAGTGAAAGTCCCGTCAAAATCGGCCCAGCCGTTTCAGACGTTAGCCGGGACAAACAGACAGACAAAAATTGTAAAAAAACGTTATTTTGGTATATGTACCATGTATACATCCATATGCATTTAGTAAAAAGCGTTTATTTTAATATTACAAACAGATACTCTAATTTTGTTTATTTGTATAGACAGTAAAGGTTTCATTCATGAAATAACTTGGGGCTGTTAAATAGTTACGACGTAATAACGACACTCGATTATAAATTGTTGAATTCAGTGATAAAGTGCGCGATCGGTGCCAAGAACCACTACAACAGGTGAATTACCACAAATGTTATCTACACTGAAAACCACGGTCTTATACACAGGTCGGGCAACTACAGTGGTAGGGATACGTCGGCATAATGGTTTACAGCTGCTAAAGACCAGCCATTCAGAGTCGCAAATAACCGCTACAGTGGACAGACGTGTTGAAGTGAGACCGCCCTGCTAAAGGTCTAACTTAGCTCCGCGTGTGAAATCGAGTACGGCCACTGAATTTTTCCAACCGCAGCACCAGTGTATGGCACTGGAGCACCCGATCCTTGAAACCACCAGGCGCCTGGGACGTGTAGGAGGAGAGCAGCCAGGTGAGTGTCCCTTTGTTTCATTGGAGGTACTAAAGCCAGGAGGGAAATCGGGAAGTGGCCCTTATTCTTAGCCGCGTATTCGAGAACGCGTGAACTACCCCTTAATTCTACTTCTAACCGCAGACCTGACCAGGTCTTTACCCCTTACTTAACCCGCTCATACATTTCTGTCCATCTTCGCGGATTGTAGCTTACAACTATAATCCTTAACCCCGCGCAAACATTTCTGGTGGACGATGTGCAACGAATATAGAATATAATTCTGTCTCTCTTTCTACCACACGTCACGCATTTATGTTTTAAAATATAACCAATTACAATTTAGCGTCACTCAACCGGCGTGCACAGTACGCACCGCACCACGTGACTGCACACACCGATAGCAATGACCACAGAGTATAGATAGGAAGGAGTCCGAACGTAATGTTAAACAAATGGTCTGAATTTAGACGACTGAATCTTAATTCTAATTTATGCCAAAAAGCGCCGAGCGCGCCACTGTTCAATCGCGTACTCGTTTAAATCTTTACGCGGGAAGTTTTGATTTCTTTTTATTACAACCAATTTTAAATATATTTCCCCCGCTACAGCCTATCACAGTCCACTGTTGGACATAGGCCTCCACAAGTTCGCGCCCGACATTATGACGCGAACTCATGTGTTTTGCCCATAGTCACCACGCTGGGCAGGCGGGTTGGTGACCGTAAATATATTTAAATAAAATATTTTATATTTAAATTGATTAAATTCAAGATTCGCGATCCATTGCGTGTTTTCGTGTAATAATAATAAATTAATAAATAATTAATAATAGCATCGGTACGTTAACGTGCTTCTAGCGCAGCCACTAGCAAGTGGCAGAAAAGAGAACTAAGATCTGGTTTCATTATTGTGTACCATGAATACTATCGAAAAGCCTGTACCGTTCGGACTACTTTATATCTATACTTCGTGGCAGTGACGTACAGCGGCGTTGACGCGAACGAAAAGTTATGACATCATCGTACTAATATCTCATCATTGAAATTGTGCTTAGTTTCCTAACCCGTATATAAAACCGTGCTGAAAACAATAACTGTTTAGCGAAAAATTCATGAATTATATTCTTCTGACAACTCATAACTAGTGTTACCAGATACAAAACAATACCATTAATTAAAAAATAAATAAATAAAAAATCTAGCGAAATTCTACTGATTTTTTTATGTATGGTACAGACAGTACAGAATGTTTGGAGGGGTGTTGGACAAACGGTCAGGGGAGTAAGGGGGGGTCATTGCCAATATATCTGGCCACTTAACTTAAGTCATTGCCCTTTTAATTTTTTTTCATGCAGCATTTAATTGTTTTTTACAAAATCTCCAGAATTCATCATTCAAACTCACAAAAGACAAAAAAAAAAAATGTGTTACAGACCCAAATTATTTTTATTTCTTGTTTTGAATAAATTGCCAACATTTTGAAACCATATTTGTAAGTGTAACATGAAAAAATACGAAAATATGGGCTTTCAAAATTTTTAAGAGTTACAAAATTTTACCAAACTACAAACTTTAAAGTGATATAAAAAAAACCATACACGATAGGGTTTTAACTGTTTTTTTTTAAATATCCTGCATTTATGTCCTTTCCAACAATGTATCATTTGCTATCAAAAAAAATTTTTGAGTAGAGATATTTACCAAAACATAACGCGCGGTCAAAAATAGCTTACTTAAATAATCATAATTGGTAAGTAAAGTCATGTGTATTTAATAAAGAAAACTAAAATGGTTTTCTGAATTGAGTTTATAAAAAAAACAAGGAATTATTAAATTTCTCTAATGACGACCAAGAACCAGTATCACACTTGTAGGCAGACCTCCCTCGAGATGGACCGAAACGACGGTGGAAAAAAAACTAATAATAAAATTTGTTTAAAATGATACAATGAATCAGCCTCCGGTTTCTATCACGCAGTTAAAAAAACCTGTTTTTATTCAAACCCCTAGACTACTGCATTGAAAATGAAATGAAAACTTTTTAAAAAGTATCTTATGGACAGACGAGTCTAAATTCACTTGTGAGGGAATACTCAACTTACATAACCTACATCATTGGGCGCGGAAAGGTGAAAATCCTAAATTAAAGAAACAAACACGCTTCCAAAGAAAGTTCTCAGGAAATGTGTGGGCAGGAGTAATTAAAAATAATGTGATTGGGCCGCATTTCTTACCAGACAATTTAAACGGAGATAATTATTTGGAGTTCCTCCAAAATGATTTACCGGAACTCACGTGTAATTTGCCAATAATAGAAGAAGATAGGCCCATCATTTTCCAACATGACGGATGTCCTGCCCAGGCTGCCCACTGGCGCCTGACAGTTAGGGAATATTTAAACGAAGTATTTCCTAATTCCTGGATTGGTCGCGACGGTCCTATACCATGGCCTCCACGCTCCCCAGACCTTACTCCAGTCGATTTTTATCTCTGGGGACGTGCGAAGGAACTCGTCTATACGGAAGAAATACAAAGTCGCGACCATTTGAGAGAGAGGTTTATTGATGCATTCGACCTTTTGAAGCAAGAAATGCTGATGGCCACTACGACGACGGAAATAAGAAAAAGATACCGTGCTTGTATTAGAAATGGTGGCCAACAATTTGAACAACTTTTATAATAAAAGTCTTGTTTTTAATTTTGTTTTGTTTTTATTTATTGTTTATTAATGCCAAACAATGCTAGGAGGTCTGCCTACAAGCGTGATACTGGTGCTTGGTCGTCATTAGAGAAAATTAATAATCCCTTGTTTTTTTTATAAACTCAATTCAAAAAACCTTTTTAGTTTTCTTTATTAAAGACACATGACTTTACTTACCAATTATGATTATTTAAGTAAGCTATTTTTGACCGCGAGTTATGTTTTGGTAAATATCTCTACTCAAAATTTTTTTTTGATAGCAAATGATACATTGTTGGAAAGGACATAAATGCAGTATATTTAAAAAAAACAGTTAAAACCCTACCATGTATGGTTTTTTTTTATATCACTTTAAAGTTTGTAGTTTGGTAAAATTTTGCAACTCTTAAAAATTTTGAAAGCCCATATCTTCGTATTTTTTCATGTTACACTTACAAATATGGTTTCAAAATGTTGGCAATTTATTCAAAACAAGAAATAAAAATAATTTGGGTCCGTAACACATTTTTTTTGTCTTTTGTGAGTTTGAATGATAAATTCTGGAGATTTTGTAAAAAACAATTAAATGCTGCATCAAAAAAAAAAATAAAAGGGCAATGACTTTAGTTGTGGCCAGATATATTGGCAATGACCCCCCCTTACCCCCCTGACGGTTTGTCCAACACCCCACCGAACACCCTATATATGTATGATATATATTATATATATATAAATGTGTAATATGTTTGTGTGAGTATTGTACATGCTCTGGTATAAGATGTAGGATGTTCCCTGGTTGAACGTGGCACTTGCGGAATTTATAGTTTGATATTGAGGGGTCTTTGATTATGAATTTTCTGTAGTTTTTGGTGTTGACTATTTGGTCCTGTATCGCTATTATAAATCCATCGGTCTTTGGATATAGGTTTCATATTTTAAGACATTTGTTTGAAACGGCGGTGTTTATGTGGGGTTGTTCTAAATCGTGAGGATGACGGCCGTGTAATATTTTTCGCTTCCAGCTATTTATGTTTTTGTATTTGAGGATAGTTACTTTGGGTATTTTGAAAGCTTATGTCTTCATGTAAAAGTGGAGTTATATTTTAGGGGGCGTCCAAGTATTACGTAACGCAAATTTTGAAGATTTTTTTTACCCACCCCTTCCCCTATGTAATGCGCCGTAACGTTTTCCTGTACCCCCCCCCCCCTTCTCCAATAAACGTAACACCCAACTGACCATTTTAACCCAAATGCCACAACTATGTTGCGCAAATTACCAGAAAGTAAAAAAAAATCGCGTTTGCGGTAAGTATAAAATTATAAATACATATTATACAAAAAGGGTTGCCAACTTGAAGAAAATATGTAGATACATGTATATTTAAGCTATATTAGTGTATGTGTACATGTTTATGTATATTTATGTATATGTATATTTGTATGTGTGTGTATATAATATGTATATTTTATAGTCACTATAATAATTGTACCTATCAATCAAATCTTATATATCTATATGTAAGAACATATGTATTATATATTATATTTTGATTAAAACTTATCAAATTTAATTATAAAAACAATGAATTGTAAAACAGGTTCACCATTTGCAACTTTATTATGTTCAATGTGACCATCAGTGTTGAGTTTGCAATAACTTAAATTGTAATAATTAAGCTTGATGTAATTAATGTCTATTGTAAACTTGTTTGTGGTTTCAATAAATTAAAAAAAAAAAAAAAAAAAAACGGGAGATTTTAATACCCTTTTTTTTACTTCAATAAAAAACAATGTTACGTATCGTAACGTTTTACAAGACCCTTCCTCCCCCCCAAATTGCGTTTCGTAATACTTGAACGCCCCCTTAAGTGAAAAAAAAAACTTAAATTGCCGATCAAAAATATTTGACAGATGATTCAAATTAATAAGTTTCTCCATATTCTCTTTTGATAGTAATAGTGGTGGTAGTGGTGGTGGTGGTAGTGGTGGTAGTGGTGGTGGTAGTGGTAGTAGTAGTAGTAGTAGTAGTAGTAGTAGTAGTAGTAGTAGTAGTAGTGGTAGTGGTAGTGGTAGAGGTAGTGGTAGTAGTAGTGGTAGTAGTAGTGGTAGTAGTAGTAGTAGTAGTAGTAGTAAGTACTGCAGATTTTGGGTAGTAGTAGTAGTAGTAAGTACTGCAGATTTTGGGTGTAGATTATTGGGCTTAGCGAGTGTGGTGCGAATCGTCCGCTTTATTTGTTCTATGTCTAACACAGATCTCATATAGGCATCCTTACCCTATCATTTTCAGTTTTAGTTACTTTCTAAGTGATGTATTAGATATATATTATTTTACATGTCGAGTTAGAACTTTGTCAACATCAGTCTCCATATTCTATACTTGTTTATAAAATCTTGAGCTTATATATCCTAGAAAATATTATATTAAGAAAAAATTAGACCAGATAAGATAAGAATTAGGAGTTAGTTCTCAAAAAACATTTAAATTATGCATTTTTGATGTGCAAAGGTAATTTGCAAGTTTTCTTTTTTTTTTTTAGTTTTTAAATTATTATGCTGCTGTTGAAATTAAATTGAAACTTTTTCAACTCGTAGTTTTAATTCACTTTTTGTCGGTGCTATTTTAAAAATTCATATAAAAAACAGATTGAAAAAATTGACTAGCTTTTAAAAACTTCAGTTCCGAAATTTTGTTTGTCTATATATTAAATAGTTATTGTATTACATAATTTCACAGATTAAAATTTTTCGTGATTGCAGATTATATTTATCTATACAAAGAAGAAAATTGTACTCCATGGAATCCAGTTTCTGGCAAGTAAAACAAAGCTGACACAAAGAAAATGACTAAATTACACCCAATGAAAAAAAAATAAAATAAGAGAGCATTAAAAATAAGTACAAAGACACATTCACACCGTCATCGAAATTCATCTATCTACGTAGCAAAAATAAAAATTTGCACCATTCCATACTTACACGTAAACACTTATACCCACACAATGTTCACATCAATGCTACGTCTGCGACGGTAACGTTTCCAATACTTTATCCGTTAAATAATCGGACTTTTTAACACTTAAATTTTGTATACTATCACTTTCTTTCATTAAATTCAAACCGCCCACATTATCACTTTTTAAATCACCATGCTTAAATTGCAAATGCTTTTCTAAACTTGATTTTTGCACACATCTATAGGCACAATGTGGACACTTTACGGACTTCTGTCTCGGTTTATATGGCTTAACTTGAGTAGTTCCTCCATCGAGTACGAGTTTATCACCGTCTTTTTCATTCATATGCCTTTGTTTGTGCTTAGTTAGATTCGTCTTTTGAACGCATCTATAGTTGCACAGGTCACAGCTAAACGGCTTTTGATCCGTGTGAAGATACATATGCTTCACTAGGTTTGGCTTCTGAACTGTTCGATAGTCACAGTACGGGCAAGCAAATGGTTTGAAACCCGTGTGAGTTCTTTCATGTACTACTAAGTTATTTTTTTGAGCGCAACGGTAATCACAGTACTGGCATTCGAAAGGCTTTTGCTTCATATGGACTAGCATATGCTTGGCTACGTTATTCTTTTGTCCAGACTTATAATCGCAGAACGTACAAGCGTACGGCTTTTCACCGGTATGGGTGCGTTCGTGTATCTTCAAAATCGCTGGCGACTGACATCTATAAGAACATTGACTACAACAGAATTTGCCTAGCTTCTCCAACTCAGTATTTTCTCCATTTTCACAGGTCTTTGCATGCTGTTTCAATAAACGTTTCGAAGGAAATACCTCGTTGCACCTGTAGCAATTGTACTCGCTTTTTATATTCAAAACAGTATCATCTATTGCCTTAGTATTACTACTCGAATCGTTTTCATTCTTTTCAGGAACATTAAATTCGTTGTATTCGTAAAAATTTTTGTTCTGATTGGGCGGTTTCAAGTTTTCCTTCGGCTCTTCGGCTTTTAAATCTTTTTTTACGTCACCATCTTGTCTCAACTTTTTATAATCTTCATTATAAGGACTATGATTTTCAAATTGTCTTTGTACAACTAAATTTTGTGGATTCTCTCGTACCACGTCTGTCATGTAGTTTTGTATGTACGATTGTTGTCTGGAATACAAATCTATTGTATTTAAAGCTGGTATTGGTATTTGATTGTTATATATTGAGTAAATTTGGTCGTGATGTATATTCGTTGTCTGACTGTTCTCCGTGTGTTGAGGAATCTCACCTGAAATTAGCAAGAGAAAAGATTTTATTATTAACTTTTGAATGCAAATAACCAGTTAACGCAATACGACTGAGGTAAGGCACAGCAGGTTTCCAGCCCAAAATATGGAGCAGCCCAACTGGGGTAGTAGCTCCATCATACAGAAGATCACAGCTAAATAACATTGTTTTCAAGCCGTGTTGTGTTCCTGTTGGTGAGTAAGGTGACCAGAGCTCCTGGGGAAACTGGGATTGGGGTCGGCAACGCGCTTACGATGCTTCTAGTGTTGCAATCGTCTATAAGCTACGGTGATCGCTTACCATCAGGTGAGCCGTACGCTTGTTTGCCAATCTAGTTACATTTAAAAAAAAAAAATACGAAAGTGCTGGTTGCGAGAGAAATCACAATTATATTATATTTTATTATTTAACTTTATCAAAATCGGGTGAGGCAAATTTTTGAATTGGAGAAGCTAGAAGACCTATTTAAAGTACAATACAACAAAAATAATAGTTATATCACTTAAGGAAGGCAGCTTAATATCAGTGTTTTACATAATAGACTTGATAGTGACACTGTTTAACATAAATATACATTACACCGAGACTCAGAGAGAGAATCGAACCCCGTACCCTGGAACTGAAAGCAGGGTCTTTACAAACTGTCTCAAAAGTCCAGTCAAGACATCATACAATTAAAATGCCTTTAGTTCAATCTTTAAAATGGACTGTATTGCTTTACTTAGGATTTAAGTAGAGGTGCTATTTACTAATCTGTGGGTCTACCGTCATTTACTGTTTTTATCATATTTTGATGATGTTACATTTCTATGATGATTACAAATATAAAATATATCATTAAAACTTTATCATTGTTATAATACCATTTATTTAGTTCAAATAAATACAAAACTTTGATTAAATCTCGGATTTCGATATTTATAATTATACTTTACGGCCCTTTCTGCCACAGCAGTAAAATAAAAAAAAAACCAAGTCAATTATTCAGTTACAGAAAAATAAATAAAAGAACAGACATATTAAAAATGGTTGGAAAGGTTATATACTTTTTTTTATTTCCATTTACAAGCAATACGAATATTATTTATATTTCAAAAAGGTCAAGTCTGTCTTTTAATGTCATTTAGATTGACATTATTAATTGTTTATTTTTTATTTTGTGTTTATTGTTTAATATTTTACGCTGTGTGGTTACGGCAGTAAAGTATATAGCCACCCCCTCTCGTCCCGTGGCTGTCGTAAGAGGCGACTAAGGGATAACACAGTTCCACTACCTGAACCGGAACTTAAAAAGCCAACCGATGGCGGGATAACCATCCAACTGCTGGTTTTAAAATACACAGGCTGAAGACGAGCAGCAGCATCTTCAGTGCGACAAAGCCAGCCCTGCGGTCACCAACCCGCCTGCTCAGCGTGGTGACTATGGGCAACACACATGAGTTCACACGCTTGGGCGTGAACTTGTGGAGGCCTATGTCCAGCAGTGGACTGAGATAGGCTGAAGTGATGAAGTGAATGTGTAACAATGATATTCTGACTATTTTGTCCAGTTTTCAAAATTAAATTGAGACTGTTATCTCAACCACACAATCCTTCGTGTGTTCTCCACTCTACGTGACATTTGCGGAATCAACTGTGCCCCACTGGCACAACTAAAAGCCATTAAATCAATCAATAGTGAAAATAAATCACTATTTTCTGTATATATATATAGAGCGTGCAATATACAAACAGTATACAGATATTAGTTAGTAGCAATGTATACTAATATTTAAAAAAAAAATTGTATTGATTTGTTTGTAATGGATTAACTGAAAACTAAAAAAAATTGTACTCTATCATTGAATTTGCTTATCAGAGACTGAATTTTGATGTACACTGGAGTGTGTTTTCGGATAAAATCTATATAAAAAAACATATAATTTATGTTAAACTAGTAGTTTTTGACTTTTCAGCTGGGCTGCCAATTGATTAGGGTGTAGGGCAAGCCGTTGTTGGTATATTTTTCAGGCAGCTCTAATTTCCTCCTTCACTGTGTTCATTTGCAAGGTGGCATGGATTTTACCGTTTGTGATGAACCAAGGAACGGAATCGGAATCTTAAACTTGAATATATACTTTTGCAGATATTTACATGAAATGGGAAATTACGCAGGTACAAATGGAAGGTCTAATTTCTAGGGACTAGTATATTTCTTTGACACAATTTTAAAGTATTCAGTATAGTAGAAATAAGCTTACAAATAACTATAGCAAAAAAAGCCTTACCAGTTAAGCCAACACCGCCGATCCCTTGATTCATACTTTCATAGAAATAACCATCGTCTTCTTGCTCGGCTTTTATCTGACAAGTTACGGAAAACATTTCGTTCTGCTCCAATTTTTGCTCATGTAACGTCGCTGGATTGAACGCCCTTTGAGGCAAAATTTGATCCAACCTCTGAGCCAAAGATTGGTCCAATCTCTGTGACAAATTATGATCCATCCTTTGAACCAATGTTTGATCAATCCTCTGAGATAATTGATCCAGAGACTGGTCTATCCTTAATGGCATATTTTGTTCTAACTTTTGTAATACCATTTGCTGCTCTAATATATGATTATCGATGGACGTTTGGATGCCAGAATTTTTCCTTGAATCCTCATGATTTAACACATCCGTTTCTAAGTTCTGTCGATTTAAATGCGATAAGCCCAATTCGTTACCTAATACATGTTGTATATCACGATTTAAATTTTGCGACAGATCGTTAACCCCTGTCATATTTCTCGCTAATTCGTGATCTTGAATAATCTGTAGGTTATTTTGTAACTCTACCTCGTTCATGATATTTCTCGCTAACGTTATGTCAAGATTCTGAGCAAGCAAGTCATTGTGTCGTAGAATCTGAGGCACGTCACTCGGTACGGATATATGTTCCATTTCCATTGAAAGGTTTTTAGGTAAATGTGATGGTAGTTCGTAGTTTAAAGGACGAGTTTTTTGATTTGTTTTAAGTCGGAGCGTTGATAGTGGTCGTGGTGATAGCGGTATTTGGAAGTTATGGACGAGAGAACGGGTATCTAGAGATGACTGCATCGCTTGATGGAGCTGTTCCATAGATAATGGGCCATGTTGGTAGTCAGTCGTATCCATTATGTGGGCTTTATGTAACTGTAAGAACAATAGTATTATGATCACATGTTTTGCGTTATTTGTTTTAGTGGAAATATGTTTGTTTTATTTTATCGTAATTTAATTAATGCTTGTTTTAATCTATAATTTTGATATAGAAAATCATAGGACCACATTTCGTGATGGATTTATAACGTGAAAAATCACGTTAGACAATAAAGCGAAATTTAACTAAAGTATAGACACAAAATAACAGTATTGATGCTTTATTGTTAGGAAAAATTATAGGGTCAGTAGTAAGAAAAAAGTTCGTCAAGTACAAAAAAAAAAGTTTAAGTTTTGAAATAAAGTTTTTAAAACTATTTCAATACTTACAGTGTCTAAGTACATCTTGTAGGTTTCTTCATCAATTATACTATTATCTTCTCGCTTCACGTAATCCATGTTAACTTTATTTATTTTAAACTTTAGAAACGAAAAATTTTCTGTAACGTTTAATTCCTAACCTATCAATATTATTTACATTTAATTAGTAACTTAAAACAATTACTAAAAAAATTATAGGAATAATCTGAATATTATCTTTGCTGAGAAATTACATGATTCACATTTAAAGGTCAAGTTTATTCGTAAAAGTAATAAAAACAAAAAAAAAGAACATTATTTGTTCGCCTGACATTATAGAGCGAAAGAAAGGAAGCTGGTCATAGACATAGTAGAGTGGCCGTCAACGAACATCTGTCGGCCATAGATTATTAGATATGCTCTTTGGGCTAGTCTTTGGGCTCTTTGGGCCATAGTCGAAGTCATGGAGCATAGCCACAGAGTACATTGTAATAGTAGGGAAAGCATAGCTCTATGCTATACTATGCTCCATGGTCGAAGTCACGATTCAGCCTGTAATAACCCACTGTTGGGCATAGGCCTCTTCTCCAATCTCCATGTAGGAGAAGGATCGGAGCTTAATCCACCACGCTGCTCCAATGCGGGTTGGCGGATATATTCCTACTATGAGTAACGATCGCTATCAGGTGTATATGATAACAACCGGGACCGACGGCTTAACGTGCTCTCCGAGGCACAGTGGGGAGACCCACAAGGACTACACAAACACCCAGACCACGCAAACATCTGTATATGGTACTATTTTCATAGGTCATTGGGTACTATTACAATGTACTCTGTGGTATATGGTCGAAGTCGTTGGTGCAGCGTTGCCAACTCTACCAACTTTTCGGTAGATCTACCAACTTTCCGTGTCTCGCTCAAATCTACCACCTCACGAGAAAAATCTACCAACTTTTCAAGTTTTTGAAAATTTTTAATATTATGTTATTTAAACTAGAAATTTAAACAGCGTATTCGTTCGCGCACTCGTCACTAGGAATATATCGATGTAATATATTTCAACTTTTCAAACAAGATTTCAAGTTGAAGTCTTGACGTGTTCTTATTGGTTGATTTGGACAATGCCCATTTTTCTATGAAACCGTGCCCCGGTACGTGCTTTGACGTGTTCGGACAATTCATATATTTAAGTATTCTTTATTTATTGAAACTAGATTTTTATTAATATTCTAAAAGTGATCAAAGCCGCAGTTTATACTTTAAATTAAAAAAAAAATATATTTGTATTCCGGGTTTGAGATGTCAAAACAGATTAAAACAAGTATTTTTTATATCACAACCTGAAAACAATTTACATGAATACTATTTACTGTTCTTAATTAATTATTAATTGAAAAAACAAAAAAAAAATTAATTAAAAAAAAAAACAAAAAGCCAACGTTACGCGGTGTTCCCAGGCGGTCACCCATCCAAGTGGTGCACGTCGCCGCGTTAGCGGCCGCTCAAATTTTACCCCACATGGGCCTAAAGAAGTTTCACTTCAAAAATTAAACAATTTCTTTTCTTAAATTTTTTTTAAATAGAAAATCGCATTTCAGTTTCCGGCCCTCATAGTCAAGTAAATTATAATTATTACATTAATTTCTTCAGTCCATAATATGGTTCGATTTTTTAATTGATATTGACCATTTCTTAGTTATTATTCCTTTTTTACTATAATAGAAATGATTGTATAATGATTACTTTTTTACGAAAAAAAAAAATGAATTAAAGGTATCATATCTTAGGGTACTAGAATCGTATATAAAACTCGAAATTATAGTTGGTAGATCTACCTACTTTTCGAATTGAAGATAGTTGGAAACTACCAACTTTTGAAATTGTACCTATCTACCTACTCGATAAAATTCGAGTTGGCAACACTGCGTTGGTGTTTAATGCTGCCATATGAAAAAAAATAAAAACTTCCCTATTTTTAATGTAATTTTCCATTAAAAAAATGTGTCATAAAATTTGAAATATAAAAATATATATTTTTTTCTATTATTACTATAAATAAGTAACTTTTCATGAGTTTTCAATATTACATAATAGAAAATTCTCGATAGCGTAGGTAATTTTAATAAAATTGTTTGACCTTGGCAAGTGTCAAATTTTGCAGTTTTTGCACCTTTTAATGTTTGTGTTTCTATTAAGACGATTTTGTCTGAAAAATCCAAAATCCTTATTACAACCAATAGTTACAACAAGTTGTAGTACAAATTTCTTTCAGCTGCAAACTAAGTGAGTGTTAATACATAAAACATTTTTATGTACTGCACGTATATTAAGAATTAACCTCATTACCGTTATAGTCGGCTTTTTTATTCACTGTCAAAGCTAAAGAGAGCAAAGAGACTTTTAATATTATAAGGGGATATAAATCCCAAATATTACATTCTATTTGACCGCTGTTATCTGATTCTCAATTTATCTGTTAAGCTAGTAAAAAAAGCATGATAATTTCTTATTTTTTCTATATAATTATGTATAATAAATATTTTTACGTTCAGTAGTTTCAATACTTCGTCAATAATAAACCTCTTACTTTCCATATGATTTGATAATTAATTAATTTGTATAAAAACAGGTCATTTTCGTCATTGATCATGTCCAAGTCGGCGCTGATGATCCTCGCCCAAGGTGCTGAAGAAATGGAGACGGTCATTACCGTTGATATGCTGAGGAGAGGGGGTGTAAGTAGCGTCAAAATTAGGTACCCTCTAACTCAGTGTTTTTCAACCTTTTTCATGATGCGACCCCCCTGGTATGAAAAAATATTTCGCGACCCCCGACCCTTCGCTTTTTGAAGTGAAACTTCTTGAGGTACATGAGGGGTAAAATTTGAGCGACCGGTAACGCGGCAGCGTCATGACGGTCAGTACTCAGATGGGTGACCGCCTGGGAACACCGTGACGTTGGCTTTATTTTTCAACTAGTTTTTTTTAATATTATAAATTCGTTTTTTTTAATTAGTTTTTTTAAATTAGTTTGCCAAAGAAGTTTCACTTCTGACATGTGTTCTTTGTACGCACGCAATTTTTTTCCCTATGTATGTGTATAAGGCGAGATGAAAATCTCATCGCTACAAAAGACAAAATACATACATGGCTTTACAAAAAAAGTTGACTTGTGGTCGTCGTCTATAAATCAAAATAGCTTCGATTCATTTTCGTCCGCACAATCTTTTACTGAAGAAGTCCGATGTGAGATAAACATCAAGGCTTACATACCTGGTATGAAAATGGTGTTAGATAATTTGACAGAAGAATTGTGTCATTACTTCTCAGTGCAAGAGACATCGGAGAACACTGGGCAGAGGTGGTTTTTTTTTAAATTTAACTAGGTCGGCAATCAAGCGTACGGCTCACCTGATTAGCGTAGCTTAAAGACGCCTGCAACACCAGAAGCATCGCAAGCGCGTTGCCAACCCTATCCCAATTCCCCCCAGAAGCTCTGGTCACCTTACTCACCAACAGAAACACAACACTCTGCTTGGAAACAATATTAAGCTGTGATCTTCTGTAAGGTCAAGGTATACTACTAATATTACTTAAATATATATATATCTATGTATGTAACATTACTCACTGTATTTCTTCTCATTACCACATGTAAGCAGACGATATTCAAATTTATCGCCATTCCACGCCTGAGGATGTTGTGAGTGCAATCAACATAATAAATATAGATCTTAAAAACTTTTTGATTGGAGCAAGCGATATGGACTTAGTATCAACCCTGGTAAGTCGGAAGTTATTGTTATAGGCAGTCCAGGCATGATCGCAAAAATAAATAATAACTTACCACCTATTACTTATAATGGTACCAGCTTGCCTTACTGCTCCACTGTCAGAGATCTCGGCATCCACTTAGACAAGACGCTGTCATGGTCGGATCATTTAAAAGCAATTAGTAAAAAAACTTTTGCAGCACTGAATTCGTTACGTCGCCTTAAATCCGTTCTGCCAATCCCTACCAAAATTATATTGGCAAACTCTCTTCTCTTATCTATTCTAGATTATGCTGATGCAAGCTATCCTAATTTGACCGAGGACCAACTCAATAGGCTTGAGCGACTTCAAAATCTTGCCATTCGGTTCATATTTTGCCTACGCGAATTTGACCATGTTTCTGAATTTCGTTCCAAGCTCAAGTGGCTTCCTATACGCTTTCGCCGGAACCTACATATTCTTTCTCTCTTGTACTGTGTGCTGTTTGATCCAAATTCTCCTTCTTATTTAAAAGATAAATTTATATATCTCGGCGTAGCTTCGGAATTAAGATCGTCTCGAAGACTTATGCTGGAGATGCCTGTACATAAGACTAAGTACTTTAGTCAGTCTTTTACTGTTCAGGCTATTAAATCATGGATCAAGGATTACTATCTCAAGATGGTGACGCTTTAGTGTTACACTAGCTTCTGCGCGCGACTTCGTCGGCGTTGACTCCGCTCCTATCGGTCTTAGCGTGACGACCCATAGCCTATAGCCTTCCTCGATAAATGGGCTATCTAACAGTGAAAGAATTTTTCAAATCGGCCCAGTAGTTCCAGAGATTACCGCGTTCAAACAAACAAACAAACAAACAAACAAACAAACAAACTCTTCAGCTTTATATATTAGTATAGATATATGGTGCAATTTCTTATCTTTTTTTTTCTTTTCGTTTACATGTATATGTGTAATTTTTTTATCATTCACTTAATTTTTTATCTTCTGTTTATACTTTATTATTTATTAGTTTATGATAAAATATATATTATTTTTTATTCTTCTTTTTATTTATTTATGTATTTTCTATAAGTACTAGGATGTAGACAGTCGTATGTAAGTTTATTATACATCTACACCACCTACCCAATTTTGTTAATAACTTTCCTTTTATATCTGGGTTGTCTGGGAGAAATGGCTAATTAGCCATAAGTCCGCCCATTGTACTTCACTGTTAGTACTTATCTGTAAGCTTTGTTTGTTTATATTTGTGGTGTACAATAAAGTATAAAATAAATAAATAAAATAAATATACTACTCCAGTCGGACTGCTCCATATTTTGAGCAGGAAATTTTCCGCTGTGCCCTAAACTCAGTTTAAAAATCTTAAATTCGTTTTTAAATGCAACTATAAATGAGGCTAATTTTCCAACTAAGCTCAAAAACAATCTGCTAGAATTATCTGCCGATGGGATGTTACGCTTGGAATTAAAGTCTGCTAATTTGGATACCTTTTGGTTAAGAAGAAAAACAGAATACCCGAAATTGACAACTGAGGCTTTGAAGTGTGTGATTCATTTGCCACCTCGTACTTATGCGAGTTGACATTTTCATCAATAGCCCAAATAAAAAGTAAGCAAAGAAATCGCTTAAATTTGGAAAACGATTTAAATGTATTTGTAGCAAATACAGATCCACGATGGGAGAAATCGGTTAATCAAAAACAAGCACAACCTTCGCAATAACGTGAGTCTTAGGATTTTATTTTTTGTTAATTTGTTTGTACTAACATAAAAATGTTTGAGTATATCCTTTTCATTAAATTCTCTTACTTAATAAATCAATCTTTTTAATCTTTATTGTTTTCTTACTAAAATTCTCTCGACCTCTGACGACCCCCCTACAGAAGCTTCGCGACCCCCCAGGGGGTCGCGACCCACAGGTTGAAAAACACTGCTCTAACTTATTATAACCAGGGTTTCATGATATTATGTAAACATTTTTAATTGGCGAAAAACTATTACGGTTTAGCAAATGCTATTTGCTATAAACATTTAGCGCGCTATACTTTGATGCTATACGCTATATTAACCACCACTAAATTAACCACCACTAATTATGACGATACGGTGGCACAGCGGTCACAGCACTGTCTGTTGCGTTTGCGGTTTCAAGTTGATCCCGCTCATGACAAACATGATCTGGGTGCTTGTGCTTGTGTATCTTGTCTCCGACACAGGAATAAGTCCTACTGGGGAGCATTGTGTGCAAGGCATTCATTTATTTATTTTCTATTGACATCAGTTTAATTAAGTTTTTTTTTATACCACTGTACTATGCAATAATAAAGTAGCATACCACTAGTCTTCTTAAGTCCCTCACTTCTGTAAGTTTTATTCCTAATAAAAGTCCTATGCCAACTGGTCTATTATATTAAAAGTGGGAGTTAAAGTAAACAGCAAATAAAAATTGTATATAGAAGGAAACCGTCACAATAAAAAAAAAATGCACTTACACACACACACTTAAACAAACACATCAACATGCGATAAGTCTCTCCTATGCCTTTGGCTTTGGATAAATTATTCTAAAACATTGTTTATGGAAGGCAATGGCAACTAAGTCAGGAATTTTCCTAGTTTAGGTGCCAGGACTCCGATGAAACATTAAGTTTTACAAACAAAGATTTTTCATTTCTATTTCTTAATATTTCAGGTAACAGTGACTCTAGCTGGTCTAGACAGCGACGCCCCGGTGCTCTGCTCCAGACAAGTAACTCTAGTGCCCGACAAGTCTCTGACCGACGCATTGGCTGAGAAGCCCCAATATGATGCAGTGAGTATTGAACAAACTTCTATGGTCTGGGCATAATTGGGCACCTATGGGTCAGGATTATAATATGAATATAATTTCTTTGATGAAGTTTAGTCAATATGTTTTTATTACTAAAATTATTCAAAAATGGAATATTTGCCATGTTTTTTATTTTAATTTTATGGAGCTCGATATTTCGACATTATCTACGAATGTCTCGTGACGTGAACAAGATATAAAAATAACCATGTTAATTTAAAATCTAATATGTTTTTATGTTTACAGGTAATTCTTCCAGGAGGTCTAGAAGGTTCCGAGCGTCTCTCAAAATCAAGCGTGGTGGGTACTCTCTTGAAGGAACATGAGAAATCTGGTAAAATTGTCGCTGCCATATGTGCTGGTGAGTAAAGACACTAATTACAAGATGACTATAAAATAAGCACTAATTTGCCGTTACTTAACAGAAAGAAATAAAAAATCTAGTTTTTGTTATGTTCACATTTCTTAAATTAATATATAGGCTGTAACTGTCAACACACTGCGACATATAAATATTGATTATTAAAGAACACATTACATAAGCAGGGCCGGACTTAGAGGTCTGGAGGCCTCGGTTTAACAATGGAGTGGAGGCCCCTTGGCCAGAAATTATTTACCAAATAAAATTGATATTTTTTTAAAAAGTAAAAGCGAAAAAAAAAATATGAAGGAAAAAGTTGTTTACTAGTCTGAATTTGAATTTTTTTCCTAAGTCTCTTTTGTAGAGGCCTTGGGCTGTAGCCCCTGTTGCCCTCCCCTAAATTCGGCCCTGTACATAAGTTGGTTAGTATTTGAAAAATTTAATTAAATAATTAATTTCATTTTTCAGCCCCAACAGCGTTTGTAGCTCATGGAGTGGGAAAAGGAAAGCGTGTCACATCCTACCCTTCTACTAAGGATAAAATATCATCCGATTACACCTATGTCGAGGGAGAAAGGGTTGTGGTTGATGGCAACATCGTCACAAGCAGGGTGAGTGTTGCCAGTAATAAAATTTTAAAATTGAGTATAAAAAGTACAAATGTAATCCAGTCAGTAATAAGAATAATCATCTCTGTAAAAATATATTCAATTTAACTGTTTGTTATATATTTTATATAAATTATGAAGCAGCTTGACTGGGAAAGTCATCAACTTTACAGAAGATCACAGCTAAGGATCGGGGGTAGGGTCGGCAACGTGCTTGCGATGCTTCTTCTTATGTTTATATGTAGCGTAAGATTTACATATTTTTTATATTTTTTTTTAGTGTACGATTTGTAGCGACATCTATCTCGCCACATACAAACTAAAAACTGACGTATCATGTGACGTATATCGCGATATTAAAGTTAACCGAGTGATTAAACATATTTACAAGAACACGACAACAATCGGGGGGGCAGTAACTCACCAGACACAACAACCGTCTTGTCGGAGGATCCTCCCTTTGCGATGGTGGATGAGGAACTTAACACCCATCCTCACACTTCAAAGATTAATATACTGTTTATTTTCTCCAGGGTCCTGGCACAGCATACTGGTTTGGACTAACTTTGATTGAAATGTTGACCGGCAAGGAAAAAGCTCAACAAGTTGAGAAAGGAATGCTCATCTCTGGATATTAGTTGTATCAAAAACATACAGTAATGTGATTATTGTAAGAGTAAATGTATAGGCTGTTAAAATAAATCGAATATCATTTCATTAATATATTAAGGAAGTTACGATTGTTGTTTTATTTTTATACTGTGGTGAAGGTTAGGTTAGAAAGAACCTTTTTTCAAAATTTTCATTTTGACTACAGACTGACAATCAACAAAAGTATAGCAGGGGTCGTCAACTGGCGGACCGCCGACCCATTTTGTGCCGACCGTGTAATTTTCTTTTAGTTAATATTTGATTTACTAGCTCAAGAATATTAATTAAAAAAAAAATATTATGATAAAGAAAACAATGTTTCTATTTGTATAGTATTTATTTACATAGTACCACGTTTCATATAAAAAAAATAAAAAATAAATGCAAGGAGAATTGAGAGCTAAGGACATTGGCATAAATCTTAAATTCAGACTTATAATAGGATTTATTTTACATTCGCTTCGATCCAGCCTGTAACATCTCACAGGTTGGCACAGGCCTTTTTCTCCACGTGGGATCTCTCTACCTCACATACCTTATCAACAAAATATATAAAACAAATCTAAACTATAAGAGCCTGTTTAAATAGTTACTGATACTTTATTTTGCACATAGGTTATTGTAAGGCTTTAATCACCAGGAGGCAAAATAAAATTGCTTATTTTATCTCAACTAGTAACCTACATACTGTGTGGTTACGGCAGTAAAGAATATAGCCACCCTATATCTTCCCGTGGTTGTCGTAAGAGGCGACTAAGGGATAACACTGTTCCACTACTACCTTGGAACTTATAAAGCCGACCGATGGCGGGTAACCATCCAACTGCTGGCTTTGAAATACACAGACCGAAGACGGGCAGCAGCGTCTTCGGTGCGACAAAGCCAGCCCTGCGGTCACCAACCCGCCTGCCCAGCGTGGTGACAATGGGCAAAATACATGAGTTCGCGCCATTTTTGACGCGAACTTGTGGAGGTCTATGTCCAGCAGTGGACTGCGATAGGTTGAAGTGATGATGAGTGACTAACCTACAACTATTCAAGTTACAGATTACAAATATTAGACTGATATAGTAGATTGATGGCAAAAAAGAAAAATACGTAAAACTTGTAACTGCTGGATAATGTTATACGCGAGATAGCTATATCAGCAACCAATAAAACAAGCTCTGAACAAATAAGCACCGTTTTGATAAGACTATTAAAATCAGGTTTATTTTTTTTTAATAAAAATAAACCTGACTATTATAGTTGCTTAGCATATTTTTGATCTTCTACATAAAATCAATGTAAAATTGTAAACTAGACATAAAAGTATGCATTGATAATAATTAACAAAAATATAGTTATAGTTTGGATAAAAAAAAAACAGTCTTTAGAGGATGGATAAAGCCTCAATATAGCAACACATTAGAAAAAGGGATGCCCACTAAAAATATTGACGTTAAAAACAAAAAAAAATTGATAATTATTTTTTAAATATTATTCTTACCCTTTTGATTACCAGAATAACAATACAGATTGAGATGGTTGAAAATCCCATATCAAAGAAAAGCTTTTATTAAACAATATTTTTCCCTTTTAAATCAATGTGTTGTAATGAGTATTTAATATTACAAAATTTAGAAATAAATATTCGTTAATGGGACTCGAATTTACCATAATGATAAAACTTAACATAATGATTATACAAGTTTATCTTAATTACGTAATACTGGTGAAATATAAAGATAGTACGTACATTGTTTATAATTAAACAAAAAAAAAAATCATGTAATAGTCTAAGATCCCGCTGCAAAATCATTACGTTCACCACGTAGATAATAAAACTCTAATTTCTACAAACCTTTATGAAAGTCCAAATACATTGATAACAGGGTGCCAGTTAAAAAGTGCCCGCAAATACTTTTAATTAAAATTATTTTAGTTAATTTTCCAAGAAAGGAGTTTGATTATCTACGTAATGAACGTAATGATTTTGCAGCGGGATCTTAGGCTATAAGGAATATTGAATAATATTATAAAATACCGAGTACCTAGTCAATCAAATAAAAAAAAGTTTTTTTTGGCATATTTTGACGTATAGGTATGTATTCATTTTTTTGTTTGAAATTTTTACTTCTATTAATTAATTTGAAGTTAATAATATCGTTTTTTCTTGTACAATACATAATAGCACATCGCATAATATCAACGAATACATTAATTTAATTATCTCGAGATGTATGTAATTAATAAATCTACATTTATTTGAATTATATAATTTTATTCGGTACTCGTAACTTTTCATCTCAATTACAGATTACATTGATGTAAATCAAAAATAATGCACATAGCACGTTAACATTATTAACTTTTTTATATATAACTTAGGATTAAAAAACCTAAACTTAATGAGATTAATATGAAAAATCATTTCTTATAATAATTACAAAAAACTAGGCTAGCTAAACTAGGCTTTAAAATAGCCTACATCTGCTTATATACGGAGTGGATAAAAGCAAAAGACATTAAAGACCAGTTTCAATACTCTATCTCAGAATTTGCTTACTAGACAGAGAAATTTTATCGCTAGTACGCAAAACTAGAGATAAACATAAAGATTATTATATTATATACATTACCAGTTGTATTTATTACCAGTTGTCTAAGAAATCGTACCCAGTCTTTGGTAAAGTGCTAGTCTCTGTCAAAGTCTCTGTAGACTGAAAATCAGTACCCGATGATGCTTGACTTGACGACAGTAAGCCTCGGTTCTCTTCTGAGAGATCTGGAAAAGAAAATGTTCAATATTAAGATGATTTTAAAATGAAACTGTCGGTTTAAAAAGTTGTTTCATATGCTTGGGAATATTTTTCCACAGATATTTTTAAGATATATTCTTAACAAGCTGCCTGTGCCCGCGACTTCGTCCGCGTGGAATTTAACAAAAAAGTTATTTAAAATTAATAATTTCTAAAATATTTCTAAAATAAATGTAGCCTAAATTACGCTTTATTACATCATCTATCTGCCAGTGAAAGTCCCGTCAAAATCGGTCCAGCCATTTCAAAGATTAGCCGGAACAAACAGACAGACACAGACAAAAAATGTAAAAAATGTTATTTTGGTATATGTACCGTGTATACATTCATATGCACTTAGTAAAAAGCGGTTATTTTAATATTAAAAACAGACGCTCCAATTTTATTTATTTGTATAGATGTATAGATAATAAATTGTGTTTGCTAGGTAACGAAAAAAGCGACTTCAATTACATTCACAAATAATACAACGTTAGTAGACGAAGAAAATTAACAAACGCACTAGTCGCCACTACGATTTTCGAAGGTTCCCCTCGATTTCTCTGGGATACCATCATCAGATCCTTATATACGGATATTTCCTTTTCAACAAAAAAAAAAAAAAAAAAGAATCAGCAAAATCGGTTCATACACGACGTACATGTTTTGTAATACACTAATACAGGTATTAAATTACATTTTTAGGTACATACGATCAAACTACCTACGAAGATGAACGAGTGTATGTAGAAAAAAAAGGAAAAATAATATTGCAAAAAAAAATTAAGTTTAAAAATAAATAAATGATAACATTTACAGTTATAAAATGTTAGAAACCACTCATTAGGTCATTTTATCTCAGTATGAGTAAACCTATGTGAAGTTGGCAACTAACTGAACAATAATGAGTGTTTCTCAATTCTATTCGATTGTACTAGGTTTGTACCAGAACGTACCGCTTTTTATTTCGTTTGTACCTCGAAGGGGTGGAAAACACAGGGTCGCGGTTATATGGTTCCCTGTCGACTTAGAAATACAGCATTTTTGTTGATGCTAACTCGAAGCATTTCGTTTGTACCGGATTGTACCATTATCAGAACTGGAAAAAAATATATTAAAAAACTAATATTGACGTTTATACATATACTTGAAAATACTAAAGAAAATTCGATGCCAACTCAAGTAGTAGAACAATAATGAGTGTTTCTCAATTCTATTCGATTGTACTAGGTTTGTACCAGAACGTACCGCTTTTTATTTCGTTTGTACCTCGAAGGGGTGGAAAACACAGGGTCGCGGTTATATGGTTCCCTGTCGACTTAGAAATACAGCATTTTTGTTGATGCTAACTCGAAGCATTTCGTTTGTACCGGATTGTACCATTATCAGAACTGGAAAAAAATATATTAAAAAACTAATATTGACGTTTATACATATACTTGAAAATACTAAAGAAAATTCGATGCCAACTCAAGTAGTAGAACAATAATGAGTGTTTCTCAATTCTATTCGATTGTACTAGGTTCGTACCAGAACGTACCGCTTTTTATTTCGTTTGTACCTCGAAGGGGTGGAAAACACAGGGTCGCGGTTATATGGTTCCCTGTCGACTTAGAAATACAGCATTTTTGTTGATGCTAACTCGAAGCATTTCGTTTGTACCGGATTGTACCATTATCAGAACTGGAAAAAAATATATTAAAAAACTAATATTGACGTTTATACATATACTTGAAAATACTAAAGAAAATTCGATGCCAACTCAAGTAGTAGAACAATAATGAGTGTTTCTCAATTCTATTCGATTGTACTAGGTTCGTACCAGAACGTACCGCTTTTTATTTCGTTTGTACCTCGAAGGGGTGGAAAACACAGGGTCGCGGTTATATGGTTCCCTGTCGACTTAGAAATACAGCATTTTTGTTGATGCTAACTCGAAGCATTTCGTTTGTACCGGATTGTACCATTATCAGAACTGGAAAAAAATATATTAAAAAACTAATATTGACGTTTATACATATACTTGAAAATACTAAAGAAAATTCGATGCCAACTCAAGTAGTAGAACAATAATGAGTGTTTCTCAATTCTATTCGATTGTACTAGGTTCGTACCAGAACGTACCGCTTTTTATTTCGTTTGTACCTCGAAGGGGTGGAAAACACAGGGTCGCGGTTATATGGTTCCCTGTCGACTTAGAAATACAGCATTTTTGTTGATGCTAACTCGAAGCATTTCGTTTGTACCGGATTGTACCATTATCAGAACTGGAAAAAAATATATTAAAAAACTAATATTGACGTTTATACATATACTTGAAAATACTAAAGAAAATTCGATGCCAACTCAAGTAGTATCGTTTGTACCGAATTGTACCTTCTCCAGAATCTAAGAAAACCAATCTGTTATTCCTCATATGTGTTTATAACTGAAAATGTGGGAGAAATGTATTATTGCGAACTCAGAATTGTTTCTACAGGATCGTACCAACACAACCACGTTTTAAACAAACCTGTTCAAAATTCACTCCTGTTCAATGGAAAGACGAGTGGAATACTTGGCGATACGAATGAGTACGAATGCTGAATAGCCGAGCCCCGCTCACTACAATCATGTATTTTCTGGAACCATTGAGAGACCAAAAATATGTCCTCGGTCGGTGATTTTGTCTATTTAGCGAAAGTACGAACAAAGTATGCTGCGAAATGACCGAGTACAAACGAATAACAGCCGAGCACCTATCGTTCAATTCAATTGAAGCGTTTAATAGCCTAATGAGGTTGCGATAAAATTTTGGAATTAGTGCTTTTGAAAGTGTAATGATGGTAGGAACGAAATGCTCACCGGCACAAATGAATGAGAACGCAAAGATGCAGGGGATTCGTCATGAAGTTCAATTATCCCTCGACATGCTCGAGTAAGTTCGAAAATGGTTCCTAAATTTTTAAATGTGAGTGATTAGTAAAGGTACAAACAAAATACTAAAGAATACGAACGAGTACAGTCGATACGGAACTTGAGCTCATAGTTATAATTCTATAATCTTGTAAAACGACGAAGTTTTCGGAAGAATAAATTCGTAGTCGATAGTTTTCTCTGTTGGAAGAAGGTATGAAAGGTCTGCAAAGCAGTACGACGTGGTACGAACGATGAGAAACTGAGTTAATTCAGTAAAATTCAATACATGGTTGGAATAATTGAAGCAGGTCAGAAATAAATTGTTGAAATGATGCTCTTCAGTGCTCAATGATGATAGAAACCTAATCCGCAGCGGTAAAAACGAGTACAAACGATGAGATGCAGAGTATTTATCACGGAATCAAGATTTAACATGAAATCGTTCAATTAGTCTGGAGAAAACACTTTTAGAATTCGAAATCTGAGCATTTAGTAGAGGTACAAACGACCAACTGAAAAGTACAAACGAGTACCGGCGATACGAAACAAGCTTACAGTTGTAATCTTGTAAAATTACGGAGTTTTCCCAAAAATACGTTCGTAGTCGGTGGTTTTCTCTGTTGGAAGAATGTATGAAAAGTCTGCCGAGCGGTACAATCCGGTACAAACGATGAGGAACGGAGTACTCATCGTAATACTCAATTATCACGTAAAATAGTCGAAGCAGGTCGAAAATAAATTGTTGAAATGGTGCTCCTGAGTGCTCAATGATGCCAGAAACCTAATTCGCAGCGGTACAAACGAGCACAAACGATGAGATGCAGAGTATTTATCACAAAATCAACATTTAACATGAAATCGTTTAATTAGTCTGGAGAGAACTGATGAACTACTGATGAACGAACATATAGACATTATAACTGACAAAGCTTATAAACAACTAGGCTATATTAAACGTGTATGCAAAACATTTACTGATGTTGACTCCATAAAAATGTTATATTTTTCATACGTTCGAAGTGTTTTAGAGTACTGCTGTAGCATATGGTCACCAAATTATTCAAAATACAAGGATAAACTAGAAGCAATACAAAAACATTTTTTAAAATTTCTATGCTTCGTGGATTTTAGAGAATATAAAAATTATACAGAAACCTGTAAACATTATAAAACGGAAGCTTTAGAAATCAGGCGTCGGCAATGTGATATGTATATGTTATACAATATACTGAATGGATATATTGATTGTAATGACTTGGTCAGTGCTTTATATTTCAGAGTGCCCAATCGTCGTACCCGTCACACAGAACTATTTTATACACCGAAAGTAGATACAAATTATGCACGTAATTCTATCCTTAGCCGTATAGTTAACATATATAATGAGTTTTATTCGGAAATAGATTTGTTCAACATGACAAAAACAATTTAAAAAAAAACAGTCAAAAATAAAGATGCAGCTAACTAAAATACTAAAACACACGCACGCGCACCCGCATACAAACACACACCCACACGAACACACACACTCACACACACAACTAGTCACTCAGTTAGATTCTCAATTTCAATTTTTGCAAACGCTCTAAAATATGTCTTCTAGTTTGTAAAATAATATATTTAAGAACAAACGGTGTAATCCTATTTTGGTTTTTAGTAATTGTTATATTATATTTTAAGTAAATAAGTTGTGTATGTAAACTGTTGGATTATCTAATAAATAAATAAATAAAAATAAATAAATAAATAAATAGAACACGTTTAGAATTCGAAATCTGAGCATTTAGTAGAGGTACAAACGACCAACTGAAAAGTACGAACGAGTACCGACGATACGTCGACAGGGAACCATATAACCGCGACTCTGTGTTTTCCACCCCTTCGAGGTACAAACGAAATAAAAAGCGGTACGTTCTGGTACGAACCTAGTACAATCGAATAGAATTGAGAAACACTCATTATTGTTCTACTACTTGAGTTGGCATCGAATTTTCTTTAGTATTTTCAAATATATGTATAAACGTCAATATTAGTTTTTTAATATATTTTTTTCCAGTTCTGATAATGGTACAATCCGGTACAAACGAAATGCTTCGAGTTAGCATCAACAAAAATGCTGTATTTCTAAGTCGACAGGGAACCATATAACCGCGACCCTGTGTTTTCCACCCCTTCGAGGTACAAACGAAATAAAAAGCGGTACGTTCTGGTACAAACCTAGTACAATCGAATAGAATTGAGAAACACTCATTATTGTTCTACTACTTGAGTTGGCATCGAATTTTCTTTAGTATTTTCAAGTATATGTATAAACGTCAATATTAGTTTTTTAATATATTTTTTTCCAGTTCTGATAATGGTACAATCCGGTACAAACGAAATGCTTCGAGTTAGCATCAACAAAAATGCTGTATTTCTAAGTCGACAGGGAACCATATAACCGCGACCCTGTGTTTTCCACCCCTTCGAGGTACAAACGAAATAAAAAGCGGTACGTTCTGGTACAAACCTAGTACAATCGAATAGAATTGAGAAACACTCATTATTGTTCAGTTAGTTGCCAACTTCACATAGGTTATGAGTAATTCTTAACAATGCCATTAATAAAACAGTGATAAGGCACGCACGGTCGTCCGTCGACTAATTAATTCAACAAAGACGCATAACGGGCAGGTACAATTGTGAAGACCGTGCTTCACTAAAAGCTAGGTACAATATAGGTCAATGTTAAATTTAGGAGATATTTTCAATTATATTTTTATCTAGCGACCCGCTCCGGCTTCGCCAGCTTGCAAAAACTATCAGTGTTCTACTATATTATGCATGTATTACACATATAAACCTTCCTCTGGAATCACTCTATTTACTAAAGAAAACCGCATCAAAATCCGTTGCGTAGTTTTCAAGATCGACAGACAGACAGCGGGAAGCGACTTTGTTTTATACTATGTAGTGATTTAAAAAAAATCTAGATTTATTTAACTTGCTAACCGTGCCTCGGAGAGCACGTTAAGCCGTCGGTCCCGGTTGTTATCATGTACACCTGATAGCGATCGTTACTCATAGTAGGGAATATATCCGCCAACCCGCATTGGAGCAGCGTGGTGGATTAAGCTCCGATCCTTCTCCTACATGGAAAAGAGGCCTATGCCCAACAGTGGGATATTACAGGCTGAATCGTTATTTAACTTTATCCGAGCGCACTATGTAAGCATTAATTCAATTTTAATCCTAGGGGTCGTTCAAGTATTACGTAACGCAAATTTTGAAGATTTTTGACCCCCCCTCCCCCCATGTAACG
Source organism: Melitaea athalia (assembly GCA_905220545.2). Taxonomy (NCBI): domain Eukaryota; kingdom Metazoa; phylum Arthropoda; class Insecta; order Lepidoptera; family Nymphalidae; genus Melitaea; species Melitaea athalia. The sequence continues at coordinate 2,043,724 of HG992206.1, forward strand.
CACCGTAACGTTTTCCTGTACCCCCCCCCCCCTAGCCCATAAACGTTACGTAACACCCCAAATGACCATTTTTACCCAAATCTCACAACTTTGTTGCAAAACTACCGTAAAGTCACTTAAAAAAATCGCGTTTGCTGTAAGTATAAATAATATATATACAAAAAGGGATATAAACGAAAAGGGTTGCCAATTTGGGAGATTTTAGTACACTAGTTTTTTTTATTTAAATGAAAAACAACGTTACGTAACGCGTTGTTCGAGACCCCCCCTCCCCCCCCTGTAACGCATCGTAACGTTTTACAAGACCCCCCCTCCCCCCCTAATTGCGTTACGTAATACTTGAACGGCCCCCTACCCTCGGATTTATGCTTACCCTTGAAGCTTCCAATCACGTAGGAATGTTGATATAAAAAAAAACCTCATCATTTCAGCGTATCGCACGGATTCGCAATCCACTGCTGGACAAAGGCCTCCCCAAGTTGCGCCAAAAATGGCGCGAACTCGTGTGTTTTGCCCATAGTCACCACGCTGGCGCCTGCCCAGAGGTTGGTGACCAAAAACCTTTACACATATATGGAATTCTGGATCTTGTACTATCTACAATGTACAGTTCAGTCGTTTAAGACTGTTTTCAATTTATAATATTAGTAAGATAACACAAATTTTATCGCGGTAGTGCATAGCGTCCCTGTGATCTCGCCCTATGCGAGAAGACACCCCAGGGATTTTAGTCCGTGCGAATTCGATATTGGGCGGTACCCCCAATCCCCTGGGCTGGAGGCATCCATAAAGGAATTTCTCTGGGTTAACAAAAAAAAAAAGGATAACACTAATTTAAATACGCAGTTTAATCCATTTTAAAATTATTTGTTAACCCAATTAATTGAATATACGAAAAGAAAAGCCTTCAAAATGTGAAATAACAAGTCATAAAAAGTCCTATTAATGTATAAATTAGTCGAAAATTTGCAAAATTTAGACATTCAAAATAATTTTCACAGAATTTTAATATTCATGATTATTTTACTTAAAGTAGATCAGAGTTGGGCAAACTTGCATAAACACCAATACATTATTATAGTTATCGGCATTGGTATTGAGCGGTGACCTTCAACTTTACTACAACATTTATGATTAAGTATAATTTTTTAAACGACTAGGTCGCCAAACAAGCGTACGGTTCTGCCTTCTGCCTAATGGTAATCATATAAAATAAGGCGGTCGAACTTCGTACCACCTTAATTTTTTTTCTTGAATATAATAATTATATATATCGAAATAAAATATAGCCTATATCTTTCAAGATGTCCAAAGAAATAGACAAAAGGATTGCGACTGGGTGGAAAAGGTATTGGGCCTTGAAAGAAATTATGAAAAGCAAAGAACTGGGTTTGAAGATCAAGAAGAAGACTTTCGATACCTGTGTCCTACCCTGCATTACATACGGATGTGAAACCTGGGCTTTGACGAAAAGCCATAGAGACAAACTAGCAAGATGTCAGAGAAGCATGGAAAGAAGCATTCTAGGTTTGAAACTAATGGACAAAGTCAGAAGTGCAGACATCAGGCGCAAAACGAAATTGACAGACATACTATTACGCATTGATCAACTCAAATGGAGATGGACTGGACATATGCTCCGCTGCAAAATGGAAAAGTGGAGCAAACAGGTCACAGTTTGGTATCCAAGGGATGGCACTAGGAGCCGAGGACGTAAAGCAAGAAGATGGGAGGATGAACTGAAAATGACCTTACGACCCTATTGGATAAGAGTAGCGGCAGACAGAAAACAGTGGAAAGAGTTGGAGGAGGCCTTTGCCACAAGGCATACCGAAATACGAGACATTTTATAAGTGATATATTTAAATTCTTTTTTAATTTTTTTTTTTATACTTTGTTTTACTTTACCTACTAAATTTTGTTTAAGAATTTTGTTGGAAATGGCAACATCAAATAATTATTTATTAATGTATTGTCTATGTCGTTGACGCCCTTCAAAAGACCTTTCTCTTGCTTCCTGTGCTCCGAGGTGTTAACACGTCTATCAGTATTGTTCTAAGTATTGCAGTAATAAAGTATTTATTTAGTAAAATACCAGTTTATTTCATTAGGTTATGGGCCCAGTATGCCCTATAGTTAGTTAGTTAATAATAGTGTTATTAGCTAGCATAGGCGTGGCGCATAAGAAGTAAGAACAGATAGACGCGTGAGTTGCACCAAAATGGCGGCGAACACATTCTTAGCAAATGTTCCGAAGCTGTTGGGCCGCGAGAACTACGATGAATGGGCTTTTGCGGCGGAGAATTTGTTGGTGCTGGAAGGTATGTCAAATTATATTCAGAAAAATGATTCAGCAAAAGCAGCCGCAGATCAGGATGCAAAGGCAAAAGCAAAATTAATATTGACCATCAGTCCATCATTATTTGTACACATCAAGAACGCATCGACAACCTATGATCTTTGGGAAAAATTAAAATCGATGTTTGATGATTCAGGTTTTTCACGTCGTATAACATTATTGCGCAATCTTATTTCAATTCGCTTGGACACCTGCGAATCAATGACAAGTTATATTACGCAAATAATAGAAACGGCTCAAAAACTGTCAGGTACAGGATTTATAGTAAATGATGAGTGGGTCGGAAGTTTATTGCTGGCCGGTTTACCTGAAAAATACTTCCCTATGATAATGGCGATAGAACATTCGGGCATCGCCATTACTGCTGACGTAGTTAAGTCAAAGTTAATTGACTTGGCAGGAAACGACACAGAGGGCGCAAGTGCATTTTTAAGTAAACGTCAAACGCAGAATAGCAATAGCCAACATTCATGTCATAGAAGGAATGACAATGACAGTTCATTTCATTATGGCGGCACAAATGTCAAAACGAATAAAATGAATATTAAATGTTATCGCTGTAAACAGTTTGGTCATTTTAAGTCGCAATGTCATAAAAGTAATACAAATCGAGTTGAAACGAAAAAGACTAATGCATTTTCTGCAGTATTTCTTAATGGAATGTATGGCAAACATGATTTCTATTTGGATAGCGGCGCAAGCGTTCACATGACTGCGGATGTGAGTTTGATGCAAAGAAATACATGTTATACACCAAAAATAAAGGAAATAATTGCTGCGGACGAAAACAAAATGCCGGTGCTGTGCTGTGGTGATGTAAATATAATAACAGTCACTCCAAGTTGCAAATATGAAGTAACATTGAAAGATGTATTATGTGTACCTAACCTTACGACGAATTTAATTTCTATTAGTCAACTTTTAAAAAATGGAAATAGAGTACAGTTTAAAAAGAGTTGTTGTTACGTTTATAATCAGAAAAATGAACTTGTGGCTGTAGCTAAAGAAATAAATGGTGTTTACAAGTTGGATTACGAGAAACCTCAATGTTTGTTTACATATACCAGCAGTGAGATATGGCACAGGAGAATGGGGCATTTAAATATAACCGATTTGAACAAAATGAAAAATGGAGCAGTGACAGGCATATCATTTACAGACGGTGCGATGTCGAAAAATAAGAATAATTGTAAAATATGCTGTGAAGGCAAACAGTCTCGCTTACCATTTGCCAATGTAGGGACTAGAAGCAACGAACCACTTAGCATTATACATGCAGACGTATGTGGGCCAATGGAGGCGACTTCTATTGGAGGAGCAAGGTATTTCTTGATTTTCATTGATGACTATAGCCGAATGATTTTTGTTTATTTTCTTAAAGAAAAAAGTGAAACATTTAACTGTTTTAAAAATTTTAAATCTTTGGTGGAAAACCAACACAATAAGAAAATAAAAATATTCAGAACAGATAACGGATGGGAATTCTGTAGTAATGAATTTGAAAATTATTTGAAACAGGCAGGTATAGTACATCAAAAAACAAATCCTTATACTCCGGAGCAAAATGGTTTGAGTGAACGTACAAACAGAACCATCGTTGAGAGAGCTCGGTGTTTATTATTCGATGCCGGATTAGACAAAAGGTTTTGGGCGGAGGCCACTAACACGGCCGTCTATCTCAAGAATAGATCTGTGGCATCGGGACTTGATAATAAAACCCCGTATGAGCTTTGGACAAACAAGAAACCAGATTTAAGTCACGTTCGTATGTTTGGAAGCGAAGTAATGGTTCATGTTCCAAAGGAAAAACGACTGAAGTGGGATACTAAGTCAAAGAAAAACATCCTAGTTGGTTTTTCTGAGAATGTAAAAGGCTACCGTATCTATGATCCTATAAGGAGGTGTGTTACAACTAGTAGAGATGTGATTATTCATGAAAATTTAGAAAATTGCTCAGAGAATATAAGCGCAACAGTTTCAGTTGGGGATAACAAATCAGTGGAGTCAGGCAGCGCCAATATAAAAGGTGAAGACGAAATAAAAGTTGAGCCAAGTAGCAATGAGCTTAATTTATCTTCAGATCTAGAATATAATGATGCCTTGACTGATTTGGACTGTAAGTTGCAAAGCCAAGAAGCTGATGACGAAGTAAAATCAATATCAAAAAGTCCAGTAATTACAAAAAGAATAAAGAAACAGCCTGAGCGCTATGGTTATTCAAGTCTATGTACAATGCATAATCCAGAAGTAATCAGTGACCCTACCAGTGTGCAAGAAGTCATGCAAAGTCCGGACAGAGACAAGTGGGTAGAGGCGATGAAGGATGAGTTGCAAGCTTTTTAAGAAAATGATGCTTGGACACAAGTTAGTGAAGTACCTAGTGATAAGACAATAGTGCAGTGCAAGTGGGTCTATAAAAAGAAAGTCAATAGTGATAACAGTGTTCGGTTTAGAGCTCGTTTAGTAGCCAAGGGCTTCTGTCAGAGGCCTGGAATTGATTACGAAGAGACTTTTTCACCAGTAGTAGGATATTCTACTCTTAGATTATTGTTTGCTTTGTCAGTACAGTTAAACTTAGATATCACACATCTAGATGTGAAGACAGCTTTTCTAAATGGTTATCTTAAAGAGGATATTTATATGTATCAACCAGTCATTAATTGTGATAATAGCAAAGAAAAAATTATTGTTAAATTAAATAAAGCGATTTATGGGTTAAAGCAGTCCTCTAGATCTTGGTATGAGAGAGTAGAACAATGTTTATGTGAATTAAATTTTAAGAAAAGTCTTTTAGAACCTTGTGTATTTACTAAAATTGATAAAAATGTAAAAATAATTATAGCACTGTATGTTGACGATTTTTATATATTTTTTGATAATAATAATAAAAAGGAGACTGAATATGTAATTTCTGTGTTAAGTTCAAAATTTAATATTAAAAATTTAGGCCAGGTACAACAATGTTTGGGCATGAGAGTTAAAGTAAATAAAGAGTCTAATATGAGTATATCTTTAGATCAAGAACAGTATATAGAACAGTTACTGAGTAAGTTTAATATGACAGATTGTAAAGATGCGAATACTCCAATGGATTGTAAATTAAATATTCAAAAGTCAGAAAATTGTGAAAGTCAGATTCCATATCAACAGTTAATAGGAAGTTTAATGTATCTATCAGTACTAACAAGACCTGATATTGCATTCAGTGTTAGTTTCCTCAGTCAATTTAATAATTGTTATAGTAAAGTTCATTGGCATTATGCTAAAAGAATACTTAGATACTTAAAGAAAACTAAAAATTATTGTTTAAAATATGTAAAAAATAAAAGTGAATTTGTTGGTTATGTTGATGCCGATTGGGCTAGCAATTGTATAGATCGTAAGTCATATACAGGTTATTGTTTTGTAATGTCAGGCTCACCAATCTCTTGGGAGAGCAGAAAACAAAGAACTGTAGCGTTATCAAGTATGGAAGCTGAATACATGTCTATAGCTGAGGCTAGTAAGGAAGCTATGTATTTAAGATCTTTAATGTATGAGCTGACTGATAATTTATGTACTGTAAAGTTATTTAACGATAGTCAAAGTGCACAGAAGTTGTTGGCAAATAATAAAAGTAATAGAAAAAGTAAACATATTGATATTAGGTATCATTTCGTTAAAGATGCAGTTTGTAAGAAAATTATTAGTTTAGAATATTTGCCCACTACTGCTATGCCAGCTGATATTTTGACAAAATCGTTGTATCCTATAAAGCATTATAAATGTATTGAGTTTCTGGGGTTAAATTATTTGATGTAGTTGGGGTGTTGGAAATGGCAACATCAAATAATTATTTATTAATGTATTGTCTATGTCGTTGACGCCCTTCAAAAGACCTTTCTCTTGCTTCCTGTGCTCCGAGGTGTTAACACGTCTATCAGTATTGTTCTAAGTATTGCAGTAATAAAGTATTTATTTAGTAAAATACCAGTTTATTTCATTAAATTTGTATTCACAATATGTAAATTTCGGAAAATAAAGGCTTTATTATTATTTATTATTATTATTATATCTTTCAAGTTGGATAAAACTGCACACGTTGTGCAAATTTGATTAAAATCGGTTAAGTAGTTTAGGAGTCCATCGCGGACAAACAACGTGACGCGTAATTTATATGTATTAAGATTATATACCTAGTTAGATTAGATAAACCGACGTTGTCCTCTCTAGCAAACTGTCAAACGTGTGAAGATGAAAAAATCGTCACATTTTCTGAGAATATCCAATTTTTTACGTATTTTTCCAATATTTTTTTTCCAAAATCGTTTTTTAAACTGAACGTTTCGTAAGCAAAAGGAATGATAATTATTGTGAATATAGAAACGGAGACAATAATAAACTAATACTTGGTGTAATTTCTTCATTTGCATAATTTTAGTGCAACGGTCAAACCCGCTTCCGTTGATGTGCCGTCGCAATAGAAATAGCACATATTTTAAAATAAAATTAACATTTCAAAATACATCAGGGTCTATTGGGTAATCACAACATTTTTGCTAAATCGACACCTCTAAGTAATGATGGATCAAATGAATTTTGAGCATTTTCTGTTCTAAGGGGAAAACACTTACAAATCGTCCTAATATTTCTATTACAATGAGGAATAAGTCAAAATAATCACGTAGAGACAAAAATAAATTCATTTTTGAAGTAAAATTTCATTACGCGCGCTTGAATTGGGGAGTAAGCTGGTGAATGCGTGAAGAGAGCGTTACGAAAAATATAAGGCGAACGGAGCAACAGAGAGATGCGTGAGCACATATTTTGTTTCTCTATTTCTTAGCCAGTTACGTTTCGTATATCTAAGACACAGTGCAGGCCTATTATTGCTAAAGAAGTTATACTTCAGTCGCGTGGTCTAAAGCTCCCTCATTTTTTATTACATCACTAGGGTGCAAAGCAGCCGAACAATCTTTGTGATGGAAAGCTATGTCCATAGCCTATGAACAGCGGTAACACCAGGAGCAGCATAAAACTTCTGGATATTTTACTCATAACAGTAACAAAACACTACTCGACAGCAATATTATTTAGCTGTGATCTTCTACTTGTACAGTCGCAGTGTTCCAAGTTCCAAAGTTGTGAGTAAAATATTACACACTGTGTCCTAACTCAATAAGAAATCGAGAATGTTAAGTAATATTTTTGATTTAAGACTCTTTTGCAGTTGCAGGTATATTTATATTTTTGGAACTATCCCACATTAACTTATACTTTATGAGAATATTTACTTAATGAGTTAATAGCGTGTTAGACGATGATTCAAGCTTACTTAACAGTAAAATATTTAATAGTTAACACGACTTCTGACTATGACTAGACCTTCTGACTCCGAGAATAAATCGAACCCGCAACCGCCAGCGCAATAGCTAGCTGTTGTGACCACTGCGCCAACGCATCGAAAATATGATAAGGTACAAGAACTTGTTGCCTTTTATACATGTGCTGTGCCCGGTTTCACTCGCGTTAATTTGAGAAAAAACGTACTAAAATATAATCCTAACCCTTAGCATTCCTCGTTAAATAGGCTATCCAAAACAAAAAGAATTTTTCAATTCGAACCTTTCCTGAAATTAGTGCGATCAAACAAAAAACTTTTTAGCTTCATAATATTAGTATAGAAGTATTAT